>OX421504.1:13072743-13457743 GCA_949126835.1 Anisus vortex
TCCGCCTCCCCCTATGTGAGGGCACTGGTTATACCTACGCTACTAATAGACTAAGCTTAGGCCTACTAGAATATATGCATCTTCTGTGTGCGACTCATCAACTGAAGAAAACATTTAAAAATTAGAGCAAATTAAAAAAAAAAGAGCTGCAAGGTTCATTAGGTCTACTAGCGAATATTCTCAGCTGACTGGAGTAACGCCAACCTATATAGTTATATCACTAAACCTAGAAACACTAGAGGGCAGGCAAAAAGTAAAGTATAAGTAGGCTATAAGTAATAATACACAAAGCATTAAACTCTAATTTAGAAAAAGGGATACAACACAATAACAATCTGTTACAATGTTCAGAAAAATACTAGGACGCAAAAACACTAGCCTATAAGTAGGGTCTACGCTCTTTCTTCCAGGGTGGCATCCGGGCATGGAATGGGTTGCCTGAACAAACCAGGAAAACCAATAACTTAACATCATTTTAAACACAAATCAAAATGCAAGACTAGACTCAGACCACGGATAAGCGTAGGACGCAATAATTTTGTTTATAGAAAGAGCGTCAATAATAGCGGCCTATATAAGATAACATAAGAAGGAAAAGTGGTGGGAGCGTCAGCCTTCTCATTAAAAGTAAAAGTCTACCAGTCGCATTCCATATGCCCTAATTTATGTACAGAGGTAGGCCTACCTATTGCCTTTCGAATTGAATTCTTTTCATGACTTAAGCTTACCCCCTATATATTTATCAAATATGTGACTAACTATTGAAATTAATAATTTGCTTTATATTTACAGGGCCTACAGTCTATGCCTATGTTTTTTTCCACTGTCACTTATTAGCTCAATCGTCAGTAGCGTTTGCATTTTTCATGGCACGCTAATTGCTTACTTTCATCTTTTTGATGAGGACGTTTCACCAAAAACATGCGTCCTCCCTATCAGAAAGTTTTGGAAATGTTTTTTCTATGAATTCATGCTTTATTTCAAAGACATCACCCGTTTCTTAATGTCGGCATTGTCCTTTGAATTTATAAGCTTCTTTCATATTACCATGGCCATTATAGTCGAACATACATTCAGTAGCAAATGGTATATGGTCATGCATGGTCACTATCCTCCGCACACGCCATCTCGGATAGCTTGCATGGCCATAGCCATGTCTAGATCTACAAGCGTTATATCAGACTATGTTGACCTAAGTCATTAGGCCCTATAATATATTTAATCGTAAAAAATCAAAACAAAAATAGCTGGATGCCCTTAAAAACATTGCCAATGACATTATGTCACGATTGTGTCAATGACACTCGCAACTTTCACGCTCAAAGGAAAAGAATCGTTTTCTTAAAAACGTAAAAGTCTTTATTAGAACCTCACAGTTTCAGTATGTCGAATGTTACTTGTGTAGCCTACCCCGGTACTGAATCGTGATATACAGAAACTATGAAACAATAATATATTGGCCTATTGGCCCTACTTAATTATAAACTAATAATCCGTTGCTTGAATAGCCTACTAAAACCAAAACTACAGCGAGCTCTAGGCCTACTGGCCTACTATTACTATTAATAAAATAACAAGAAAGAATCATACTTATACTTCATGTGAAGTGTTATCTCTCATAATATTTAAACACTTTAATTGGACCTAGATCTAGAATCTAGATTTTAGTAGCATTATAAAAGTAAGGGATCTATAGCTTAAATACATCGAGCATAATAATTTCAAGAAGATCTTTAATAATGCTATAATTAAAATTTGACTTTGTTTGGCTAACAGACTGAAAACTAAAAACGCCCGTAGTAAATATGGCCGGTTAGCTCAGTTGGTTAGAGCGTCGTGCTAATAACGCGAATGTCGTGGGTTCGATCCCCATACTGGCCAGAGTGTTTTATAATCTTTTTTTGTGTTCAAATACTTTTCGATTTGTAAGTAGATGGCTAGTCGAAACAATGACATGTGCTCTAAAACATATTTATAATAAGCCAAAGAAATTAAAATAAATGGGCTTACATAGAAACTTCAGGGTTTACTTTAACAAAAATATAGGCCTATAGCAAATCACATTTGAATTCACACTTTAAAAGTATTAACTTCACAAGCAAAACGTAGTTTAAACGATTTTGAAGAAAACAAAAGGCGTGTCTTATGAATTTATGTTAAAGTGGTTTTTACATTTGGCAAAATCTGGGGTCACTGTTTCGGTGCGCGTTGGAAAATCGCGTTCTTTCATATTATGCAATTTTGTAGAAATCTAATGGCTTCTCAATAAATGTAAGTTAAGTATCCCGTCGAATCTCATTAACCCATATGGCCGGTGTGGCCACGGCGTACTCGGG
This sequence comes from Anisus vortex, assembly GCA_949126835.1. NCBI lineage: Eukaryota > Metazoa > Mollusca > Gastropoda > Planorbidae > Anisus > Anisus vortex. Next base: position 13,075,080 of record OX421504.1, read on the forward strand.
GAGTGTGTGGCCAGCACATACCCTGCAGCCTGTACTTCACCCCAACTAAAGTCAGGTATTTATCAAAGCTGGATGGACACCCTCCAGACCTGGGAACAAATTCTAGCCTTCATCAGGATTCGAAGCCAAGACCTTCGGTATGCCATCCGAACGCGTTGCCGCTCGGCCACCTCTTCCCAATAGCTGTGATCGTGATCGTAAAACCGTTTCTATAAGTGTTGATCAATAAGGCGGTTCTATAAGTGTTTATCAGTGAGCCGGTTCTATAAGTGTTTATCAGTGAGCAGGTTCTATAAGTGTTGATCAGTGAGCAGGTTCTACAAGTGTTGATCAGTGAGCAGGTTCTACAAGTGTTGATCAGTGAGCCGGTTCTATAAGTGTTGATCAGTGAGCCGGTTCTATAAGTGTTTATCAGTGAGCCGGTTCTATAAGTGTTGATCAGTGAGCCGGTTCTATAAGTGTTGATCAGTGAGCCGGTTCTATAAGTGTTTATCAGTGAGCCGGTTCTATAAGTGTTGATCAGTGAGCCGGTTCTATAAGTGTTTATCAGTGAGCCGGTTCTATAAGTGTTGATCAGTGAGCCGGTTCTATAAGTGTTTATCAGTGAGCCGGTTCTATAAGTGTTGATCAGTGAGCCGGTTCTATAAGTGTTTATCAGTGAGCCGGTTCTATAAGTGTTGATCAGTGAGCCGGTTCTATAAGTGTTTATCAGTGAGCCGGTTCTATAAGTGTTGATCAGTGAGCCGGTTCTATAAGTGTTGATCAGTGAGCCGGTTCTATAAGTGTTTATCAGTGAGCCGGTTCTACAAGTGTTTATCAGTGAGCCGGTTCTATAAGTGTTGATCAGTGAGCCGGTTCTATAAGTGTTGATCAGTGAGCCGGTTCTATAAGTGTTGATCAGTGAGCCGGTTCTATAAGTGTTGATCAGTGAGCCGGTTCTATAAGTGTTGATCAGTGAGCCGGTTCTATAAGTGTTGATCAGTGAGCCGGTTCTACAAGTGTTGATCAGTGAGCCGGTTCTATAAGTGTTGATCAGTGAGCCGGTTCTATAAGTGTTGATCAGTGAGCCGGTTCTATAAGTGTTGATCAGTGAGCCGGTTCTATAAGTGTTGATCAGTGAGCCGGTTCTATAAGTGTTGATCAGTGAGCCGGTTCTATAAGTGTTGATCAGTGAGCCGGTTCTATAAGTGTTGATCAGTGAGCCGGTTCTATAAGTGTTGATCAGTGAGCCGGTTCTATAAGTGTTGATCAGTGAGCCGGTTCTATAAGTGTTGATCAGTGAGCCGGTTCTATAAGTGTTGATCAGTGAGCAGGTTCTATAAGTGTTGATCATTGAGCCGGTTCTATAAGTGTTGATCAGTGAGCCGGTTCTATAAGTGTTGATCAGTGAGCCGGTTCTATAAGTGTTTATCAGTGAGCCGGTTCTATAAGTGTTGATCAGTGAGCCGGTTCTATAAGTGTTGATCAGTGAGCCGGTTCTATAAGTGTTTATCAGTGAGCCGGTTCTATAAGTGTTGATCAGTGAGCCGGTTCTATAAGTGTTTATCAGTGAGCCGGTTCTATAAGTGTTGATCAGTGAGCCGGTTCTATAAGTGTTGATCAGTGAGCCGGTTCTATAAGTGTTTATCAGTGAGCCGGTTCTATAAGTGTTGATCAGTGAGCCGGTTCTATAAGTGTTTATCAGTGAGCCGGTTCTATAAGTGTTGATCAGTGAGCCGGTTCTATAAGTGTTTATCAGTGAGCCGGTTCTATAAGTGTTGATCAGTGAGCCGGTTCTATAAGTGTTTATCAGTGAGCCGGTTCTATAAGTGTTGATCAGTGAGCCGGTTCTATAAGTGTTGATCAGTGAGCCGGTTCTATAAGTGTTTATCAGTGAGCCGGTTCTACAAGTGTTTATCAGTGAGCCGGTTCTATAAGTGTTGATCAGTGAGCCGGTTCTATAAGTGTTGATCAGTGAGCCGGTTCTATAAGTGTTTATCAGTGAGCCGGTTCTATAAGTGTTGATCAGTGAGCCGGTTCTATAAGTGTTTATCAGTGAGCCGGTTCTATAAGTGTTGATCAGTGAGCCGGTTCTACAAGTGTTGATCAGTGAGCCGGTTCTATAAGTGTTGATCAGTGAGCCGGTTCTATAAGTGTTGATCAGTGAGCCGGTTCTATAAGTGTTGATCAGTGAGCCGGTTCTATAAGTGTTGATCAGTGAGCCGGTTCTATAAATGTTGATCAGTGAGCCGGTTCTATAAGTGTTGATCAGTGAGCCGGTTCTATAAGTGTTGATCAGTGAGCCGGTTCTATAAGTGTTGATCAGTGAGCCGGTTCTATAAGTGTTGATCAGTGAGCCGGTTCTATAAGTGTTGATCAGTGAGCCGGTTCTATAAGTGTTGATCAGTGAGCAGGTTCTATAAGTGTTGATCATTGAGCCGGTTCTATAAGTGTTGATCAGTGAGCCGGTTCTATAAGTGTTGATCAGTGAGCCGGTTCTATAAGTGTTGATCAGTGAGCCGGTTCTATAAGTGTTGATCAGTGAGCCGGTTCTATAAGTGTTGATCAGTGAGCCGGTTCTATAAGTGTTGATCAGTGAGCCGGTTCTATAAGTGTTGATCAGTGAGCCGGTTCTATAAGTGTTGATCAGTGAGCCGGTTCTATAAGTGTTGATCAGTGAGCCGGTTCTATAAGTGTTGATCAGTGAGCCGGTTCTATAAGTGTTGATCAGTGAGCCGGTTCTATAAGTGTTGATCAGTGAGCCGGTTCTATAAGTGTTGATCAGTGAGCCGGTTCTATAAGTGTTGATCAGTGAGCCGGTTCTATAAGTGTTGATCAGTGAGCCGGTTCTATAAGTGTTGATCAGTGAGCCGGTTCTATAAGTGTTGATCAGTGAGCCGGTTCTATAAGTGTTGATCAGTGAGGCGACTGTGGTGAGTGGTTATGGTTTTGTTTCATCACAGGCAGAGACTAATCGTTAGACACACACACATTCACACACGCACACACACACACACACATACGCACACACACGCACGCACACACACACGCACGCACACACGCACACACACAAAATCTAATGAAATCATTAATTGCAACCATTTATATCAGATTTACTGTAACGTTACAAAGCAGATGCGACTTTGGGTCTGACATTTTTTTAATGTCACCCCCCCCCCCCCCCCACCGGTATAACTTTATGTTTCCGCCTCCTGTTATAGACTATAGCAGGAGTCGGCAACCTTTTGCTTATAGTGTTTCCAACGAGGATTTCTAAATCATTCAGCGTGCCAACAGCGTGAAAGTCAAACTACTCATCTATATTGACCGAGACCAAAAGAAATGGAACGTTATAGAGAAAATCATTTAAGCGTTTTATATTTAAAACAAATTGTCCTGTTTGTTATTATCTTTTTTAATCCATTCATAGCATTTATGAATAATGTATCAACATTTAAATTTACTTGTCTAGATATAGTTCTAGTAATAGCTTTAAATTCATTATAGTTTGATCTCAGCCTGAGTTATTTGCTAATATTTTTTTTTTTTTTTTTTTTTTTTTTTTTTTGTGGTTAACATCTTTTTATTTGCATTTATACCAAATACAAAGTTTTATTACCAAACTTACACAAATGTGGTATTCTGTTAACATTATCATTTGGTTGTCAAGATTAGGACCTAGCAATGGATAACATTGATTTGAATTAATTGATCTACTTTTTTTTTTTTTTTTGTTTTTTTTTTTTTTTTTTTCAACAATGTTTATTGACACTTTTTACATGTACAATAACATTCATATATTCGTACATTAAGAGGAAGGATAGAAGACATTAATTGCAATTTTTACAATTCTAAAGGATAGAAGACAACATAGAATATTTAAACAAATTTAGATAATTTATGTAGTTGTTGTAGTTAGGTTTAGACTTTCACATCCATTCATTCTGTTTATTTGACATAGTTTTCCATTCATTCGTTACTTTCGTATCATACTTCAATAGTGTACATGCATCTTATACATAACATATATATATCTGATTGTATAAAGTAGAAATTATACAAGTTTACATTGGGGAAGGAATAGAGGAAATTTTAATTTTATGTTATTAATTTTATTACAACAAAGCCAGAGAAAAAGGAGTAGAGCAATAGAAATTCATTTATGTTCGGGAGTCTTTGCTAATATATTATTTCAGTTTGACGAACCGGGCTGTCAATTGTAGTTAGACGGAATAGATAGGTAGTAATCATACTCACTGGGTAGTTAATGTAGTGTTTAAAATGTACATATAAATTCTTTAGTCATATAATATTTATATAAATTTCAAATATCTCTTATACTTTGATCATGTTAAAGTTATAGATCTAAATTTTGAACCTTCTTTTTTAAAAGAAAACAAAAAAGAAACATATTAGAAATATTAACCTAAAGCAAACGGGGTAATTGTCTCCCTTTAATTAAATTCTCCATATTTTATACTAGTGATGCTAAACGAGTTTATTTTTTAATATAACAAGTGATACTTATAAATTATTATTTCTGTATACAAATTCAGCATTATGCTCTTTTTTCAATGTGTAATTAATTTAAGGTGTAAATAAACATTTTCTGCATTAATAAAGTGGATTTAAGGAGTTAATTTTTTTAAACATTAATAATTACAACAATTACATAATATGATAGTATATCTAGGCAGCATCGCCAATAAGAAGGGTGGAACCAACGCCGATGTGAGTGCAAGAGTTGGCATGGCTAAGAGAGCCTTCCTCCAACTTAAGAATATCTGGAGCTCAAGAGATATATCCCTGAAAACAAATATCAAGATCTTCAACTCAAATGTCAAGTCTGTCTTACTCTATGGTGCTGAAACGTGGAGGACCACAGCTATTAAGAAGATCCAGACTTTCATAAACTCATGTCTAAGGAGGATTTTGCGTTTACGCTGGCCGGACATAATCAGTAACGATGAGCTCTGGAGTCGCACAGGTCAACAGGCAGCCGATCTGCAGATCATACAAAAAAGATGGAGATGGTTGAGGCACACACTCCAAAAACAAGCTTCTAACATCACCAGACAGTCCTTATCGTGGAACCCCCAAGGAAAGAGGAAGAGGTGCCGCCCCCGAAACAGCTGGCGCCGTGACCTGGATGCCTACCGGTATGGCTCGCGAGCCAGATGTGGCTCTATTGATGGCTGCATCTGGCTCGCAGACAAATGTTAGAATATAAAAAAAATGTTTCGTTAGACTCCTTTGATCTACATATTAATTGCATATCAATATTTCATTCTACAAATGAGCTAAAGTCTACTGCAGCTCAACATCAGAAGTGGTAAAGGAGATAAATTCCGCGGATCTAAATGACATAAAAAAAATAGCAACCCTGCATTCATTGTAATTAAAGGGAAATAACTCTTGCACATATTTACTTTAATTTTTCGTTTTAAACAATGTATGGCTCTTAAAGAATTACTTTTCAAAATATGTGGTCTCCATGACTTTCAGACAAAAAGGTTCCCGACCCCTGGCCTAGATCCTAGATCATTGTTGTCAAACTTCATCGAGCAGTGGGCCGACATTTAAATACTAAATTAAGGTTGTGAGCCAAACTGGGCCGAACTACATAAATATTCCATGATCAATAGAAAAACAAACCGACAATACATTTTATATTTTCGTTTTTTTTTTTAATGGACGCAAGAATTTAAGTAAGTTTCATAAAGTGCATTTAAGTAATTTAATTTTGTATAATAAAAAACAAAAATTTGGTTCAGCTGGGGATCGAACCCAGGACCTCTCGCGTGTGAGGCGAGCGTGATAACCACTACACTACTGAACCGATACGAGGATAGAAAGTTATGATCTTTCTTTACAATTTTATACTATAACATTAAAAAATAGCAACAACTACTACCTGAAGAGGGCGGAAAGGTGAAACCCAAATGATGATTCGACTCTATACCACTAACCAAACACTAGAGACACACTGGCAAGTTGTGGGGGCGAAGGACAGAAACTTGTACATGACACGAATATCTATATATATAAAAAGACAGTGTTAAGCCCCGCGAGGATCCCCATTGGTCAATTTGAAAACACGTGTGTCACTGACCTATCTAGGCCTAGCCCAATATACCGTCTAATAATTTTTCACATCGGACATGTGTCTTCGATAGCTCAGTGGTAATATTACAATATTTATTTACTTTCCTAAAAGTATTCAGTAAGTGTAGTTTATAAATTTGTTATCTGCACCCCAGACAGTCCTTTTTTTTTTCACCCGGGCAACGCCGGGCAATTTAGCTTGTATGAATATAAACTGACAATACAGCATATAGGCATATGAATGACGCGAAGCATGGTGGAATACCGTAAATGGTGCCGCCGAATTAGTAGCCCCTAACATAGACATAGGGCCTATGCCTAAAAAGATAGGCCTAGTCGGCCTAGTCAAAGGGTCTACACATAGTTACGGTATATACAATACATTATTAACAATAAGATCAGTAAGAAACAGTAAAAGAGTGCAGTCAAACGCCAAGGATCATGAAATCTGACGAGGACCCCGCCCCCCCCCACACACACACATACACACACACACATTAATGATGAATGTAAGCATGGGAAACTTGGCTAGCAGTCTGTAGACAAATGAACCTAACCAAAGATAAGTCATCTGTAGGTCTGTGAGCAACGTCAGTGTAAAAATAAAAAATTAACACGTAGGCTACTCCGACAAAAACATCTGAAGAGGGGCTAGATGGCTAGATCTAACCAGAAATCGCCAAGGACATTGCTTGTTTTTATGTTGTACTTTTCAATTAATTTTTTTATAAATGTAAAAATGTGATTGTGTCAGTTGAGAAAACAATTAGAACACAGTAAATTACAATTGAACAGCAAATGTTTAATTCAACAAATAATAATAATATAAAAAACATTTAATAGTATTTAACCATCTTTATAGCCAGAAGTCCCAGGTGAAGTTCTAGATCTAGGCCTTTATGTAGCCTAGTCGCTAAACTTGACTAACATTGGCCAATTCTAACAACTGTTAGACCAAGATTGTTTCTAAAAAAGATATAAATGATCTAGAATGAAATACAACAAAGAAGTATACCTACATATTTTTACAAACATAAAAAACTAGTCATGCAAACAAATGTTTGTACGTAAGCACAACACACAAAATATGAACATGTAATAAAAATGTATACAAACACAAATACTAACATTTAATGTCATATAGACGTAGCCGTTAAAATCATGCATGTGGAAACACGTATTAGCTTACATTTGAATAATTACATTTAAAATATATAGACAAACACACATGCTATATTATATGGCGCAGTGTGTGTGTCTGTGGGGGGGGGGGGGGGGATATAGATCAGGTTTTCATTCGAGTAAGCCAATAATATGTGTGTGAGTGTGGGATATGAATTAGATCAGGTTTAAATTTGAGTAAGCCAATAATCTGTGTGTGTGTATGTGGGATATGAATTAGAACAGGTTTAAATTCGAGTGAGCCAATAATCTGTGTGTGTGGGGGGATATGAATTAGATCAGGTTTAAATTCGAGTAAGCCAATAATCTCTGTGTGTGTGGGGGATATGAATTAGATCAGGTTTAAATTCGAGTAAGCCAATAATCTGTGTGTGTGGGGGGATATGAATTAGATCAGGTTTAAATTCGAGTGAGCCAATAATCTGTGTGTGTGGGGGGGGGGGGGATATGAATTAGATCAGGTTTAAATTCGAGTAAGCCAATAATATGTGTGTGAGTGTGGGATATGAATTAGATCAGGTTTAAATTTGAGTAAGCCAATAATCTGTGTGTGTGTATGTGGGATATGAATTAGAACAGGTTTAAATTCGAGTGAGCCAATAATCTGTGTGTGTGGGGGGATATGAATTAGATCAGGTTTAAATTCGAGTAAGCCAATAATCTCTGTGTGTGTGGGGGATATGAATTAGATCAGGTTTAAATTCGAGTAAGCCAATAATCTGTGTGTGTGGGGGGATATGAATTAGATCAGGTTTAAATTCGAGTGAGCCAATAATCTGTGTGTGTGGGGGGGGGATATGAATTAGATCAGGTTTAAATTCGAGTAAGCCAATAATCTGTGTGTGTGGGGGGGGGGGATATGAATTAGATCAGGTTTAAATTCGAGTGAGCCAATAATCTGTGTGTGTATGGGATATGAATTAGATCAGGTTTAAATTCGAGTAAGCCAATAATCTGTGTGTGTGTGTGATATGAATTAGATCAGGTTTAAATTCGAGTAAGCCAATAATCTGTGTGTGTGTGGGATATGAATTAGATCAGGTTTAAATTCGAGTAAGCCAATAATCTGTGTGTGTGTGGGATATGAATTAGATCAGGTTTAAATTCGAGTAAGCCAATAATCTGAAACTCAAGAGAAGGGCTACTCACGAGCATGAAGCGAAATTCATCTCACATTCATTGACGTACGTCTGGTCATTGCTGGCGCACACAGGGGCGTAAATTCTTGGGCAGATGCCGCTACACGGTTCCGGGGTGACTTGAGCACTTGCATAGATAATCTCTGGAAAGAATCGTGGAGAAATAAATACATGCAATAAATTTGGTTATACATTTTTGGGTTAACTGAAAAGGCTTGCAAGTGTCATTAGTCAGCTTTTAAAATAGAAAACTTTAATCAAGATTAATTTAAGTTAGCGTTCATCATAGATCCCAGATTTCGTTTCACTTATGGTATGTGTTTTTCATTGCGCGTGCACGTGACTTTTAACAGGCCAAAAACATGGCCTTTGCAGACTTTGCTTGACGCTAGATCGAAGCATTGTACTGGCCACATAATTAGTCTATCTTGTTTGCGATAACCCATACAACTCACTAATTTACATTAAAATTCATAACATTAGCAGATTACAATTATAAAGTAGGTCTAGAGACGAAAACAGACTTTATGTTTGGGGTTCGCCACAAAATGAGAAGCGATGTATTAATGGGTCCCGGCATTAAGACGGTTGGGAATCACTGTGATATACCAATGCTAAAAATTGTGTAGGTCTATATTATTGACGATATATCTAGACATTCTTTAGCATCTTAGCCTATGTTACTGTACATTATTTTGTCTCAATGTATTTAGAACATTATTTGAGAACAATTTACAAACACTTTTTCAATGGTGATTAGCAAATTGGACATCAAGCATATTTTCCTAATAAGGTGTGTAGTTTTCTTCTGTTTGTTTGTTTATTATTCAAGTTATACTTGTGCTTAAAAAGTGGCATTGTAGCTTTTCCGTCGCTTTCCACCGATAATGACACATTTTATAAGACTTAGAAAGAAACTATATTGACTTTCAGATCAGGGTTCTAATCTGCATAGCTGCCATAGCAGGTTTTTTTTTTTCTTTTAGTATACAATTATCAAGACTTAATCTACTCAAATGTATATAGAAATCTAAACCTTTCAGCTATAATTTATGAAATGAAAGTTTCCTTTAAAAAAAATCGCATTGGCCAGTATGGGGATCGAACCCACGACATTCGCGTTATTAGCACGACGCTCTAACCAACTGAGCTAACCGGCCACATGATTATCTATGAGTTAAATTAATACAAACTAGAGTAGGCCTAATTTTATTTCAACTCGGGCTTCCTAGCGCCAGAACGGTCGAGTCATCGAGCCATGTAATGACATCTGCAACTGTGAAGAAGAGAATGAAGCTTTTAGTCTTTAGATTACTTTAGAATAATGCAATGCCATCGAGGCAGTCGGGACATCGTGTGAAGGATAGTCGGCAGCTCTTGCTGACATGGTATAGTCTTCACTGATGCGCTTCCATGCAGTACTTCAAAGCTCAAAGCCATCGACGGCTTGGCCAAGACCACCTTAAGTAGGCCTATTTACGATGGTCTTGGCTTGGCCAAGGCTTGAGGTCATGACCCGCCCGCCATACTCTTTCAACTGCTTGATGTTATCTCTGACCTAAATCTTAAACACAAGGTTACGGTGACTTTGCAGTAGATAACGGGTCACGCAGGAATTCCTGGCAAGGAGATAGCGGATTCCTTGGCCAAGTAGGGGTCCCGCTCAGTAATCCGCACTTATCGGAGAGCGCCAGCAGATCAATACGTGCGTGGGAGTCAGAACTGGGACGAATCTGACAAGAGCCGAGATTTTCGGCAGCATCGAAAGCGACCGAATCGAGCAGACCGAGTAGAAGCTCCGCAGTAGGGATCAAACAACCGTAGCCTAATTTTCTACAGGGCACTACCCGACATGGGTTCCGAAGGTTTAGGCCACACCTAGACTCGCGGTATAGAGATTGCACTGAAGCAGAGTTATAAGGTCTAAACAAAATTGGACGAGCCCAAAAGGCTCTTTAGTCCAGGGCGTAACGTTAAGAGTTGAGCTCAGGGGGCACTCCAAAGCTCTGTCCGGGCTCCAGCCACCCCACGACAAACCGAAGGCGCCGGACCGTCTGCTTGGAATCACTTCCCACTACAATGACACCTTCAGGAGCCGGCTGAAGACTCACCTATTTCGTTAGCAGTATTTGCGTATACATATTTACATTTTCGTCTGTTGTTCGTTGTCTGTATTCTGTAACTGTCGTCAGCGCATAGAACTGTCATCAACGGGATGTGCGCTATACAAGCACCATTATTATTATCATTAACAGTAAGGTTTCCGCTGCAAGCGATTGTTAACTGCGGTTCCCCAATGATCATTATCGTTGTGGCTCGACCGTATACCTGCAATGTCACCCAGTAACACAAAACCTATGCTATAGGTACAGGCATCCAGGCACCGGGTGGTTCTTGAGAAGGGGTTGCTGCGTCCATTGTTGATGATGATGATGATGATGATGATGATGATGATGATGATGATGATGATGATGATGATGATGATGATGATGATTTGTATAGCGCGCCTATCCATGCTATGTTAGCATGCTCAGTGCGCTCTGGTTCCACGTTTCAGTTGGGAATGTGCTATGAAAACAAAACAAAAAACTATAAGCTTAGTTGAAGAGGAAGGTCTTTAAACTTCTCTTGAATGATTCTTTTTTCTCAGAATCCCTCAATGTCTGAGGCAATTTATTCCATAAAAAAGGCGCTGCTGACTCGAAAGAGCGTACACCAAATGACTTCTTTCTATGTCCATCCACACTAGGAACTTTGAATAGTGACTGCGATGAAGAGCGCAGACCCTTAGTGGACACATGCTTGGGGACAAGTTCTTGAAGATAGTGAGGGGCAGTGCCCTCCATACAGCTATAGGCAAGTGACAGAATTTTATGGTCAATGCGCTTGGTCACAGGGAGCCAGTGGAGATCTTTAAGAACTGGGGTTATGTGGTCCGACTTCTTAATCCCTGATACAATGCGTGCCGCAGTGTTTTGTACTTTCTGGAGTCTCTGAAGTTGGTTCTGGGGCAGACCCCACAGACAGCTATTACAGTAGTCCAGCCTTGATTGAATTAGAGAGACTGCTACGGCATTAGCTGTTCTCTTATTAAGTTGAGGACGCAGCTGACCCAGGGCGCGTAGATGAAAGAAACAAGCCCTTACCACAGTACCAATGTGCGGAACCATTGTAAGCCTATTGTCAATAAAAAACCCAAGGTCTCTAACAGTGTTGGACAAGGGGATATCCGACACACCAACTTTGATTGAATCAATATCGACCTTTCTAAGACTGGTGTCAGAACCACACAGAATTGCCTCTGTCTTTTCATCATTTAATTTGAGTCTGTTTGCTGCCATCCATGATTTTACTGTAAGACAGCAGTCTTCCACAGCCCGAATGGCATCACCGCAAGCAGAAGGATCAGGCTTGAAGCTCTTGTACAGTTCTGTGTCGTCAGTAAATGTTTTCCGGGAAATTCCATGATTTTCAACAATTCTGCCCAGCTGACTAGTGTACAAAGAGAACAGGATAGGCCCTAAAACTGAGCCCTGCGGTACTCCACAGGTAAGAGACGTGTCCCGTGAAGAGGCCTGATTAACAACAGCACGCTGAGTTCTGTCCTCCAGATAGGAATTAAACCAACGAAGTGCAGTTCCAGAGATGCCCGCCTCATTTTGAAGCCTCGACAGAAGAAGCTCATGGTCAATTACATCAAAGGCAGCACTGAGATCCAGCAGGACTAAGAGTGTCAGATCACCTCGGTCAGCACTACAAAGAACATCACTCAGGACACGGAGTAAGGCTGTCTCACAGCTGTGCCCGGGTCGATAGGCTGATTGAAACTTATCAAGCAGGTTATGACTGTTAAGATGCTGTACAAGCTGCTGAGACACAACTCTCTCCAGAAGTTTAGATACATAGGAGAGGTTAGAGACAGGGCGAAAACTCTTGCAATCATTTGGGTCCAAGCCATTTTTCTTAAGCAGGGGCTTTATGACCGCAGCCTTAAAGAGGCGTGGGACTGTTGCAGATTGAAGGCTACTATTCACAATGCGTACCAATACAGGAAGCAGAACACTCAGACAATCCAACACAATCTTGGTTGGAATGGGATCAACAATGGAATAGGTAGGTTTGGATGACCTGATGAGACGACTCAGCTGCTCATGGGAAACTGGAAATAGTTCTTCTAGAGGGGTGCCTAAAAAGACATTTTCCACTGCAGGCAAATCACAACGTTCTCCAAAGCTTTGTCTGATTGTTTCAACTTTGTCATTGAAGTAGTTGCACAGTGTTGCTGCAGCTAGCTCGCTGCTCAGGTCAGGCAGAATAAGGGGTGCCGATTTCTTCCCGAGAAGGTCATTCACCACGGAAAACATCTTGCGAGAGTCGGTGCCAGCAGCCTTTAAAACAGCCTGAACATGCTCAGACTTCGCATGCCGGATTTCTTGTGCAAACTTGTTTCTTTTCATTTGTTTGTCCACCTCTTCTGCCACTTCTTCTCCAGCGCTTCTCAGCTATACGCCGGGCCAACTTAGCTTTCCGAACTAAGGGGCTAAACCAAAAGGAATCAGGTCTCCTCCCCACCAAGACCCCGTGGCCTCTCGGCAGCGCAATGGGTCTCGGACCCGCAGCGGGAGAGTTGGTCGATCGTGTAGGCCTACTTCTAGACTGCCGTGCATCGTAGCAAAGAGTGGATGGAAACGGTCAATCATTTACACCGAACCTATACATATTTTTATATGGACAAGTATTTTTGTCCTCCTAGCCCTAAGAGAGAAATCTCGGTTCGTAGGTGAAGGGATGTTCAAGTCGGGCGTATCTTTATAAAATAAATAAAATAAAATAAAAAAATTATTTAAATAGTTATTTAATGATTTTAATAAGTAGGCTAGTATCGGTAATGTCTTTTGTTTCTTCGTGACAAAAAAAAATCTATGAATGGTTCAACTGGGGATCGAACCCAGGACCTCTCGCGTGTGAGGCGAGCGTGATAACCACTACACTATTGAACCCTATGGCTACGAAATTAAGGAGCCAATATTAAGGATGTTATTAGATCTTAGACGGGTGAAAAAAAATGTGTTGAATATATTATTTGCTGGAGGTGTGGTGCCTTTAGAATTTAGAAGGCCTATTGTAAAACACATAATAATATAAGTCCACATATAACTCTATCAGTGCCCTGGTAACGACATAGAGCCCCATTTAGCCTTCCTTCTCGCATAGGGTTAGGATTTCCCCGGACATGTTCTCTCTTTAGGGCCCTGTCCGGGCGGGTTTCCAGAAATATAATGGCTGTTGTCCGGGTTTTCGCCCGTCCGTTCCCGATCGATCGATACATTATTATTTACTTTTCTCAGTTATATACTATAATGCCTTAGTAACCTTGCCATTGTCATTGAGCTAAATATTGCTGGAACGCATGTTTAATTCATTATTCAAGGAACAGAGATTACAAAATAGTATGGGCCTATATAAAGCTTGTTATTATTATTCTGGTCAGTGAACTTAATGTGATCTCTAACAATATTTAGCTCAATGGTAAGGTTAAAAATTGGCGTAGGCCTAACCCTAGAAATCGGCTACGGGCTGGTAGCCGGATTCGATGAACATTTTATGTGTCCTCTTTTTAATGGTAACTCTATTCTCGCATGAATCCAGCCATCTGTACAATGGCACAGTAGCCATCAAGTTAACAATTATATAGGCTATGCCGTAGTTCTGGAAACTGTTACGCGATGCTTTTCCGGCCCTACATGTATCAATTTAGTCCGATGAGATTACTTTCTCACTACAACAAGTAATAGTAGGCCCTATCACTAAAAATAAATAGGCCTAACCAAACAAATATATAGGTCTAGGCTATGTAATACTCATGACACATGACTCATGACCTTTCTTTTCCCCCCACAATAAATGACAGTGAAATGGGGAAAAAAAAGACCATTGCTTGAATAGAAACTGCTTGTAGGGCATATCCGATCTTTTTTCAGATCAAGATCTGAACAACGTTACGCCCCTGGACTCTTGACGTAAGAGCCGAAAGGCTCGCCCGTTTTTTTTTAATTGTTTTTTTTAATGCTTTATAGTATGGTAGTCTAGGCCAGGGATCGGTAACCTACGAAACTAGTGCCAGACTTGGCACGCACAATTTTCTATGGCACGCGGAAGACTCCTGAAAAAATGTTTTCAAATATCTTCTATTAGAAATTGAGTGCTAAAGCAGATTGATTTTTAGGCTGTTGGCATGCTGAATAAATTAGAAATCCCAATTTATCGCACTATTATCAAAAGGCTGCCGACCCCTGGTCTAGACTTTAGGCCTTTGGTTTGTCATTTTTACTATCTCGGGTATGAAATCCTGGTATAAACACGATGCGAGAGCTTGCCATTGAGTCAGCCCCAGATGATTACTTGGTCTGCTCTCGACCATGTGGGATTTTCAACAAAGTGAAATTAAACCACTGCACACGACGTAGGGCGACAGCGCTTCTCGCTCGTACTTTCTAGTGTCTTTGGTTGGTGCCTGAGCCGTAAAATATGGCTGCTTCAGACAGGGCGATCCTCGTGTGCAGTAGGGTACACCAACGGAGGTGCGAAATTGACGATAGTGGTGCTGAAGTCCGGGGTTCGAAGAGGATAACCTCAACCTCATGCAGTCAATTGTAGTTCTAGTCTGCCCTTGAGTCTACACAACTGTTACTGAAGACTAATGCGGCTGGTAATTATGTTGGCGATCTCAATCCCGTTGTATACAGTGGTTACGGAAACTCGTGAACATTACCTCACATCTCATATGGGCTAAAATGTTAATTTGTTTATAGCCTACTATCCATGGATCCATAAATTCATACATCGATCCATACATTCATCCATCGATCCATACATCCAGCCATCGATCCAAACATCCAGTCACCGATCCATGCATCCATCCATCGATCCATACATCCAGCCATCGATCCATACATCCATCCATCGATCCGTACATTCATCCATCGATCCATACATCCAGCCATCGATCCATACATTCATCCATCGATCGATACATTCACCCATCGATGCATACATATCCCCATCGATCCATACATCCAGCCATCTACCTATCTACCTGTTGTTATGATTTCTGTTATTGATGAGTAGTGATTGGCTGCTGAACAAAGTGTCAGTGGGTCAATGCCCTTTATTCAGTTGAGGAGGTGGGGGAGATGGACTGCTAATACATATTAAATTGTATTCTAGTTCTATTTTCCTAGATTTCTTCCCATCCTTAGATCTGCACTGCATCCCATTTCCCTATGAGAAAACACACACACTCCGTGGTCCTTTGAAACTGACCAATAGGACGGTAAGCTCTAACTGGATCGCGTGTGGTTTTTTACTAAATTTAGCCCTTCATCCAGTTTCTTCCTTCAGGATAATCGCATTTTTTTGTGGGGATTTCACTTTTGTACTGTAAATGTTTTTTTTTCTAATAATTTCTTATACCATTTTACAAGATCAAGAAATAAAACTGTTATTTGTTTCCTGTTCACAAGTTTCAAGATAATTTCGCTATGTCTGTTTGGAATGCAAGAAAGAAGAGTAACCTAATTACATACATATGCCATTCTTATCTTATCCTATTCATTACAGACGCTCCTTATATAAAGAAGATTATTGCGTCCTACGCTCAACCGTGGTCCGAGTCTTGCATTTTTATTAATGTTTTAAATGACATTTAAGTTACTGGTTTTCCCGGTTTGTTCAGGCAACCCATTCCATGCCCGAATGACACTCAGGGAGGAAGAGTACTTATATGCATTTGTTCTCGCATAAGGGATAAGGAAAGTGTTTTTGTCTTTATGTTTATCTGAGCTTTGTAACAGGTTCTTATAGGTTTGTATCTCTAAATTAGAGTTTAATGACTTATGTATTATTACTACTTTACTCTTTGCCCTTCTGTCCTTTAGTGCAGTGCTCGGCAACCTACGGCACGCGTGCCAAACTTGGCACGCAGAGCAACTTTCAATGGCACGTGAGAGACCTCCAAGATACGTTTTTTATTGATAAAACAACAACATTCTGAATTAGGAAAACTGACTGTTTGAAGCCGATGTTTCTGAATGACATAGCAGCACACATCAGTGAGTTGAATTTACATTGACAAGGACCACCGGAATGGATTTGCAATGAAGCTGGGCATATCTTGCTATATAATCAATTCAAAACATTTAACTACATACATGTACATCCCTATATTAAGGCATATATTAAGATAGATAGTTAGGGCTTTTTCAGAAGTACGTCGAAGCACTCAATGCGGAGTTTTCTAATCAAAGGCAAGATTTTCAAATTGATGGACTCATTTTTTCTGATTTTATCGCAAATGAAAGCTGTTTTAAGCATACAAAGAGGTCACTGACACTTGACCACTCATTATTTGATACAAACTGATGACATTTAAAAGAGTTTTTATGATCATCTTTTTTAATATAAGTAATTCTAAAACAAATTTATTTGTATCATTAATTTAATAAATATTAGAGACTTATTTTATATCACTATAAGATTATTATGTAATTTCTATAATTATTAATGTTTCAAATATAAACTCATTAAAGGGAAAAACAATTAATGGAGGAAAAGTTTATTAACAACTGTTCAACGTAAATTATTTTAATTCTCTAATAATTAAATCTCGTAATGAATACCATTGGATTTATAAAAAGAAATAATAATTAGTCAGTAATATTTGTTATATTACAAAACAATACTTGTTTTGCATCACAATTGAATCAAAATATATATGTGAACACGTTTTTTAATTATAGGGAGGTAATTAGCCCGTTTTTGTTTTGCACTAATATTTCTAATATAGGCCTATATGTTTTTTTTTAATGTTTTGTTTTAAATAAATACTTACAATTTATAACTCAGATATGATCAAACTGTAAAAAGTATTTGAAAATTATTTAAATATTATATCACTTAAGAATTTATATGTATATTTTTAAACATTAGATTAACTACCCAGTTTGTATCATTAATACGTACCTATTCCGATTAACTACCATTATAGTTGGCGAAAAATTATCCAGAATAAGATTATAGGATGTCTCAGTTAAACTGAGATCAAATATAATTAATATTAGCAGGTGTTAGAGCCTCATCTTGGCTAACAAATGATAATGTTTAGACAATAATTACCATATATGTAAAAGTTTAGTAATAAATAATTGTTTTTGATATAAATGGAAATATAGGCTAAGGATGATAATCACAAACACTTTATTTTTGTATTAATTTGTTAAATGAAACGCTTTAACGATTTTCTCGATAAAAAATCTCCTTTGTTTTTGGCCTTAGTCTTACTATGGAGTTAAATTAATTATCCCATAAAAATAATTGTTAAAAAGTATAATAGAGCATGTTGACTTTTAGGCTGTTGGCACTCTAAATGATTAAGAAATCCTAGTTTGGCACACTGTTAGCAAAAGGTTGCCAACCACTGCTCTAGTGTTTCTAGGTTTAGTCATTTGACTATTGGTGTTACTCTTGTTATTTGGGAATATTCACTAGTTATGAACCTTGCAGCTCTTTTTGGGGAAAACATTTACAGTTTAATCAAGATAGAAAAGTAAATATAGCTAGACAGATTGGGGGGGGGGGGGGGGGAATGGGACTGAAAAAGCTAATTCAGTTATTACTGGACCAACATGATTTTAATAGGATATAGATATATATCTTGAGCGGCCTTGATAAAAACATAAGTAATTTTTATGACAAAAACATGGTTGCCATGGTTACGGCCGCCATTTTGAAAAAAATAGTCATTACAAAAGTTATAAAATTTGTAAAAGTATTATAGATATTTTGGTTTCAATAGTGTTTTTATGTAGTACTATTACCATTTTAGGTACTAGACACAATTTTAATTAAATATTGTTAAAAGTATTTTTTTTAATGAATTTTTTAATTTTAATATTGGAATTTTGTATAAAATTCATGATTTTTTTTTTCTTTTAATACATTTTACAGACAAACTAATTATACATTCACCTTAAAACCCAGTCTAGTACCTCTAGATATATAATATATAAAGCTACATACCAAATTGCAACATATTATCTTTAATGCTTCTCATTATTTTACAATTATCATAGAGCAAAAACAATAAAAAAAAACACATATTGAGAAAAACTCATTTAAAGGCAAAGAATCGACAAAGAAATTGAGTCGACACACACATTTCAAACTCAATATTTCAGTACAAAACCGTCATTTTTTTATATTTTATTTCAAGCATTTTTGTTACAATTAGGTTTAACAAGCAATTTTTAACAAAAACTAAACAACTCTATTTTTGAAAAAATATGCCAAATATGCCCCCTCCCTACTCAGTCCTGTTCCCCCTTAAATAAATAGATAGACAGTAATAGTGTTGATTTGAGCCTATAGCGTAGTTAATTAAACTATCTATCTATGCATATCTATATCGAACAATTTACTTGTCGAAGTTGTCGATCTTTCTTTTTCTATATATTTATTTATCTATCTATATCTATATCTGTATATCTATCTATAGCTATTTTTCTGTCTATTTATCTATCTATCTGTCTATCTATTTATCTATCTGTATCTATATTTCTATCTAACTCTCTATCTCTCTCTATATATAGGCTTTATATATCTATCTATATATCTATATCTATCTACAGTGCCCTCACATGGGGGGGAGGCAGTGGGGGAATATGCCCGGGGGCGGCACTTCCAGAAGGGCGTCAAATGTAGTCTAAATATATCAAATATAGCACTAAAGAAGCAGTTACAGTTTGCAAGGGGGCGGCGCTGAAACTTTTGTCCTGGGGCACTACATAAGCATCTTTCTATCTCTCTCTCTCTCTCTCTCTATATATATATATATATATATATATATATATATATATATAATATATATATATTATTATATATATATATATATTATATATATATATATATCATATATAGATAGATAGATAGATAGATAGATAGATAGATAGATAGATATAGACTATATATATATATATATCATATATATTTATATATATATTAGTTCATACATTTAAAAATCCTTCGCATTTACTGTTTATAAAAGGAACTATTCTGTCACGACTTTATTCAACTTTACTCACCAATGGCCAAGATGCAAACGAAAAAGATAACTCTCGCAGTCAACATATTGATTTAGTTATAAGTTATACGTTTACCCAGCGTACCGTCAATTCAACTAACACAGCTTAGTAATTCCCTCCCTTTAACTGTTCTCTTTTCTTTACAACCTTGGGAAAACCCCCAGATGGTAATCTCTGAAGTTCAAGGACTTGTTTGTGACACCACGTCACTTCATCACAATAATATTTCTGTTGTAAACACAGGGCCGGCTCATCCATATAGGCGAACTAGGCGGCAGCCTAGGGCGCAAAATTTTGGGGGGCGCAAAATAGAGGATTTTTTTTTATTTGGGGATTTAAATATATAAACTATATGTAAACTGGTGACCAGTTTACGTTGTATTTTTGTTTTTTTACTATACCAGTCTACGGCGTATGATTGTGTTTTTCTGCTATATATTCTTTGTATATAACTAAATTCTGTACCAAAACTTGTCCGTTTTGGGTAAATAACTTTGTTAACAATTATTGTGGGGGAAGATGGTTATTAGTAATTAGTAGGAAAGGTATTGTAGTTTGTATATATATATAGTTTTGTTTAGTTAGATTGTTTATATATTTAGAGGTCTTCGTTTTACTTATAATATGAAGCACACTTTTAACATTTTTTAACTAAGTATTTTTGAGCGCCTGGTCAAGTTGCTTGAATCTGATTGGCTGTGGTTAAATGATTAGGATTGGTCTGTATTTTAATCCTATTTGAATCGGATTGGTCAGTAATAGTTGTTGATTTGCCCTAGAGGGCTATTTAATTCCCTCCCTTCAGTAGTAAAGCCTTCTTATTGTGTGTGGTCAAGATGGCATCTCTCTTAAGTCCCGTAAGTTTTGGGTTTATTTTATAGTTCTATGAATTTCATTGTTAAAATATGTACGATAAGTTGTTGATTGTTATCTTAACGTTAACAATTTGACAGGATGATTAGTTATTTTGTGGGATGGGTAAGATAATATGGGGATTTTCGAAGTACATTAAATGGACAGCGAACATACAAAGAGGTGGCCATTTTTAATGTTGTTTCCGTTGCATTGTCTTTAGTATATCTATATTATTATTGTTAACCTAATGTTTGCTTTTTATATTCTTATTAATTAGGTCGGGTAAAACCGCCTGTGTTGGTCTTTACGTACATATTATTTTTAAGTTAGATGTATAATTGCTAGATCTGTGGTTATATTTTCTTAGTTAGATATTAGATAGTGTGTTAAGTGATGAGAAGATTTGAATTATGATTTTGTAGTATGTGAATTAAGAGTTGGTAGAGATTGTGATTTATTTAGTTAGAAATGGCGCTGGTAGACGATGGATTTATTTAGTTGTTGTTGATATTGATGGTTAGGGCTTATATTTGAATAAACTTGTGTATTATGAAAAATTTATTTGTTCCCTTGATAGATACATTGTTGTAGTGTGCGTGGTTTATGTTTGTTTATTTGTGGTTTGCTGTTCTGTGTTTAGCTTAGTGTAGTTTTAGTAGTTTAGTATAGTCTAGTATTTAGTATAGTTAGCTAGTAATTGTAGTTTTTAGTATTGGTTCATCCAGGTAGCTAATCCTACCTGACTACCACAATATAGGTATGCACAGATATACCCGTCCCCTCCCCTTGTATATAATGTATATGTAAATATATGTATATTAATTTAATTGTGTGTGTTATATAATTCAATAACACACACACTCTTTCACTTTTAAACTCAGTCAATTCCCCCCCTTACATATATTAAAGTTTAGTGCTTCTGCGCGCTACTAGCATAGGGAGATAAATACTAGGTGATGAAAGGCGAAGGGTATTTTTAAAAGTTAAGTTAAGAAAATAGTAAAGTATGCCCTAACAGTACTCAGTTTGGCAACCTCGCTGTGCAGTAGTCAACGATGCAGCTTCATGTTTTGTGGAAGATACTACCTTTTTTGATGTGGTCCAACGAACATATGTATACTTTTCGGCATCAACTCGTCGATGGGAGATTCTGCAGTACCAGTTATCTCATGTGTGTGATGCTTTGGAAGAGATTTCTGAAGACACTTCTTTAAAAGGATATAGAGGCAGTATTGCAATGGTAGAACCACTTGGATTACTTAAAAATATATCAGACTTCAAGTTTATTGCTGCACTTGCCACATGGCACAACATTTTGTTTCAAGTAAACATAACTAGTAAGATACTGCAAGAATAGGTCGTGAAATTCCAGAGAGCAGTTAGTCACCTGAAAAAAAAAGAAGAGTTTTGGTTAGAGGTAGAAGTTATTTAGAGTTCAAGGGAGTTCTGGGTGATGCTAATGAAAAAGCAGAAGAAGTTGGAATAGAACCAGTATTTGAAAAAGAGAAGGTCTGAATTTGAAAAAAAAAAAGAACATGTTTGATTACAAATCAAGAGATGAATCAGTAAATATTGCAGATGACTTCTCAGAAAGTTTCAAGATAAACTTTTATTTTGCTGCTTTAGACATAGACCTAGCTGCTAATGCGGTAAAAGAAAGATTTTCCCAGTTAAATAAAGTATCTGGTGTCTTTGGATTTTGTACAACATTCCTGAACTTAAAAACAAGACTTCATCAGAGGTTATGTCGATGTTCAAAAACTTGGAAAAAGCATTAACAATCGAAAAAGATGAAGGTTTAAATAAATCTGACATTGCTGCTGTAGGACTGTGTTCTGAACTAAGAGAAATTTCTCATCATCTCCATATCTCAGTATCAAACCCTGAAAAAGTCCTAAACTACATTTACCAACAAAATCTTGAAAATTGATTTCCTAACATTTGTGTAGCCCTTCGTATTTTGCTTACGTTGCCACTTTCCATAGCTAGTGCTGAACGAAGTTTTTCAAAACTTAAGCTAATTAAAACCTATCTGTGTAAAAAAAAAACATTTCCGAAGTTACATGCCCGGCAGATCCCGGCAGATCCCGCCGAAGGTACTTTAATGAGGGCGCAAAATTTGTTTTCGCCTAGGGCGTCAAAAGCCCTAGAGCCGGCCTTGTGTAAACATCGCGCAATTTGTTTACGGGCAGTTATGCATTTGTTTGTATTTTGTAAATAAAATTTTGTACATAATTCTAAGCCATTTGTTTTCGCCTAAGGCGTCAAAAGCCCTAGAGCCGGCCTTGTGTAAACATCGCGCAATTTGTTTACGGGCAGTTATGCATTTGTTTGTTTTTTGTAAATAAAATTGAGTACATAATTCTAAGCCACTGCCACAAAACTTTAAAAATAAAATGGAGAACTGTATTTTTATTTTACTTGATTTACCTTTTGAAAATTTTTCTGTTTTCTTAAATTGCTAAATTATTTGATGTACTTTATTAACTCGTTTGATGTGTGTGTGTGTCAACACTATGTCTGAGTGTGTGTCAACACTATGACTGTGTGTGTGTCAACACTATGTCTGTGTGTGTGTCAACACTGTGCGTGTGTGAGTGAAGGTGGCTTAAATTTTCATGTAGGCCAGGGGTCGGCAAATTTCGATAATAGTGCGCCAAAGTAGGATATCTAAATCATTCAACGTGTCAAAGGCTTAAAATGTATCTCTAGCTCTAGCACTCAATTTTTAGTAGAAAAGACTTGAATTGCCTTTTTTGAGGGTCTTCCGCGTGCCAAGGAAAAATGGCTCTGCTTGCCAAGTCTGGCACGCGTTACTAGGTTGTTGATCTCTGGTGTAGGCTGTTCCTGGTATTGCTGTACAATTTTCAGTATCGCAAACAATACACATCAGCAGAAAAAAAATGCATTAGACCTAGACTATAGGTACGTTTTCGTTAAAGATTTCAGGGTGTTAATATGTGCTATATAATATATTATCTTGTAAATTACAGCCGATCCTTCCATACGGAAGATTATTTCGTCCTACGATCAAATATTCCTGTTTCGATTCTAGTCTTGAAGTTTCATTAAAGTTTACAATGTTTTTTAGCTGTTGGGTTTCCTGGTTTGTTCATGCAACCCATTTTATGTCCGAATGTCTCTTGGGACTAAAAGAGAGCTTATATGCGCCTGTTCTTGCAAATGGAATAAGAAAAAGGTTTTTATCTTCATGTTTATCTGAGCATTGTAAAATATTAAATCCTCTACATCTTTTCTTAATCGCAGTACAAACAGTAAAGCAGCACACAGACTGTCACAGACATGATTTGTATGTTAATGAACAAATAGGATCGGGAATGTTGGTAAGCCTACGCAATGAACTTTTAGGTTCCCCATGCATGCAACTGTGGCTGTCCCCCATGCATTAGTCCACCGGTGTGCACTTAATGAGAGCATATCTGTGGTTTCCACACTTCGCCAGCGATGAGGGCTTAGCTACAGAAGTGGCGAAGTTCAACCAGAACGATCTACAGATTTACTAAGGACAACGTACGCTAACATGGGAATTAACCCTTTAAACGTTTAAACGTTAAATTTATTCCAACAAGCGTAATTTTTTAAAGGCAAAAATCTAGAAAATATTTTTATGTCAACCATCATACACATAAAGTCCACTAAATTTATTATCAATATCTATCATATGACTTTGGTCAGAATTTGATGAGAAGATTTGAATGTGAGAACAAAACCAACAGACATGTACGCTAAAATAAAAACATGCAAAAGAAGAAAAAAATAAAAGGCTCACTCTATATAAGTATATATGTATAGTCTATCTAAATATGTCGGCCAGTTATTAGCCTACATTTGCTTTATCGATTAATATACATCCGGTCGAATGTTCGAAAACATTCCGGACTTGTAAGCTTAGCCTATATTAATATTGCTAATGTAAATATTGATTAGTGCAGGGGTGAATCAACCAATGAGACTTCTAGAAATGAAGTTTCTCTGTCGGAGCTTTGGAGAGGTGATAATATGTCTAAAATAATCTATTGACAATTGTTAGTGATTAAATTAATATGTCTCGTGTGGAGTTTCTGATCTCCCATCGAGCGCCTCCCCGGGTGGCGGATTGGGGAACGCCCACCAGATATGGTAGGTACCGGGGAAATCAAATACCCGGGGCGGACCAAAATCAGAACCTGCTGCCTTGCAGGAAGTGGAGGGATCCACAAAGGCTAGGGAACCTTACCCGAAAATAAGGCAGCTATCCAGAGAGCTGTAAAGGGAATCATCCCAGACGGTTGTGCGCAGGGCTAACAACCCGGCCATGGAAAAAACAAAACGTTACAGAAACCAAAATCAAAGCGAACTTACAAAACACAGTCAGAGGCGAGAGTAGGGCTCCACAAAGGAGATTTATGAAGCTGTGTGGGGAAATTCAAAAGAATCCCACAAGGCCGACCACCCTACTCAAACCGACGAAAAAGAAACATTTCCTAATGCAAAAGGCACACTTCAGCTTGGGTACATGGAATGTCCGAACCCTGCTAGAACCAGGCAGATGCGCCCAAGTCGCCAAAGAGATGGCTAACTACAAATTGCAAATTTTGGGACTGAGTGAAGTACGATGGAACACTTTTGGAGAAACTAGGCTTCAAACAGGTGAAACTCTGCTCTTTTCTGGAATGGAAAACGAAGAGGACACCCATGAAAATGGAGTGGCACTCCTATTGAACAAAGATTCATTTGAAAGTCTCCTGGAATGGGAGCCTGTTTCAGACAGAATTATTAGAGCTAAATTTCTATCAAGATTCCAAAATGTTCACATCGTCATGTGCTATGCTCCCACCAACCTTGCACCTGAAGAAGATAAAGTTGCATTCTATGAACGACTTCAAAGTATAGTGGATAGAATACCCAAAAGAGATATACTGATCCTCATGGGAGATATGAATGCTAAAATAGGAAATGAAAACAAAGGGAGAGAGAAGACAATGGGCATACACGGACTGGGCAACATGAACGAAAATGGAGAGATGTTTGCTAACTTCTGTACATTCAATGAACTGGTGATCGGAGGCAGCATCTTCCCACACAAAAAATGCCACAAAGCAACGTGGGTCTCACCAGACAAAAAAACAGAGAATCAAATAGACCACATCGCTATATGCCGTACTTGGAGGAGCACATTACAGGATGTACGAACCAAAAGAGGAGCAGACATTGGATCAGATCACCACCTGGTAGTGGCCAAGCTAAAAATAAAGTTAGCCAAACAAAGGTAAAAAACAAACAGGAGAACCAAATTCGACCTAGACAAACTCCAGAATTCACAGAAGAAGTGTGAATTACAATTAACCCTTAAAAACCGATTCTCTGCACTACAACCAGATGATTCTGAGGAAAGCATAGACAAAACCTGGGATAATTTCAAAGAAATTATTATAGGAACTTGTAATGAAGTACTAAGACCTGCCCCAGAAAACAAAAAACATTGGATTAGCGACGAGACATGGCAAAGAATTGAAGACAGGAAACATGCAAAACAAACAGTAAACCAAGCTAAAACAAGAAAACATAAACAACTAACACAACAAGAGTATCATACAATTTCAAAAGAGGTCTCAAAAATGCTTAGACATGATAAAAGAACATTTTATAATAAACTAGCTGAGCAAGCAGAAGAAGCAGCAGGAAAAGGAGACCTAAAACAGTTATATAAAATTACTAAACTCTTGAGTGGCAAGAAAGCTAACTACAATGTGCCAGTCCGAGACAAACAAGGTAAACTCCTTTCTTCCATAGATGACCAGCTCAGAAGATGGAAAGAATACTTCCAGGAAGTGCTAAACAGACCAACCCCTCTAAATCCACCCGATCTGACCACAGGAGAAACACTGGACATAAATATGGAAGAAATATCCAAAGAAGAAATATGGAAGGCCATCAATCAAATGAAGACAGGCAAAGCAGCAGGCATAGACAATATACCACCTGAGGTCCTAAAAGAAGGAGGAGCTGAAATTGTTAACCAACTCCACAATGTCTTTAATAAAATTTGGTCAACCGAAACCCCTCCTGCAGAGTGGAAAAAAGGCCTACTGATTAAAATTCCAAAGAATGGGGACCTGTCAAGATGTGATAAATGGCGAGGAATTACTCTACTCTCAGTACCAAGCAAGGTCTTCAGCAGAACAATACTCAACAGAATTAAAGAAGCCTGCGATGATCTCCTAAGAGAAGAACAGGCTGGGTTCAGAAGAGGAAGATCATGCATTGACCAGATAGCAACACTCCGGATCATTATAGAACAATCTATTGAATGGCAATCTCCACTCTATGCTACATTTGTGGACTTTGAAAAGGCTTTTGATAGCATTAATAGAGAGACAATATGGTCAATCATGAGGCACTATGGAATACCTAATAAAATAATAGCCATCATCAAAGGTCTCTATGAAAACTTTACCTGCCAAATAGTACATAATGGTAAGATGTCAGATGAATTCCATGTTACAACTGGAGTCAAGCAAGGATGTCTCCTCTCACCACTTCTGTTCCTTCTAGTACTAGACTGGGTCACAAAAGAAGCTTATGCTAACTCAGAAAAAGGAATACAATGGACCCTAATGCAAAAACTAGAAGACTTAGAGTTTGCAGATGACCTGGCCATTCTGTCCCACAGATTACAGGATATGCAAGAGAAGACCACAGCTTTGAGTGAGACCGGAAAAAGAGTAGGACTCGGTATAAACCATCAAAAAACCAAAGTGTTGAAAATAAACCACCAACAAGATGGCGACATACAAGTAGAAAACCAAAGCTTGGACGAAGTGAATCACTTTGTATACCTTGGAAGTGTGGTCAGTGCATCAGGAGGAGCAGACGAGGACATCGAACGTCAAATAAACCTGGCGCGACTAGCCTTTGCCAACTTGAAACAGGTCTGGAGATCTACATACATCTCTATCAAAACTAAAGTAAGGATCTTTAACACAAACATTAAAACGGTCCTACTTTATGGGTCCGAAACATGGCGAACGACAGAGAAAACTAAAAATAGACTCCAGACCTTTGTTAACAGATGCCTAAGAAATATACTCAAAATAAAATGGTTCGACAAGGTAGAAAACTCCAAGCTGTGGGAGAGGTGTGGACAAAGAACAGTAGAACAACAAATCATGGAAAGGAAGTGGAGATGGATTGGACACACCCTCAGGAAAGATAACAACAACAGAGCTAGACAGGCCTTAGAGTGGAATCCCCAGGGCAAACGACATAGAGGAAGACCCAAGCGAACATGGAGACGAAGCATACTGGATGAAACTGAAAGAACTGGAAAGAGCTGGGAAGAATTGAAGCGACTAGCAAGAGACCGTGAAGAGTGGCGTGCTTTGACAGAGGCCCTATGTTCCACAAGGAACCCAAAGGACAGATGATGATGATGAAATTAATATGTAATCAAGGGGAAGCATCACAGACAATAGTTTGTGTGTTTTTGAGATTACTTCCCTTAGACCAATAATTGGTTTTGTTTTGATTGTTGTAAACTGTGTTCGTATGTATTTGTGTATTTGTAAGGCATGAAAAAGAAGCGTGATTTGACATGAACTAAATGGTTACCTGGTAAGATGATTTCATGTTTAAGAAGACAATTGATTTTAGAGTTAGAAGAGAGAGGACGTATGTGATGTGAAGTGTAAAATTGGACTTATGAATTTCTATGTGATAATATGTGATTAAACGGACTTGGTTTTAATTGAAATAGTATTTCCAGTGTTGATTATATTATAGACATAAAGAAGTTATATATTCGTTCTGCAAACTCGTCGCTTCTGGAAGAGCCCCGTTTCTCTCTGACGACCGCTGGCCTTAGAGCCTTCTCAGTATCCGGTCCGAAGGTGTGGAATCAACTTCCCATTCAACTGAGGCGAGCAAGCTCTACTGTTACTTTCAAAAAGAACTTAAAAACTCATTTTTTTTCAATATTTACCTTAGATAACATTTAACATGCTTTAGAAACTTATTGTCTTATTTATGGGTTGGGTCGCTTAATGCTACATGTATTTGTTTTGTCTTTTTTTTTAATCATCAATTTAGCTCTGTCACCTGGCCTAGGGTAATATCCGTATTCTTAGTAGTATGTTAAACGCGCTCTGAGCTTACATTATGTTTGTTGGCAGCGCTATACAAATATTATTATTATTATTATTATTACTATATATAAATAACATTCTACAACAAGTCTTAATAAAGTGTGACCTTTTCAAATGGAAGAGATCATGAACTTCCGGTGACATTTCTGCCATTTTCGTAAACAAAAACCATGCTTTTGGTGGTGTTTGACAATTGATTTCAACATCGACGGCCAGTTCTGGTCTTTTAGAAGGCTACAAGATTAGTTATGAGGAATCCGTTTATAACATCAAAAGTTAGTAGGCGATGATTAATGCTCAAAGTGTTATTCGCGTTAGGTTAAATTTAGCTTTGTTTATAAAATAAATTAGTCAAGAGCTGCTTCCTTCATTATTCCAAAAAAAAAAATGCGAAGATTCATAAAAAACACAATTCTTTTGCATCAAGCAATTAGTTTGGGATTATAAATAGGTGATTTTTTACGTCTGACATTCACAATCCATCGTTTTCTTTTGGCAACATCTTATGGAAATCAAATAAAATTTAATCCACTACATATTTTTGTACAACCAGTAACGCAGCACACATACATGTTTTGAATTAAATAAATGAATGGGACCGGAAATGTTTTATAATTCTACCTGTTATGCATGCATAATCGTTAAAACTTGTCAATAGATGGCTTGCAATAGTGTGTTTGGGGAATAAAGCAATTGAGTTAGAGGCTATAGAAGTAAGATGCGTGTCCAGAGATTTAGATACATTTTAATGTTTTTTGGCTGCGTAATTGCTATCTTTATTTCTTCTTCTTCCTCACATCACTGTGGAGACTTCGTTAGGACCGAGGAAAAAGTCCACAATTTAAATAAATATACAATTTTAAAACATCACAACAAGAATTACAAACAGATGACAGAGTTTCACTTGAGGTATTTAGTCCAACCCTTCAGTGAAAATATGATAGCCGGTACAGAACGGGCAGTGATGGATACTGGTCCAGTGTGTTTCACAGTCTAATGGCTGATGGAAAAAAAATATTTGTAGACGTCGGTGCGTGCGTGTGGGATATGCAGTTTGAGCTGATGATCTCGGGTAGAGCGGGACAACTGTTGAATGCAACCTGGCTGTGTGGACATTTTCAAGTGGCTGTTGATGATCGTGTACATAGTGGTGACTTTGTCTAACGCTCTGCGGTGTTGTAGGGGGTCAAATTGGATTTTGATACCAAAGCAGAGGCGTTTGTCTTAAGGCCGTAGTTCTTTAGGATAATTTTCAACTTTACTCGTGTGAAGATATTTTTTGATGACTATTGATGGATATGAAGTGGCTACACAATCATCTCTCATTTTATTTACATTCCTTATAATATTATGGTGCACGGTGAAGGCTTGGATTTCTTCCCGGATCTGGAGGGTGTCCCCGAGTCTACCCAGCACTGACTTTGATGTGTACCAGAAATTAGTTAGGGTAAAGTAAAAGCGGCTGGACGTTGTGCTGGCTACACAATCCCCTAGTATGCCGTGGCCGCAGAAATTGGTGAACGTCCATATGTATCTATTTGGTCCGACGGGATACTTTACTTATCGTATATTATCATTGTTTGTCACTTAGATGCATTTATTTATCTGTCAACAATGGCATTTGTGAAGCTTACTGGTGAGATTGAAATAACATAGAAAATTCGCAAAAACATATGTAATGGTTGGTCGACAGTAATCAGTAAAGGACACTGCGTACTGTTTCGTTATGCAAGTATTAATACACTTATTGAGCAAGGTGGGCATCAGAAGATATCATTTTCCAACCATATAGTTTTCCGCATGCCGGTTAGCGTTCCGGTACATGGTCATGCAATCAAAACAATAAGGTCGAAGAAAAAAAAAGTCAAAGTCTGACTAGCATGATGTAGCTACTCTAAGCTACTAGAAATAGGGTTATCTAACAGACTAGTTTGCTCTAAAAGGAAATTATGGGATATTAGAACAAGATTGTATCTGTCACCAATTAAGTATAGATAGCAATATAAATAATGTATTTAAACTGTGTACAATCAATAAAATGTTATCTATAATAATAATAATAATGGTAATTTTTATAGCGCTTCTATCCATGCTAATAAATTTAGCATGCTCAGTGCGCTTTTGTGAATTACAGTGGCAGATGTAAGGCACACATCCATTAGCCAAAGAGAAAGGTCTTTAAGTTCTTTTTTAAAAGACTCTCTTGTCTCAGATTCTCTCAGTGTCTGAGGTAAACTGCTCTATAAAGAAGGCGCCATAGATTCAAATGAGTGCACTCCTAGGTACTTCTTTTTGTGTCCAGCCACACTGGGAGTTTTATGGAGTGACTGTGATGATGAAGAGCGCAGTTCCATTAATGGCTCATTCTTTGATATAAGTTCTAGTGTATGGCCTAGGTGATAATTATGTTAGTGACTCACAAGATAAATAAACGTATGAAAGAAAAAAAAGTTTGAGAAACGCTGTAAAATTTCATTTGACTTTCTTCTGTTCCCATTCATTCCCAAGGATGTAATCAGAAAACAAACTGATAACAACTTAACATCTATTCCACACACACACAAAATGAAAGAATATCTTATTTAAAAACAACTAAATCTAAGAGAAACACAACCCACATAATTTATCAGCGAATTCTTTCTTTATTTTTTTTTTCTTCGCATTTGGAAGTATTTTAAATTTTGTTTTCATTTTGTCACAAAACTGAAAGTGAACTTTTTGATTGGCCTGTTATACCAAACCAGGGACAGGAGAAAATAAAGTTTGACACGTTCAACAGGGTCCATTGTGGCTGACACTCAATTCAAGCCCATCTCTGAAATGTAAAATTTAACTACACGTTAAAAACTATGTTTCATATAAAATCTTAATATGCATGGAGATATAAAATCTATAGAAAACAGAAAGCTATATATATTACATGGCTAGATAGATATTTATCGAGACAGACAGAAAGATATCAAGATATTTTATATATATGTATATATATATATATATATATATATATATAAATGGATGGATGGATAGATGGATGGATGGATATATATATATAAAGATGGACTATATATATAAGGACAATATATATAGATAGACAGACATATATATAGATAGATATATAAATAAATAGATAGATAGATAGATTCATGGATATACAGACAGATAGATCTATAGATAAATAGATTGATAGAAATATAGTGAGGTATAGAGAGAGATGAGATAGAAATAAAAAGATAGATAGATAGATAGATAGATAGATAGATAGATAGATAGATAGATAGATAGATAGATAGATAGATCGATAGATCGATAGATCGATAGATGGATGGATGGATGGATGGATAGATGGATGGATGGATAGATAGATGGATGGATAGATGGATGGATGGACAGATAGATAGATAGATAGATAGATAGATAGATAGATAGATAGATAGATAGATAGATAGATAGATAGATAGATAGATAGATAGATAGATAGATAGATAGATAGATAGATAGATAGATAGATAGATAGATAGATAGATAGATAGATAGATAGATAGATAGATAGATAGATAGATAGATAGTTCACGTCAGAATAAAATATTAAGGTTACTCGACCCAAGAGTGGATTATATATTTTAATCTCTAAACCCCGTGTTCAACTTACATGCAAGAGATTGAGTCCATAGTGCAAAGGTTAGCATAGGTCAAGCCGTTGCTGGCACAAACAGGGGCGTACATAAAGGTACATGCCACGTTGCACGGGGTCGGGGTAGCCTGTCCGATGACATCATCTACAGCTGCCGAGGTCAAAATGTAAACAAAGAGGGTCATTGACCTTTTCTTTTGTGGTTCTGAACGTGTTTTTTTTTTTAGTTATTTATTTTAAACTGCATGTTTTTTTGTTGCTGTTTTTTTTTTTTTTGGAAGAGGGGTCGCTGCTTTAATGGGCGCTGACATTAAGATCTCTGCCGCTTGGACACTGTCTCTACGGACGATTTCTATACGGAAGCCGACTGGCGTTTTCGTCAAAATACGCTGTCTCGGTGGAGGCTGTCTCAATGGACGCATGTCTCTATGGACGCCTGTCTCTATGGACGCCTGTCTCTATGGACGCCTGTCGCTATGGACGTCAGTTTCTAAGGACGCTGGCATTATGGCCGCTGTCTTTATTTAGGCTGTCCCCGTGGACGCCTGTCTCTGGCTGACTCTATGGACGCCTAAATTCTCCACGAACATCTGTTTCTAAGGACGCTGATTCTATGGCCGCTGGCATTATAGCGGCCGACTCTATGGACGCTGTCTATAAGGATGTGGTCTTTATTTATTTTCCGTCAGTGGTTCTTTGTTAGTAATTAATCTCCCCAAAAAAGGGAAGTTGGAAACATAAAGTCATATCTAATGTTAGTTCTGAATCTTAGCCCGATTATTCTTCACAAACTGTATAATGGGTTTAACATGGGTTTATTGGGTCATGCTTTTTTTTTAAAACTTTGTTTCCCTTGTAAAACGTCATTTCCGTGTGGGGCTCATGTGACTGCTTACGTCAGCAATTCCAAATCTCGTTACTTCGGACTAATTTCAAATAGGGCCTACTTTTTTTTTGTTTTCCAAAGTCCACGGATGAGCGTAGGACGCAATAATCTTCTCTATAGAAGGAGCGTCTGTAATGTATAAGATAAGATAACATAAGACCGTTCTTTGTAAACTCAAAAATGTATAGAGCTTATTTTTTATACTATTTAGATCTACTACAAAAATCAAATATTAATTCAATTTTGAGTAAAAACCTCTTTAGTTGGTCTTTATACAATTCACAAATATCTAACCATATCTAACTTAATTAATAATCTATAAAAGCTTATATAAAAAGACCGTGTTTGTACGCATACGGATGCCCATTGATCAATTTGAAAACACGCGAGTTTTGTGTCACTGACCTATCTAGGCCTAGGCCTATATACTGTCTAATAATTTTTCAAATGGACGTGTGTCTTCGCCAGCCAAGTGGTTAACGTATCGGACTGCCATGAAGGGCGACCCGGGTTCGATTCTCCAGTTAACTAAACCTTTTTTTCTTACTTTTTTTTTTCAATTAATATTACTTTTAAAAACAAAAGACATTGTAAATCTACGGCAATTTGGATTTTTTAAAAATAAAAACTTACCAATTTTTTTTACCCGATTACAATATTTATTTTAAATTACTTTCCTTAAAAGTCTTCAGTTAAAAAAAAATAATTCATTATTAGATTTATAGCTTTTTTTTTATCTGCACCTTATTCAGTCCTGTTGTTTTTTCATCCGGGCAACGCCGGGCAATTTAGCTTGTTGTTTAATAATGTTTGTTTGTTTGTTTGTTGCTCAGATAAACACAAAAGACAAAAACACTTTCCTTATTCCTTATGCGAGAACAAATGCATTTAAGTACTCTTTCTTCTCGAGTGGCATTCGGCCATGGAAAGTGTTGCCCGAACACGCCAGGAAAACCAGTAGCTTAACATCCTTTAAAACATTAATAAAGATGCAAAGACTAGACTCGGACCACGGATGAGCGTAGGACGCAATAATCTTCTTTATAGAAGGAGCGTCTGTAATACAAAAGATAAGATAACATTATTATCAACTTACCAATACTAATAAGTAAAATTGCCAAACAAAAGCGTACAAGAAACATGGCTTCAGGTTGATTTGTAATGTACTAAACGTTCAATGTAACTGATTATTTTTGTAACTGTTATTCTTATGTTTTCTTTCCAATGCACAAGAATTTCATCAGTCAATGACGTCACGTGAGAAAAGAAAGGGTGTTCATTTCAGTTCATTTGAAGGCTGTGTGCTCTTTTATAAATCATAATCATTTAAGGTCAAATTCTTGACTGGACTAGTCTGTGTAAGCAAGCCCACACAACTTTTAACAGGCCAAAAAACATGTCCTTTGCTTGACGCCAGATCGAAGCATAATTGTGCTGGCCACACAATTATTTTGTTTGCGATAACGCATAAAATTCACAAACATACCTGCCTACTTGGAATTTTCGAAAATTCGTCAAAATATTTTTTTATGGTAATTTTAGACAGATAATTCCAAGTAGGCCTATAAATTATTCACTTAGTGCAGTTACCGGAACATTACATCCATGTTATAGACCAAGTAATAGACCAACTCAACAAATTATGTAGGTCTATATTGACGATAGATCTAAACATTTTTTTACATGTTAAATTTGTTGCTGTACAATATTTTGTCTCAATGTATTATTAGTCTCATTCTAATTTAGAACATTATTTTAGAATATTTTCAATACACTTTATCAATGGTGATTTAAATTGCAAATTTGACAAGCTTATATATTCCTAATACAGTGTGTACGTTTGTTTTGTTTTGTTTGACCTATTTGACCTTTGGACATTTCATCCAAATTCTAATTATTCTTTTAATGTACCATTTATTCTTTTTTGCACCGCTAATGGCATATTTTATGAGACTTAGAAATTATATTTACTTTCAAATCCGGATTTTAATATTGCTGTGCAGGGCCATATTTAGGATTGTGAGGGCCCTTGGGGACGTCCATTAATTACGTCAACAATTTTTAGGCGATTTTTACCTCCCCCCCTTCGCCCTTGTCAACAACTGTCAAACTTTCAGAGACCCCCCCCCCCCCTATATAATTACGTCAACAATTGGTTACCCCTCCCCTTTCAAAACACAAGTAACACAATTTTAGACGCTTGCTTTTATGTTTAAAATAGATTTAAAACGGAAATGTCTATACTATAATTAATTTTATTCTAATACATTTTAAAACTTCTTAAAAAGATTTCTAATTGACTATAATTCTCATATGTTTACTATTTTTCTTTTCATATACATATTTAATCATGTCCAATTTCACTAAAATAGCTTTTGGTACAATGTTAATTGTCAAATATTTTAGGGGGAAATTGTGCACCAGTTGTAAATTAGCCTTCTATTTTGACTAGGGATGTTAACCGAAAACAGGAATACCGGATTCCGGTTTTGAAACCGAAAACCGGTTTTCATTTCCAAAACCAGATTTCGGTTTCTTGGTTGGGAGGTAGGCCTAATCATTATTACAAGTAGCACAGCCTTTTTTTTTTTTGGTTTTGATGGAAATATTTTTAATAAATAGGCCTAATGTTGGATTCACACAAAACAATTCTTGAAATGCCTTGCTAACACTATTTAGTCTTTGATATTGTGTTTCATTTTTCCAAATACCAACTATGGCTTGCGATAAAAACAACATCAAACAAAATGTTAAGTGACAGTTACAATCCTTTGTGTTTGAAAATTTTGAAAAAACGTCTTTAACGATGGCTCGTTGTAAACTATGTTCCCAACAGATAAGCAGGAGCGGTGGCAGTACCGCTAGATTGCGTACGCATCTGCGTACTAAGCATCCTGGATTAACATCATCATCCTCTTCATATGCTTTTGAATATCATGGTCAACGATAATAGCGATTATCACTATTGAAAGCTATTATCGGGGTTTTAATCAATTAGCGGAGATTTTTTTTTAGTTCTAAAGAATTTTATGGTAAAGTGTACAAAATCATATTGTATTCAAAGAAATCAACCTCTTGAATGCCCTGCAAACACTAATTAAATTTAAACTATTTTTCAAATATACCTACAAAACTACGCACATTTGCCACACATTATATACATACGGTAGTTGCCTTCCCTGTCCCCCTTCCTTGCACTATTTGCCCCCCACTCCTTCCAATACTGGCGACGCCACTGATACTTATAAATTTTTAACATGTTAAGAATATAATTAATAAATAGGTGATCATTTGTACAAGAAAAGAATTATCCGTTTTTTTTAGAAGACTCTTGCTTGAGCTTTAAAGTTGCCCAAACACATGCAAGTTGCCTTTCAGCCTACATTGAATTTATAAGTTATTTTTAACAATACTGTTTCTTGCAATGTTTACCAATACACATTTAAACTCAGTGGCAGCTCTAAAATTATACTGATTGCGGGCTAAATGCGAAACTATGCAATTGAAACACAATGTCCTCCTTTTTGTCTCTCGGTGTCCTTCTTTTGACACCCATGTGTCTGGCAACTCTACGCTAGACAGCGAAGGTGAGGTTTTCTACAATTGGTTGGTCACTTTGCCTTGCTAACAATTGCATTAATTTCCACCCATACATAGATCTACAAACTAGCAAGATGGATACAAAAAGGACATATCAAATGTAGTTTCTATAATTGTTATATTTGTATTAACTTAAAACTATGTTGTTAATGCTATCTATGTAAGTTTAACAAAACAAATGTAGAATTTAGTACTAAATTTGTATCATTATTTACTTCGTAAAAGGTAACATTGTTGACGTCAACTTTTCTTGACCTCCCCCCCTGCCCCATGTCAACAATTGTCAAACTTTTTCAGACCCCCCCCTCCCCCCTATTTTGTTGACGTCAGTAATGGACGTCCCCTGTTCCCAAATTTATGTGGGCTCGCCTTGCCTTCTACATACGTCAGAAAAGTGCCGTTAATTCATGTTACATTATGTAAAATCATAAATTGTATGTTGCGCTTAGCTTGGTTGGACTGGAGCGCTTAAAATTGTAGGGAAATAAATTAATTTCATTTTAAATTTTCAATGAAAGAATGGGGATGTCACTGAAAAATTTATTTTTGTGCTGTGTGGGGGCCCCTGTTCCAATGGAACATGTGGAACATGCCTAAATACGCCACTGTTGCTGTGTATATTTCATTCCTGCACAGATTTTTTATCTATTTTTTCTAGTTCTAAGTTCAGCACTTTTGGTCTAATTTAATTATATAGAAATCAATTTGAGATTAAATGAAATAAATGTTCTCTTTTTTTAAAAAAATAACCTGTTAGTATGGCCAGTATGGGGATCGAACCCACGACATTCGCGTTATTAGCACGACGCTCTAACCAACTGAGCTAACCGGCCAGTTACTTTCTTAGTGAAATCAATGCAGATTTAATAATTATACCTAATTATAGCAGGGGATCTCAAGCAGCTTCGAAGTGATCGGCTGTTAACAGGGCCATGTTGTGACATCTGCAGAGATGGAATAATGCCTTCAGAATAATGCAATGCCATCTAGGTAGTCTGGGCAAGGTATGAAGAAGAGTCGTCAGCTCTGGCTGAGGTGGTATGTAGTCTTTCATGCAGTAGCGAGAGTAGGCCCACAGAATAGATATAGTAGGCCTACTTGAAAGCCATCGAAGGCTTGGGGTCATGACCTGCCCTACTTGTCCTACTGCTTGATGTTATCTCTGACCTAATCCTTAGACACAAGGTTACGATGACTTTGTAGTGGGTACCGCAGAATATGTATATTCTATATTTATTCTGTGGTGGATAGGCCTACCTGGTCACGTAGTAAACCCTGGCAACGAGATAGCGGATTCCTTGGCCAAGAAGGGGTCCCTAGCTAGTACTCGCCCCGATAAGGGCCGGCGAGAGAAACAAAAGGTGCCTCCTTTGCCCTTCTTTACAACACTAGTTAGCTAGTTATATCTAGGTGATTTTTTCGCATTCGTTTTGAGAAATTATGAATCTTTTTAAAAGGTCAAGAGTCTAAGACTCTATGTGGGCCAATTAGTCAAACTGTCACAATAGTTGAATAGTTAGCCTACTATTATAATGAAAACATATCATTCACAGCCTACAGATTTATTTAAAAAAACTGTAGCGTAGGCCTAATCAAGTATTGTAATTTTTAGTTTAAATTATTGTAACTTTTTCCCCGCTTCAGTATTGATCTTACAAATAATATTACAAAGATAGGCCTAGGTAAAATGGGAAAAGTAAACTCACAGACGCTTAACTTGGATGAAAAGAATAGTGAATAGGCCTACTTAGAGAAGTATTGGAGGTTATAAAGTTGGACAATTAAAATGTCAATCAACTTGTCACAATTCATTTTAATATGGAATAATTTGAATGTGAAAATTGAAAGAGTAAATTGAGAATTTGAGACACCGGTTATGGTAGGCTACTGGTAGTGTTCACAGCTACATGATTTAATCATTTGGGACGTATATCTATGACAATTGAAACGCTGTAATAAATAAACTGCATATTATATAAATCGGGTGGATCTCACTGGGCAATTGCCCCCTTGACCCCTTCGGTCAACCAGTTTTAAAAGATTAACTAGCTAGCTAGCTTTGGCTGGCGTAGGCCTACTACTATGCAGCAACAAATAGAGCTATTTAGGCCTACAGGGAGGGCTGTTAGTATGTGAGGCTATATTTGTACGGGCCTCTGGAATCAAAAATAGGCCTAGAGAGCTAAAATGCTATACTCGAAAATAATATATTACAACTGGAGGCTACTTTGCATAATTAGCA
Organism: Anisus vortex; assembly: GCA_949126835.1. Lineage (NCBI taxonomy): Eukaryota > Metazoa > Mollusca > Gastropoda > Planorbidae > Anisus > Anisus vortex. The sequence continues at coordinate 13,113,981 of OX421504.1, forward strand.
AAACTTTCAAGTACACATTCATAGAAAAACAAATAATTTAAGGGCCCCTCTCTCAGCAACAAAAGCGAAAAAAAAAATACATGCGTAATTGTCCATTTCATTTTATGGGTCCCGATGCAACGCACCGGCTGCACCCCCTCACGTAGTGCCTGGCTTCGAGTGGTCCGTAGGCCTAGGCCTACTTATACGAGTTCGCCCGTAGATTAATAGACCTACATGCGTGTAGTGGGACGAATCTGACAAGGGTCGGGGTTTGTGGCAGCAGCGAAAACGACCGAATCGAGAAGTCCAATGGTAGTAGCTCCACAGAAGGGATCTAGCAACAGTAGCCAAATTTCCTACAGGTCACTGCCCTATAGGGATTCGCAAAGCTTAGGACGCACCTAGACTCGCGGTATAGAAATTGACGGAAGCAGAAGAGTGGGTCGATCGTGCACTTTTAGACAGCCTTGGAGTACATGGAGTGGATGTGAACGGTCAACTATTTTCACCGCTTATAATTAGGGATGTTAAACGAAAACTGGAATACCGGATTCCGGTTTTGAAACCGAAAACCGGTTTTGAATTTTAAAACCGGAATTCGGTTTTTTGGTTGGAAGGTAATCATTACTTCAAGTAGCACAGCCTTATTTTATGGTTCTGATGGAAATATTTTCAATAAATAATGTTGGATTAGCACAAAACAATTCTTGAAATGCCTTGCTTACACTATTTAGTCTGAGATATTGTTGTTTTTTTTTTTTGCAAATACCAACTATGTCTTGCGGTCTTTAACAATGGCTCGTTGTAAACTATGTCCCCAACAGATAAGCCGGAGCGGTGGCAGTACCACTGGATTGCGTACGCATCTGCGTACTAAGCATCCTGGATTAACATCGTCATCCTCTTCATATGCTTCTTAATATTATGGTCAAGGATAATCAGAGATTGGATTATACTATTGAAAGCTGTTATCGGTTTTAATTATTAGCCCAGATTTTGTTTAGTTCTAAATAATTTTATGGTAAAGTCTACAAAATCATGTATTCAACCCCTTGAATGCCCTGCAAACAGTAATTACATTTGAACTATTTTTCAAATATACGTAGGCCTATAAAACTATGCACATTTGGCTTCTCCGCCTGTGACTATTGTGACATTGCGCAAGGGGGGGGGGAGGAAACCGAAATCCGGTTTTAAACCGGTTTTATATAACCGAAAACCGGTTTTGAAGAAAAACCGCGTTTAACATTTCTACTTATAATATGGTGACTTGGCTACACTGAGTGGCACAAGTCATACGAGCCCTTTAAGTGTAATCTCGGTTCGTATTCTCACTCTGGTGAAGTGATGTTCAAATCTGGTGTAGGCCTTTTTTTTTCCAAGTCTTGCATTGATTCGTTTCTTGTCTCAAAGCAATTATGGTGTTTCTTGATTAAAAAAAAAAAAAAGAAATACCCGATAAAGATGTCTGTTGAATTCTTATTGAATGATTTTAATACGTCTGGTAATGTACGTGACAAAAAAAACGCACATGGTTCAGCTGGGATCGAACCCAGGACCACTCGCGTGTGAGGCGAGTGTGATAACCACTACACAACTGAACCTTATAGTATCCAGGTTGCGTGTGCCGTCAGTAACGATATAATTAGATCCCATTTAATACGTGTGGAAAAGAAATGTGAACATATTAATTGCTGGAGGTAGGGTGCCTTTCATATTGTAATACACAATAATAATATAAGTACACATATATTATCTCAATAAGCGCACTGGCATTGACACAGAGACCCTTTTAGCCTTCCTTCTCGACGCGCATGAATCTAGTCAGCTGGACAGTGGCACAGTAGACACTAAGTTAACAATTATATTGGCCTACTATATTAAGAAGGCTATGCGTGGTGATTCCGGAAACTGGCGAGCGCAGCTTTACCGCTCCCTACATGTATCCATTTAGTCCAATGGGATTACTTTTGTACAACATGTAATAGTATCACGAACAGAAAAAACTAACAAATATATAGGCCTAGAGCAATGGTGTGCAACAGGCGGCCTGCGGGTCACAAAACGGCCCGCCAAACCTTTAGTGTAGCCCCCGAAGAGCTTCTAACAGCATTTTTTTTATTCGTTGCATTGATAATGCCAAAAAAGTTCACGCTTCGTGGCCCATCTTGTTGTATAAAATTTGATAAGCGGCTCAAAACAGAAAAATGTTGCACACTCCTAGCCTAGAGTTTAGACTAAATAATAGGACCTACACGTGACCTTACTTATTTTTCCCCACAATAAATGACAGAGAAATGACAAAAAAAAAGACCATTGCTTGTATGAGACATCTTGTCTCCGATCAATTAAATTATAAAGTGAGATAAATTTTGTTTAAATGTAAATAACATTGTGTAATTACGTTGTGTAAATTTTTTCAAAAAAAGTGTTATTTTTAAGTTAACAGTTTATAACTTTAAAATAAATGATCAAACTATGAAGATAGTTGAAAATTACCATTGGCTGACAAACAGCTCCTAAAAGAATTGATTGGCCCGCAATGATTACGGAAAGACAATTCCAGATTTTGATTGCTCGATAAATACTCTGGCAGAATCTTTTCACTTTAGGTTCTGCAATGGATTCCTTCTGTAAAATAGCATCTGCTTCTTCGTTGTTAAGATTTCTGGAAATCATCGTGACACGTTTAACTTCTGCATGTTAGACTTATGTACTCCGTTTATATGTAGGCACTAGTGGTTATGCCCGTCAAAATGACGGAGAAACGAATGATTACAGTGTGTTTTTTTTAAGAGAGAAGAAAAGAAAATTAAAATAAAAAATGCTGTAAGAAAGTTTCTTTCGGTATTAATTTTTTTGTTATTTTTTATTGTTTCTGATCGCCCTTTATTATGTGATTTGATTTCACTGCAGCAATTACATTACAAAGAACGCACAAGCACAACATTCAGAACAGATACAAGACACAAACACACACAAATCATCTTCAAATCTGCAAAGCACAGTCATCTGGTTCTTCATTATGCTTTTATTATGGTCAGGAGAAGCGTTGAAACAGTCTTACAGATTAAGGAACAAAATAGTTTTTTGTACCTTTCAGTTCAAGCTCTAATTGACAGAAGTCGGCCACTACGTGTCGATTTGACATAGATCTAGTTGTTCTGAAGTGGATGCATGCTATCTTTGGGTATTTTCTCCACTTTGCAGAGGCATCGTCGTTGAAATAGTTCATCTAGAACAGAAAGGGTAGTTTCAGTGATTTTTTGCCGCTCTTTTTATAAGACTATCCAAGCGGCGCAACCCCGACATTGTCTTAGAAATATTTTCGGGTATAACTGGACTGTAAACGATGTCAAAATACTGACCACACATAAATTACACATGAAATTAACAGGAGCCAAGATCTATTTTTCGTGTTAATGCAATTTCCTCTAAAGAAAATGGAGTGTTTGCACTCATACTAAGAAGAAGACTGAAATGTTAACTTTTTATTTTTCTGAATCATTTAGTTTCAGTAGTTCATTAACAGCTGACTATATTAGCCCACTATTGGCCCAATAATCTGCCAATCGTTAAACCTTGTTATGCCACTATAAAGCCAATATTATAATATCTTGTTGGGGTCAAGCGTCAAGCCAATGAACGCATCTGTACGCGCTTTGTACAAACATTGAAATATAGTGAACCGGTTTGATCCCACACCAGTCGATATCAAAGAACGTCTGTGAAATTAAACTTTGCACAGTGGTCCCGGAATGGAGGATAACTTCAATCCAAGAATCATATGTGTGCCATGGGGTTCCTCTACCATGCGTGGTCGCGAGGACTTCACATGCGAACCGTCACATAATTAAATCAGACATCTTCTAACGCACATCCCCCCCCCTTCTTTTATAACAATTTAACTCTAGCGTATCGATCGTACATGTCTTTGTCAATTAACGGGGTGTTGACCACGTGCAGCCAGGAACTGTCAACATTAGCGCCCTCGCCTTTGTCGCCCACGTGGCCTGCCTCCTCGCCGAATCTGTCTCGCGTCGTCGTCGTCTTGCGACGGCCTTCGCCGCCCGGCGGGTTTTCCCGAACGCCACCGGGCACGGGCCTGTCTTTGAGCACCTCGGACAGCCTCATGTTTGACCACTCCTTGTACCGGCTCGTGTGCCCGACGTGTTTCACTGGCGGGATTGCGGGGGACGGCGGCCTAAACTTCCCCAACGTTCTCACGTCACCAAAGACGTCATCACTGTTCTTGTTTTTCGCTGCGAGCGATTTTAGCTTCAATGGCTCATCCCCGTTTTCGAATTTTTCGTCCATGGGTGAAATTCTTGCAGCAGATTCCGGCATTTCTTTTTCGTAAAGAATATTTTTGACATCATTATGTTTTGATAGGATGTGCTGATTGATAGAAGTAGCCCGGAAGTCGCCCAAACGTTCGTTTCTGTCTGGCTTGACCCTCCAAAGATTACTGGTCTGGATTTCTTTAAGCGTGCACAGACTTGTGTAGCATGGGACGCTAGTGGTCAGTTCCTTGTTCCGGTAACGCTTATTTGTTGGCCGCAATGTTATGAAGCCATTAAACGGCTTGTCCGTAGAGTGTTCGCCATTAAGTTCACCTTGTTTTTCTTTATTTCTTGTAGAATGTAATGGCTGAAAAGAAACATACGTTTATCATAGTGTGACATGGCTTGAGAAATGTAAAGATTTATTATACATCAATATATAGAAAAATATATGTAGAATCTATATAAGCTTACCGTATATACTCGCGTATAAGTCGCACTTTTTTTACAGAAAATTTCGACAAAAAGTAGGGGTGCGACTTATACACCGGTGCGACTTATACGCGAGTATATACGGTATATATTTTTGTTCACAATATTCAGAGGTGATCTTTGGTGTTTTCCTTATTAGCAAGCATGGAAGGCGTTTGTATAGCATCCTACATTGCTATGAGATTTTGAGCTGGTTTAGGTATATCTCATATGTATATATATATAGGATGCCTATTATATAGCTATAATCAAAATGGTTAACTACCGGTTGGTTGGGTGAAAGTAAAACTGCAATCCAATAATCTCGTTATCCATGACTACCAAAAAATATTAATTTTAATTTGACTCGTTTTGTGCACTTTTGAAGGTCGCTATTGCGTCTTAACTCATAACGTCTCGCATCTCCCCCCCCCCCCTCCAACCCCCGCACCCAAGTGTTTTTACCAGGAGGAAGTGACGTGACACTAAATACCACGACCGAATAATGTTTATAGTTTATCAATTGATATGTTGTTTCGTTTTTTAATTTGAAAAAAAAGTTAATGAATATGAATCAGAACCATTTTTGCTGTTAAATGCTGAAGAAGAAGAATTTACCAATTTTGGTTGTTTTTACTATCAGTTTAATAGGGGATAGTGTGGCCATCGTGCTACTATTCTTTAAGCACATCTAATTTCCTCTTCTAAAAGTGTGTTTTTTTAGCTACCAATCTCAAGTGGATTTACTCCTTTACATGTATCAATAAAACGAACTGTCTTTAACAAATTCCCTTCATAGAAAGACCATATTATTATTATTCTTATCTTATGTGTTACAAACGATCCTTCCGTGCACAAGGTTATTGTCTCATACCCATGGTTCAAATCTAGTCTTGTATTTTAATAAAGGTTTTTAAATGGTGTTAAGTTATTGGTTTTCCTAGTTTGTTCAGGTATCGAATTATTTACTTTGTATGCTAATTAGCTCACAATTTAACGTGGAGGTCTAAAAAAGTTTTCTTAACCTTTAAGAAAGACTTAAAATAACGTGGATACAGAAAAGAAATTCGAAATTAAAAGTCGCGCCTACAGATACAAAATCAGAAATTAAAAGTCGCGCCTACAGATACAAAATCAGAAATTAAAAGTCGCGCCTACAGATAAAAAATCAGAAATTAAAAGTCGCGCCTACAGAAGAAAAATCAGAAATTAAAAGTCACGTCTACAGATAAAGATTCAGGAATTAAATTTCGGGCCTACTGATAAGGAGCGAGTTCGTGGTCTAGGAGCAGAAAGTTCAGAACGTCCTCCATGGACCCAGTGGCTATCAGAAGCCGCAGTGGCCTGTCCGGAGGGATATTCGCTGGCACTCGAAGACACCGAGGTGCTACCGGTTGATGATGCTTCTTGCTGCTCCGGAAGTGTGCAAAGGTCATAACGCTTTGGGATATCTGGTAATGGGTTCACCTGTGAAGACATAGCAAAAGAACAAAATTTTGTCAAAGTAAATTGATCAAACAATTACTGAAATTCTTGGGGAAAAATTTAATTGTCATAACTCCACCAAGCTAACAGGGGACACGTTAGCGCAGCGGCAGCGCGTTCGACTGGCATACCGAAGGGCCTTGGTTCGAATCCTGGTGCAGGCTAGGATTTTTTCCCTGGCCTGGAGGGTGTATATGGGTCTACTCAGCCCTGATTGGTACCTGGCCTTAGTAAATGTAAAGTAAAGGCGGCTGTGCATAGTGCTGGCCACATAATCACCTAGTATGCAGTGGCCGCCGAAACTGTTGAACGTTGCTTCACAAGTTCACTGGCCAAGCTAACTAGCATAAATGTAAGTTCCTTTTTAGGCGACCTTTATTTTATAATCTATACAAAAGTTTAAAAAAAAAGTTATGGGGCTATGCGTTTTTTTTTTAAACGCCATAGCTCATTATTAAACAAGAAAAAGGCACTGTGACCGAATGGCAGCGCGTTCGACTGGCATAATGAAGGTCCTGGATTCGAATCCTGGTGAAGTCTAGAATTTGTTCCCGGTTCTGGAGGGTGTCCCTGAGTTTACCGAGCTCTGATGGGTACCTGACATTAGTTAGGGAAAAAAAAAAGGCGGCTGGGCATTGTGCTGGCCCGATCATCTCCTAGTATACCCATGCCGTGGCCTCAGAAACTTATGAACGCTGAATTCACCCATGGGTAAAATTGGTCCGACATGATAGTTTACTTTTTTTTTAACCAAAAAAAGATATTTTATGATCATTGATTAATCCAAGAATAAAACATCTCTGCTGTACAATATAAATCATAGTCATGTCCCTCAATAACAATGTTGTTGTTTTGTTTAAAGGTAGGCCCTACTAACATTCTTTAAAAATGTGGAATAAATGTTGGAGTTCAAGTAAACGAAAACTACATTTATAGGGCTCCTTGGTTAGTGTGGGATTACATTGCCACACATAATAATAATAGTGGTCGTTTCTTATAGCGCTTCTATCCACGCTATTAAATTTACCATGCTCAATGCGCTCTCGGTGTGAATTGCAGTGGCAGATGTATTATTATGTAAGGCACACAGCCACTAGCCAAAGAGAAAGGTCTTTAACTTAAGTTATTTTTAAGAGACTCTCATGTCTCAGATTCTCTCAGTGCTTATGATTAATCCCCCCCTCTCCCCCAAGGCGCACAGATCATACGCCGCTGATAATGCCCCTCCTCCCCACAATACCTTCATTGTACGCAAGACTCCTCTGTGTGTCTCATGATAGTGCAGACATTTTTGTCTCCAAGTCCAGTTCTTATCTCTGGGCGTGTCTATGACGTAAGTACCTTTGAGAGCATAAAATAAAAAATGGAGTCGTCTGTGTAAACAAGCCAAGTGACTTTTAACAAGCTTAATTTGGACGCTTCTATCAGCAACTGAAAATAAGTTGCAGGCTTTCGAAAATAAATCCATGAGAAAAAAAACTTCTAATCTCCTACGTAGAACACAGGACTAATGAGTATGTCTGGGACAGAATATCCTCAATTGCAGGGCCCTCAAGAGAGCATCATGGCAAAAATTCAAAAGGCGCAAACTGACATGGTTCGGTCACGTGTTGCGGCACAATGACCTGCCAAAAAAATATCCCCCAGGACACGAAGAAGGTGGGCGTAGGAGAGGCCGTCAGTGGAGAAGCTGGTTAGACAATGTAAGGTATTGGACAGGGTTGCAGTTGACTCAACTATTGACGACCGCTCAGGATAGGCTCAAGTGGAGAAAGTTGACTGCCGAAGTGTCCATTCGCTCCCCCCAACGACCACAACGGTCATGGGATTGATGATGATGACTTTGTATAACCTGCCATTGCTCGACGCCAGATCCAAGCTGGCCAGGCACACAGTTCTATTGTTTGCGATACTTAATTGCGATACTTAAAATCGTTGAACATCCCTAATTACAATAAGCCACGAAGGAGCGTCTATAATATATAAGATCAGATTTTCCCATTGGTGAGCGACATATTCAAGAGGGGAAGGATAGGAATGATCCGATATTTTCTAAAGAAGTATCTGGAACTATGCGACCTATTTAGTGCTCGAATTCCCACCGTGAGAAATATCTTCGGCCTCTTTAGTATGACTATTTTAATGACTGCCTTTGTATTGCTATGCATTCAGTCTAAGAACAAGAGAGGCTTTTAGGATGTATTTGATGAATTTCGGTCATGAAAGATTTTGACGAATCTGAAAAAGTCTTTTTTTAAAAACACATTTGTCCATATAGGCCTACAATTTTCTTAGCATCAGCCAACCCTGCGCATCAGCCAACCCTGTGCATCAGCCCACCCTCCGCATCAGCCCACCCTCCGTTTCAACACCCACACAATTTTCGTTTGGCTCATTTTGTCATTAAAATGTTAGCAACGGTTCAGTAGTGTAGTGGTTATCACGCTCGCCTCACACGCGAGAGGTCCTGGGTTCGATCCCCAGCTGAACCAGACATACTTTTTTTATAAGTTTTATAAGTATACAATACTTATCAATTTTTAAATATCAGAAGAACAAAACTTAATGGTTAATGATAACTTGATGGTTATCGAAACTTAATAAAAATGTTCTTGAAATTTCTTTCAATATGTATTGTTAACTCTTGAAATTACCTAAATGCGGCAGAACAGGTTGCATAGGGTCTCCTGATGAAATCATTTTTGGTTCACGCCCAAATTCACTCCCAAGTTGCGTAATCTTAGGTACGGATGACATCATCGTGACTAGGAATAATTCACCTCATCAGCATTTTATTGACATTTTCTGGAATAGCAGGAATGTTAGAAATAAAATCGTGTCCTTTAACAAAACAACATCAATCAATAAATATCACTGATCTATAAAATGAATGGATAAGGCACGGAAGAAGAATTATTGATGCAAGCTTCCGCCATTTTTGTGTACAATCACTGATATATGTAAGCTTATATTATCGAATTCTCCAAAGTTTCATTTAAGCTAATATTTCTGTTTTTTTTTTTCTTTTATAGAAAGTGAATAAATGGCTTACAATAAATAACTTTGAAATGATCGAATTGTAAAAAAAAAGTATTTTAAAATTATATAAATATTATATTACTAAAAATGCATATGTATATTTTTAAAACATTACATTAACTACCCAGTTTGTATGATCACTACGTATCTATTCCGCAGTGATACCCCTCTTTAGTTGTTCCCCCAATATCTTGGCTTTTTTTATCCCAATTGGCTTTATATATCAATGATCTATGTATAGATCAGTGGGTGGTGCTCATTAAATTTTTAAAAACAACTTGCATTTTATTGATCAGTGATTGTGTGAATTATTAGTTTTCGCTTGCATCACTTTGCACAAGCAAATTTATGAAGGAGGAGCTATCCATTCTTTTTATAGATCAGTGATAAATATACAGAACTTGATCATCTATTTAGTGCACAATAAGATTGGATTTCAAAAGATTTGTTCGGATAGTTTTGTTTTAAATATGAATGCTTGTAGCCTATACATATGTTTCAATGGCCGAACTGATCATGGACCATACACAGCTTTATATCAAACAGCTGTCCATCGACGCGGACACTATTTTAAAAAAAAATTGTGTTTAGATTCCAACGGTGGTATCACCAACGAAATTGTCCGGTAGACGAACTGTCGCGGTTGACGAACTGTCGCGGTAGACGAACTGTCCGGTAGACGAACTGTCGAGGTAGACGAACTGTCGCGGTTGACGAACTGTCGAGGTAGACGATTTGTCCGGTTGACGAAGTGTCGATAGACGAAGTGTTGCACTAGACCAAGTGTCGTAGACGAAACATCTCTAGACGAGTTGTCGTGGAATTTCTTGCAATATGTGTCCCATAGTTTGCACTATATGGTTTCATACCTTGCACTATATGGTTTCATACCTTGCACTATATGGTTTCATACCTTGCACTATATGGTTTCATACCTTGCACTATATGTCCCCATATCTTGCACTATATGTCCCCATATCTTGCACTATATGCCTTCATACCTTGCACTATATGTCCCCATATCTTGCACTATATGCCTTCATACCTTGCACTATATGTCCCCATATCTTGCACTATATGCATTCATACCTTGAACTATATGTCCCCATATCTTGCACTATATGCCTTCATACCTTGCACTATATGCCTTCATATCTTGCACTATATGCCTTCATGCCTTGCATTATATGTCCCCATATCTTGCACTATATGTCCCCATACCTTGCACTATATGTCCCCATATCTTGCACTATATGCCTTCATACCTTGCACTATATGTCTCCATATCTTGCACTATATGCCTTCATACCTTGCACTATATGCCTTCATACCTTGCACTATATGTCCCCATACCTTGCACTATATGCCTTCATACCTTGCACTATATGTCCCCATATCTTGCACTATATGCCTTCATACCTTGCACTATATGTCCCCATATCTTGCACTATATGCCTTCATACCTTGCTCTATATGTCCCCATACCTTGCACTATATGTCCCCATATCTTGCACTATATGCCTTCATACCTAGCACTATATGTCCCCATACCTTGCACTATATGCCTTCATACCTTGCACTATGTGTCCCCATATCTTGCACTATATGCCTTCATACCTTGAACTATATGTCCCCATACCTTGCACTATATGTCCCCATACCTTGCAATATATGCCTTCATACCTTGCACTATATGCCTTCATACCTTGCACTATATGTCCCCATATCTTGCACTATATGCCTTCATACCTTGCACTATATGTCCCCATATCTTGCACTATATGCCGTCATACCTTGCACTATATGTCCCCATATCTTGCACTATATGCCTTCATACCTAGCACTATATGTCCCCATATCTTGCACTATATGTCCCCATATCTTGCACTATATGCCTTCATACCTTGAACTATATTTCCCCATACCTTGCACTATATGTCCCCATATCTTGCACTATATGCCTTCATACCTTGCACTATATGTCCCCATATCTTGCACTATATGCCTTCATACCTTGCTCTATATGTCCCCATATCTTGCACTATATGTCCCCATACCTTGCACTATATGCCTTCATACCTTGCACTATATGTCCCCATATCTTGCACTATATGTCCCCATATCTTGCACTATATGCCTTCATACCTTGCACTATATGTCCCCATATCTTGCACTATATGCCTTCATACCTTGAACTATATGTCCCCATACCTTGCACTATATGTCCCCATATCTTGCACTATATGCCTTCATACCTTGCACTATATGTCCCCATATCTTGAACTATATGTCCCCATACCTTGCACTATATGCCTTCATACCTTGCACTATATGTCCCCATATCTTGCACTACATGCCTTCATACCTTGAACTATATGTCCCCATACCTTGCACTATATTTCCCCATACCTTGCACTATATGTCCCCATATCTTGCACTATATGCCTTCATACCTTGCACTATATGTCCCCATATCTTGCACTATATGCCTTCATACCTTGCTCTATATGTCCCCATATCTTGCACTATATGTCCCCATACCTTGCACTATATGCCTTCATACCTTGCACTATATGTCCCCATATCTTGCACTATATGTCCCCATATCTTGCACTATATGCCTTCATACCTTGAACTATATGTCCCCATACCTTGCACTATATGTCCCCATATCTTGCAATATATGCCTTCATACCTTGCACTATATGCCTTCATATCTTGCACTATATGCCTTCATACCTTGCACTATATGTCCCCATATCTTGCACTATATGCCTTCATACCTTGAACTATATGTCCCCATACCTTGCACTATATGCCTTCATACCTTGCACTATATGTCCCCATATCTTGCACTATATGCCTTCATACCTTGAACTATATGTCCCCATACCTTGCACTATATGTCCCCATATCTTTCACTATATGCCTTCATACCTTGAACTATATGTCCCCATACCTTGCACTATATGTCCCCATACCTTGCACTATATGTCCCCATACCTTGCACTATATGTCCCCATATCTTGCACTATATGTCCCCATACCTTGCACTATATGCCTTCATACCTTGCACTATATGTCCCCATATCTTGCACTATATGTCCCCATATCTTGCACTATATACCTTCATACCTTGCACTATATGCCTTCATATCTTGCACTATATGCCTTCATACCTTGCACTATATATCCCCATATCTTGCACTATATGCCTTCATACCTTGCACTATATGTCCCCATATCTTGCACTATATGCCCTCATACCTTGCACTATATATCCCCATATCTTGCACTATATGCCTTCATACCTTGCACTATATGTCCCCATATCTTGCACTATATGTCCCCATATCTTGCACTATATGCCTTCATACCTTGAACTATATGTCCCCATACCTTGCACTATATGTCCCCATATCTTGCACTATATGCCTTCATACCTTGCACTATATGTCCCCATATCTTGCATTATATGCCTTCATACCTTGCACTATATGTCCCCATATCTTGCACTATATGTCCCCATATCTTGCACTATATGCCTTCATATCTTGCACTATATGCCTTCATACCTAGCACTACAATATGTCTGTCCCCATCCCTTGCAATATGAGGTCTATACCTCGCTTCTTCCCCCCCCCCCCCCGTATCCTTGCGTTATTTGCCCCCCCCCACACACACACTATTTTTCCCGACCCTGCCTTGCACTAAAGCCAAAGCTGAATCTATGCTTCGTTGTAGTTTTTAAATCAATTATATGATTGTTTTCATATCCAATGGATTGCTTGAGCTAAACCTCACTCATAGATCTAGGCCAAATCATGGAATACTAAATCTGATTGAAAAAAATAATAATAATACAATTTCTGAAGAAAAAAAAAGAACTGTCGTGATAGACGCTTTGTCCGGTTGAAGAAGTGTCGATAGGCGAAGTGTTGCATTACATATTACATTTCTGATTGAAAAAAAAAAATTCTGAAAAGAAAAAAATTATAATTTTATTACAATTGTTACCCAACACGTTTTATTCACGTGCAAATTGAAAAAGCTTTTCTGGCAAGTATTGATCTGCCAGATCTTTTTCGAAGTAAAAAAAAACAAAACAAAGAGCAGACCGGAACTGCAAAATAAAAATAACAAATTGCAGGCTTTGACTCCAAGTTGCAGGTAATCAAAATAAAAGGGTTTTAGTGCTGCCAACGATGTTATTGCGTCTTTGTCGTTTATTTGTTGCTTTGGGGTTTTGTCTTTAAATGCACCCACTAACGAAGTACAAGGATAATAAATTATAGGATTTCTACGGAAACTAACTAGAAATAGAGGGTGGGAGAAGTCACATTCTTCCATAGAGAGAAAGACTAAGATAAAAATGCTTATGCATTGGTAATGTGAATAATACAATGAATTACTATAATGAATTCTTAAAAGAGCTGCACAAGTAAATATTTATATATTATGACTGTGTAACACTTACTGCAGAAATCAACGAATTTACAAACACTCCTTATCCCTTATGCGGGCGAGACCAAATGCATATCAGTACTCTTTCTGCCCGAGTGGCATTCAGGCATGGAATGGGTTGCCTGAACAAACCAGGAAAATCAGTAACTTAAATCATTTAAAACATTAATAAACAAGCAAGACTATACTCGGTCCACGGATGAGCGTAGCACGCAATAATCTTCTTTATCGAAGGAGCGTCTGTAATATATAAGCTTAAAAGCCAAGTCAAAATAATATTGCGTAGGCTATAACTGAAGCATTCAATTCTAACATAGAAATACAGCACAGGACTATATTATTAGTAAACTCAAAGAGACACAGGCTGTGACAGACTATAGAGTTTTGACTAAAGACTAATTCTGAATTCATATAAATACCTTTCTTCCCGGGTGTAAGCTTAATTCGGGGATAGAATGGGTTGCCTGAACCAACCAGGACAAAAAACAATTTCAAATTAGTTAAAACTTTTTAAAACATCAGACCGAAAGTCTGGATTCAAACCACCGAGAACTGAAGGGTTAAACCGAGAACTGAAGGGTTAAACCGAGAACTGAAGGGTTAAACCGAGAACTGAAGGGTTAAACCAAGAACTGAAGGGTTGAACCGAGAACTGAAGGGTTAAACCGAGAACTGAAGGGTTAAACCGAGAACTGAAGGGTTAAACCGAGAACTGAAGGGTTAAACCGAGAACTGAAGGGTTAAACCGAGAACTGAAGGGTTAAACCGAGAACTGAAGGGTTAAACCGAGAACTGAAGGGTTAAACCGAGAACTGAAGGGTTAAACCTTCTGCATTAAATTTGTTCTGTTTAAATAAATAATAATAACATTCTCCGAAAGGTCTAAGTGCAATAAAATAACCTCTTTATCTATATCACAAACACATTATTTGTATGTCCTCCTTCTCGCCGAGTTATATTCGGGTATGGAATGGGTTATCTCAATTAATCAGGAAATAACCAACAAAACTATTTATATCTTTGAAAACATTTATTAATATTCAATACTAAAAAAAAAGCGTTGGACGTGATTATCTTCGTTAAAGAATAACTTCTTTATTATACTGTGGTGACCCCGTTATATCCGAGTAAAAAGTCCACAATGCAAGGATGTAAGATAAGATAGCACAATAATAAAATTACATACACAAGAAATAGATTTAAGATATACAAACAGTTTTTTTTTATGCCATATTATTATGCAAGGGCACATATGCTTTTTTTTTTTATTTTTAACCTTACCAAATAACCTTCGAGCATGAAATGGGTAGCCTGAACTAATCAGGAAAAACAACAACTTAAAATCATTTGAAACACGTTTATATACAAAGCTAACCCAAGAAAAACACACACTTTTTTCTGTACAGAAGTAGTGTCTTTTACATAAGCCCTGTGTATAAGATAGGATAAAACGTCTGTCCGTGCTTTCCGTTCTAATAACCACCTGTGTCATTAACGTCTGTGTAATCAATAATTACACAGAGATAACATGACAATGTAAGAAAAACAAAGACAATGTCAGTTATTGTTCATGGACTCAAATTAAAGACAGTAGGTCACCGTTGAGCGGGAAAGTTATGCTGACCCAGCGGTGGGTTGGTGTTTCGTACTAGAAACTACAACACTGTGCATGCGCACAGAAATATGCACAACTCTTCGGCCTTAATCAATCTACCATGAGATTTTGTTCATAACATAGAGAAAGAATGTGAATAGCTCAATAGTGAAAATATGACAATGTGTGTAACAGTTACACTGGATATAGATTATTATAGATCTAGACCTATATTGAATTCACATTCATTCGTTTATAAGCCATCTTAACCTACATTCAGATTTTTCCAATTGTCGTTTCGCGACCCGGTTCCGGGACCACAAGTGCAAAATTAATCCGGTCGCTAAAAAAATAAAGATAAGTTATAATTTAGGTCACATAATCACGCTTAAGCCATATAACAGAATACAATTCCACAAAGCTGAATTTGAATTCATCTTTAACCACAACCTTTGTCACCTTATAAAAGTTGTTTTAAAATGTATACCCATTGTGTTGTTGGCGTATTAAAATTGGTATGTTCATTCTTCCTAGACTCAAATCGTCCATAATAAAATCTGATTCAACTTCCGTTTTCAATGTAACGAAAATGAAATGTTTACTCTATTTACACAAAGACATTTGATATGTACATTGGATTCCAAATAATATTTTCTGCTAACGTTCTATCCCATACTTCTCCACTCAAGTCCACTTTTCTCCTCTCATGCAAAACCTTTCTCCTGAGCTAAACAATCACCTCTCCACATCCATTTTCATGACTTCACCTCTCTCAACCCCTAACCCTTCACCCCCTCCCTATCTTCTGGCCATACGACAAGCTAACTGACTACTATATTGTCTCCTCTAACTATACACCTATACACCTTGCAGTTTATGTTATTTTTAACGCTAGTAGGCCGATGGCCGATATGCGATAACAATGTTAGTGGGTCATAAAATAAAAATATAAAAATAACCGGGTCGTGGAAGAAACGCTGACCTATATTACTTTAAAAAAAATGTTTACACACTGTATAGCAGTATTGGACAACTGAAAAAGACATGTAAATATGTTTATCTGGCATTGACTGCAAGAGAGCAAACAGCTCTGCAGACTGGCTAATAGAAGAAGAAGAAGAAAATGTTTAAAGGAGGAGCGTAGGTCATTTTTGAGCCCCTTGCATCTCATGTCGCTCGGCATGTTATAGTTGAGTAGCCGTCCGGTGGGCACTTAACCTGTAGAGTGTAGAGAGTTCACACCATACTGGGTGGATCATCAGTCGTGGAACAGCTAGTTACACATTCTACCATAGATATCTATGATTCTACACAATCACACTCATGATCAAGCATGACAACCAAGTGCAGACGAGCCGTTGTCCAGACGACCATAGAGAAGAACCGGGGAGAGAACTGAGCCCGTTCCTATTCTCGCGAGACTCGAGCACATACCTGTACGAGGTTTATGTCCATGACCGCTTCCTTCTTCTGCCAAATTACAGAATGTTAGCCATTTGACCGCCCTCTGCATAATTAAATGGTAGACACTATCCCTAGCCCAAAGGCTAGAACTGAGCCATTAGGCCGAGACGTTTTTTACCGCGACATCCATTTCGAATACATCACTTGCATTATTGATCAATAGTTTATACAATATCGCATGTCACATTTTGTGTTGTGGATGGAAAAACGCCGATTCATTTAGGCTATAGGCCAACCAATGAATGTAATTTGCAAACGCACGATTATGAATATAGTCAACATACCTTTTATCTTCAATGGAGTAATATTTAATATTGATATGATAAATTAAAATAAAACTATTTCAATTTATGAAAATAACTTTTTCTTTGGCTGGCAGCATTTAGTGATGTTACTTTTATTATGTAAGGTCGGAATCACGACGATTTTAAAAGCAACATAACAACAACTTTCCCTTGTGGCGGCCCAGGGTACCATCAACTCTTGTCAGTTGCCCGATCAATTCATGTTACACAAAAGAATATAATTGTTTTTCTTAACTTTTGGGAAGAAATTTTTAATAATTAGAGTCTATACCCAAAGTAAAAAATTAGGGACATTGAAATTCAGTTTGCCAGGGCGCATACTGCCGTAAGGCCGGCACTGATCAGCTACACCATAGGTTCTCAACCTTTTTCCGCTCACCGCCCCTCCCCCCAACTTAATTTTAGGTCTCCACGCTTCACTATTAGCAGCTTGTTTTTCTTTTTTGACAACTAGATGGTAATAGCATAAAATCCACTTTCCACAAAAGAGGGAGAATGCAATACAAAATTGTTGCCAAAACTTGATTGATTTTCTCCCAAATAATCGCATTTGCTTTTAAAAAACTCGAGCACCGAATCCGAGACTCGTACATTATATTTAAACAGTCATCATTTGCTAACCAACGCACCTCTGTGTTCATTAGCCATCGTTTGTAGTCCTAGTCAATGAACAATATTTATTTTTACCACATTGTACATAAGAACAATAAAGGCATAGTCAAAGAACTTGTTCGGTATCACTATTTTTTTAAAATTTTTAATTAAAGGGAGATAATCAACTCGTTACATTTGAGCTAATATTATTTTTAGTTTTTTTTTTCTTTTATAAAAATAGATAAATAGCTTACATTTATAACTTTGAAATAATCAAACTGTAAAAAGTATTTGAAAGTTATATAAATATTTTATGACTATGGAATTTTTATGTATATTTTCAAGCATTACAATAACTACCCAGTTTGTATAATTACTATTTATCTCTACCGCTTGTGAGTGTTGCAAGTTACATAATAAAAGATTTAAACGCATTAAGCGGTAAAACATCTCTGAGATACAAATATTATTGATATTAGCAGAAGTTAGGACGACAGTGATCGGTGAACAGGGTTGACACTGACAGTCCGGTGAACCAACCATAGGACCATCCGACCGCACACCGTATTTGCTAAATACTGACCCATACTTCATCGAAAAGTCATTGCAATTCCTATTTCTTATTAATTTAATAATATGTATGACTACTGTTGGGGGATATCAGATATTTAGTAGCACTTGCGTTTACATCATATTTTATCCCAAAACTAATCGATTCAATTAGCTGAGGTATTCAAATTAGGGGGCCTATATAAGGTACGTTTGTACCGCCCACTTACCCTTCATCGCCCCGCAAATCGCCCCCCGGGAATATTAGCGCCCCCCTAAAGCCTCTCACCACCCCCTGGGGAGGGCGATAACGCCCCTGTTGAGAACCCATGAGCTACAGCAGCTACACCAATGATTGAAAAGATGGGTGTGGCTTAATGTTAGTAGAGTGCGATTTCATAATGTAGGCCTGCGTGGGATTGTTGTGTTGTGAAACTTTCCAACACTGATTCAGTTTTGTAACTGTCACTGATTACTTGTCATTTGCTTTGGATCCATAGACAATTTGATATTTATTTTCTTACAACCTCCCACTAAATAATTGTTCTAATGTATCTTTAATGACATAACTTAGGCTATGTATTTAATAAAAAAGATATTATTCTGCTTTATTTTATTGAGTCATTTTGAATTATGTAGATTGCCGGATAGATCGATCGAGAGAAAGACAAACCATCAGACTTACTGATAGCTGGATGATGATAGATGTTTGGGTAAATAGCTAGTTAAGTAGATAGATAGATAGTTAAAATGACAGATAGATCTTAGATTGTGAGACACATTGATAGACAGATGATAGATAGTATATAATATAGATAAATGTATAGATAGATCAATAGATGAGAGATAATTAGATACATTATAGTTAGATAGATAGACGGTAGATAAAAAATTTTATGTAATAGATAGATAAATAGATAGATATATAGATAGATATAAATACATAGATATAAAGATATATATATATCTTATAGATAGATATAAATAGATAGATAGATAGATAGATAGATAGATAGATAGATAGATAGATAGATAGATAGATAGATAGATAGATAGATAGATAGATAGATAGATAGATAGATAGATAGATAGATAGATAGATTAATAGTATTTTTTAAAAAGTAAAGTCAAGAAAGTTCAAATACGTAGGGCCTAGTAACATTTATCTATCATTTAAAGCATACATACACATTACATATACATATATTCATACATACATTTTCAGTTTAAAAAATAATCTTCAAACTATTTTTGCTTTTAAATACCAAAATATCACGGTTCTTGTAGCAATGTAGCACCTAGTCTGTATTAGTTACAAAGGGATGATGACAAAACATACTGATAAAATCTGCTGAAGACGGAGTGAGACAAGACACAATGTTTACTTCATATGCAGGACACAGTCAAATACATTTTCTTTCTTCCCAGAGAAGCGTTCGGGGATGTAATGGGTTATCTAAATTAGTTGAGAAAACCAACATCTTAACATAATTTTTAAAACCTTTATCAAATTGCAAGACCAAACTGAAACCACGGATAGGCGTAGGACGCCAGGTGGCCTCAAATTAGTAATATTATTAGGCATAGAAGCGTCTGTAATGTCTTATCTTATCTTGTATATTTCAGACGCTCCTTCTATAGACAAGGTTATTGCGTCCTACGCTCATCCGTGGTCCGATTCTAGCCTTGCATTTTTATTAATGTTTTAAATGATGTTAAGTTGGTGGTTTTCCTGGTTTGTTCAGGCAACCCATTCCATGCCCGAATGCCACTTGGGAAGAAAGAGTACTTGTATGCACTTGTTCTCGCATAAGGGACAAAGAAAGTGTTTTTGTCTTTATGTTTATCTGAGCTTTGCAACAGGTTGTTATTGGGTTGTATTTCTAACTTAGAGTTTAATGCCTTATGTATTATTACTACTTTACTCTTTGCACTTCTGTCCTCTAGTGTACGATGAGTATTAAATATGTAATAAAGAAATACACAATAAGAACTATGCCTTGCAAATATAAATATTAAATCGAAATTAAATCCTATTAAATGTATCCCGTTGATATCACAGACAAGAAGTAAAAGCGATAAAAGAAAAAAGATTTTCAAAGTTCTTTTTGGATATACTGTCCCGTTTCCTTATAGGCCAACCATTTGTTATTTTAGATTACTACTAACTTCAAGTTTCTGGTAATGCAAAATATACTGTGACACACATTCTAATATAAAAGACTCCCCCAAAAATTTATTTTCAACGTGTCTGTGATTCATTGAGTTTTCAAAAAGAAGTCAACAAGTCCAATTTCTTTTTAATATAGTCTTTGTGGAAACGGGCTATGTTAACACACTGGAACTCGGTGACGTGGGGCTTTGTATTCGAGTGTAGAGAAACACAACTCCAGTCGGAGAACAAAGCGTGCTAGTAGCCCGGTGCTAGTGAATGCGATTACACGAAACACTATCCACTCCACTATTACATGGTATACGAACCAGACTAAAAAAAAAGTATTTCCATTGTAGTAATACTACAGTGTTTTATGGGGTACGGTCGCCGTTCGGCTCGCGTACGGAAGATCCTCGGATCGAATCCTGGTGAAAGCTAGGATTTGTTCCCGAGTCTGGAGGGTGTCCCTGAGCCTACCCAGCTCTTGATGTGCGGTCCTCACAATTTCCTAGAAAGACATGGCCCCAGAAACTGGTGAACGCTGCTTTATCGGTCCTTGGGGGCAATTTGGGAAGACGCCAGATAGTCGTCGAGAGTATAACCATCTAACGGCGGAAGTGAAAGGGGCTATCGCGGAGGCAACGTTGTTGAA
The DNA here is from genome assembly GCA_949126835.1 of Anisus vortex. Classification (NCBI taxonomy): domain Eukaryota; kingdom Metazoa; phylum Mollusca; class Gastropoda; family Planorbidae; genus Anisus; species Anisus vortex. The sequence continues at coordinate 13,135,018 of OX421504.1, forward strand.
ATGGACTGATACATGTGCTTGATTGGACCTTGCGGATAGCCGACAGGCATGGAAACTTATCAACCACCTTGAGCGAGCTGAGGTAGCTAGGAAAGCACCAGCTTCGTCGGCAGGAGCAGGGCCCATGGTATCGGATGCCAAGCGGGCAGAAACGCTTAACAGACATTTCGTGGGTGTCGGAAAGCAAGGTGGAAGATCGAGTGTGTCTGAAGGTCTGGACAAAGTCCGGAAGGCAAACGAACGCAACATGACGGGAGAGGGTGAGGTTAGCACATTCACGGTGCCCTTTACTCGGCAAGAACTGGATTTTGTCTTGAGACGGTGCAAGGCTAAGAAGGCCCCAGGGCTGGATGGCATCAGCAACGAGCTGATCACTCACCTTGGGGCTGGTGGTAAAGGCAAACTCTTGGAGCTCTTAAACCGATCATGGTCTGAAGGTGTCCTACCGAAACAGTGGAGAGAAGCCTTGGTGGTACCCATCTTGAAGAGGAGTAAAGACCCCGGTCAGGCTGAAAGCTACCGGCCGATTTCCCTAACATCGTGTGTAGGGAAGGTAGCTGAGAGACTAATCAATAGGAGGCTTGTGAGGTTCCTAGAGGATAATGGACTGGTTGCCCCATCACATGCCAGCTTCCGTAGTGGAAGAAGGTCGATGGATCAGGTGACGCTCTTGGTTCAGAAAATGGCTGACGGGTTTCAGCGGAAAGAGTACACACTAGCAGTGTTCCTAGATTTTAAACAGGCCTATGACAAGGTCTGGTGGCCGGGGTTGTTGTTGAAGCTACAGAGGCTAGGTGTCACCTCTAACATGTACAAATGGATACAAGGGTTCCTAACCCGAAGGACAGTGGCAACTCGTTACGGGAAAGCGATCTCTCGGAAGCGCGTCCTGGAGCAGAATTGCCAAGCTTTGGGGTATGGAGGTAAATTGCCTAAAAACAGTTTATTCGCTCTTTACCCTTGGACTCGATATCCTCAAGGTGCCGATCGAGCTGAACATTGATGGCCGCGCTCTGGCATGCGACCAGAAGCCGGTCTATCTAGGAGTGACACTAGACCGAAAGCTAACGATGTATGACCATGTGAGGTTAGTCCAAGAGAAAGCCGCTTCGAAGCTGAACATTGTCAAAAGACTGGCCAGTACTGGCTGGGGTGCAAAGGCGAATGTGTTGAGAAATCTCTACCTAGGAGTGGTAAGATCTCAAAAGAATTACAGCCTCCCGGTACAAATATATGCGTCTTATACTGCGTTAAAGACGTTGGACAATGTACTAATCCTAGCCTTAAGACTAATGTGGAACGTTCCGGACCGCCCCGACAGCGGCTGTGGAAATCATGGCAAACGTGCCGCCTCTGAAAGGGAGAAGGAAAAGGGCTGTTATTACCGCATACGAGCGGTATAAACGGTTGGAGGAAAGTTCACCTCTCGGGAAGCTCGTAGATTCCAGGGAGAGCAGGAAACGGATCTCAATGCAGTCCTTCATGCACCACGCATTGAAGCTCAGCGAAGAGATCGGACTCCCGGTCGACTGCACGCCCCTGCGGATGGGAGTGGAACCTCCTCCTCACATATCTTTCAACCTGCCAGAGATACGGGCGAACCTGATTGAACCAGTTGGACACGGCGCTTGCCTGGCTGAGAGGCGCACAGCTGCTCTAATGATGATACGGGCATACTCAGGATTCGTCGAGGCATACACTGATGGGAGCGCGATCTTTGGGACTGAAGCGCGTTCTGGGTATGGTGCTCTTGTGTCGTACCCGAAGGCAGTAGACAAACGGGTTGAGTTAAGTGGGCCTTGCGGGCAAATCTGCATCTTCGTTGCGGAGATGCATCAGAATTGCCGTAGAGGCAATTGGGAAAACGTTTGAAGAAACCCCAACTGCTCGTGCTGATGTGCTAATCTTCAGTGATGCGCTTTCAGTACTCTAGGCCATCGACGGCTTGGGGTCATAGCCCGATCTACTTGTCCAGTTGTTGGCTGCTATTTCCGACCCGATCCTCAGGTACGAGGTCAAGGTCATCTTGCAATGGATTCCAGGTCATGCAGGAATCGCTGGCAATGAGATAGTGGATGCCTTGGCGAAGAAAGGATCCCTCGCACCCACTCCAAAGGGTCCGTTCTCCTTTGAGAGTGCCCGCAGAACGATACGTGCGTGGGATTCAAGACAGTGGTTTAAGAACTGGGACGAGTCTGACAAGGGTCGATGTGTGTGGCAGCAACTAAAACGGCCAAATCGAGCTGATCCGTGGTGGAAACTCCGCAGTTCCATGCAGGTCACTGTCCCATTGGCGCCTATTTCGGACGAATTACGCCCAATTTCGATTCGCGGTGTAGACATCGCTTTGAAGCAGAAGAGACAGTTGATCATGTGCTTTTAGACTGCCCTGCCTTGCAGGAGGAAAGAGTGGATGGGAAAGGTCAACTGTTTGCACCGAACCTATAATTAATATGGTGATTTAGCTGTACTACACAATACAAGTGTGTTTGTCCTCCGAACCCTAAGAGATTAATCTCGGTTCGTATCACTCCGGTGAAGTGAGGTTTAAAGTCTGGTGAACGCTGCTTCATCGGTCCTTGGGATCAATTTTGTCCGACGGGATACTTAACTTACTAGAATAGGCCTACACACTAAACACAGAGCTGGTAGCCATAGAACCCGGATGCATATCGTGTAGTATTTTTGTTTTGGTTTGAAGACATTGGTGGTTTATATAAGGATGAAAAATCCGAGTTAGTCCGTTCAATTCGCTACGCTATACGAGGGAAATGTGTGTCCAGCACATTGGCAAATATATCGTTTTTGCATTATTTTAAGTATGGAACCTATAAAAGCGTGTTAGAGTGTTTTCAGTTCCCAGTGAAGAAACTCAGAATTAAGGTTTTCATGCAGTAGCCTAAGCCTTTTGCCACATAACAGTGATAATTATATATATAATATATATATATATATATATATATATATATATATATATATATATATATATATATATATATATATAGAGAGAGAGAGAGAGAGAGAGAGAGAGATACATATTATATAAATAGATTGATTGACAGAAACAGCCACAGATAGAAAGATGCGGGTAGATAAAAGGATTAATGAAAAGATAGATAGGTAGGTTAATATATCGACAGATAAATAGATAGATAGATAGATAGATAGATACATAGATAGATAGATAGACAGATACATAGATAGATAGATAGATAGATAGATAGATAGATAGATAGATAGATAGATAGATAGATAGATAGTTAGTTAGATATATAGATAGATGGATAGATGGATATATGGATAAATAGATAGATAGATAGATAGAATATATTAAAATGGATAGATAATATAGTTTTAGACATATAGTTCATAGCGTAGTGGTTGTCAATCTATTGATGTCGAACACTTACGCTTTTATTTTGTATTCACCCGTGAAAACCTCTAATCCAGGAAAATTAAAATTGATATTATATTGTATCCGCCAATCTTTCTACCCCCCCCCCCAATCCCTTTCACCCCTCCCCTCTCTCTCTTTTTCTCTCTCTCCCTCTTTCTCTCTCTCTCTCTCTCTCTCTCTCCCACACACATTCACAATAAACCAAGCATGCGCTTCAAACATGTAAGTCCAAGCTCTGAATGTCAATTGTGAATGTGTTTCTATTGTCTATACTATGATATTCATATGGTAGCGGCAGTAGCTAGATTAAAACCATGTCTTTCTCGGCATAATGTGTAGTGTAGCGTCGTATAAATATTACATATTTCCAACTTGTTTTATGATTATGTGGTAATACAATATACAGTAACTTTGTCAGTAACGGAATAAATCTCAAAAGCGATACGAATATAAAGCTGAGACTCTTTCGCCGAGTCGAAGAACATTGTATACAAAAGAATATTAGTTTTTAATGGAAAAGTAATATGTTACATATACTTTGAATCATACAGGCAAATAGTTATACCATACACAGATCAATATTTTCGTAAACTAGCATCTACTGTCAAATTGGAACAATAGGCTACTTAAATACATGAGAAGCTTGTAGGCTACCTATATTATAGAGCAGGGATCGTCAACCTTTTGCTAACAGTGCGTGCCAATTTAGAATTGCTAAATAATTCAGCGTGCCAACAGCCTAAAAGTCAACCAGCTCAATTAGATTTTTTAAATTATTTTTATAGGACAATTAATTTAACTCGGTAGCAAGACCAATGCCAAAAGCAACAGAGATTATTTTAGGAGAAAATATTTAAAGAGTCTTATATTTAATACAAAACTAACGTGTTTGTGATTGTCATTCAAGATTGCCAAGACCAAAGTCACAAAGGTCCTCATTCGCGAGATGCTCTTCGCTGATGACGCTGCCTTGACATCACACACGCGAAGACGGACTTCAGCAGCTTGTCATTTGCTTCTCCCATGCATGCAAGGAGTTCGGCCTGACTGTAAGCCTAAAAAAGACCAACGTTATGGCTCAGAGCACAGAGACCCTTCCAAACATCGTCATCGATGGACACGCCTTGGAGGTTGTCGAGAACTTCACCTACCTTGTGTCCACTATCTCGTGTTTGCAGTCCATAGACTCGGAGATCAACCAACAGCAGGACCGCCAAGGCAGCCACAGTCATGGCCCAACTGAAACAGCGAGTGTGGGACAACTCCAGCCTAACCGAGAAGACCAGGCTTTGAGTCATGGACCACCTACGCGAGGCATGAACGGAAGCTCAACAGCTTCCACATGAGGTGCCTACGGCGCATACTGCGGATCCAGTGGCAGGATAGGGTCTCCAATACAGAGGTGCTGGAGCGAGCCAACATGAGCAGCCTTCATGCTGTGCTCAGTGAGAAACGCCTCAGGTGGCTCGGTCATGTAAGGAGGATGAATGCAGGCCGTATTCCCGAAGACCTACTCTATGAAGAGCTGGTCGAAGGTCATAGGAAGACAGGGCGCCCAAAACTGCGCTTCAAAGACCTATGTAAAAGGGACTTGATTCAGAGCTCCATCGACCTCGACAATTGGGAATGTCAAGCTGCTGACCGACCAACCTGGAGGCTCGCAGGCAGACGTGGCACAGCGTGTGTAGAAACTGGGCGAAACGAGACTGCCATTCAGAAAAGAGCGAGGCGGAAACACCTGCTACAACAGCCATCCGCCTTCAAATGCCTCAAGTGCGGCAGGGATTGCCAATCCCGAGTTGGTCTACACAGCCATTCTCGGTGGTGCAGTTAGACGCCTCACCCATGAAGCTACACCATCGTCTCTCGAGACGGACGGATGCCGACGACGATTGTCATCCTTTCTATTTGCATTTATATCAAATATACTATTTTATTACTAAACCTTCACATTAATTGTAACGATTGTCTTAACTCTTAGCATTATCTTTTTTCAGTGAAGATGAGGATCTAACACCTGCAAATGTTAAAATATATTTTGATCTCAGTTTAACTGAGCTGTCTTTTAACGTGTACAAATCTTACTTAGCAAGTTAGTTATCATCAGCATAGTATCGTTAAAAGGAATTGATACGTTGTAATCTTACAAACTGCGTAGTTAATGTCATGTTTAAAAACATACATATACATTCTTTAGTTATATAATTCTTATTTAATTTTCAAACATTTTTTTCCGTTTGATCTTTTCAAAGTTATAAATTGTTAGATATTTATTGTTTTATAAAAGAAAAAAAGAAACATATTAGAAATATTAGCTCAAATAAAACGGGGTTACTTATCTCCCTTTAATTAAAAAAAAAACGTGTCCACTTTTGATTCAATAGTGATTAAAACAACAAGATGTTTTATAATATAACAAATATTACTGACTCATTACTATTTCTTTATGTAAATCCAACAGTAAGGTATTCATTATAAGATTTAATTATTCAAGGATTAAAATAATTTACGTTAAACAGGTGTAAATAAAAATTTTCTGCATTAATTGTTTGTCCATTAAAGGATTTATATAAGTTTATATTTTAAACATTAATAATTACAGAAATTACATAATATAGTGCTCATAAATAGGTCTCTTATATTTATTAAATTAATGAAAAAAAAAACTGTTTCATTATTGCTTTTATTAATGTTTAATTAAAGAAGATAAACATAAAAACTCGTTTAAATGTAATTAGTCTGTATCAATTAATGAGCGCGTTGTCTTGAATGCAATTTGCTAAGTGTATAATGTCAGATAGGCCTACATATTTAGTAACTTCAGAGTGGTCAAGTGTAAGTGACCACTTTGTATGCTCAAAACAGCTTTTATGCGCGATAAAATCTATTCACAAGTGTAAGTTGAACCAAAAGCTGAAAATAAAAAGCAATGCCTAGCAGTTGAGAATAGCAGGTAACTTTCCTATGTAGCATCCTTCCAGATTTTTTTCCGCAAATGGGCAAGTTTGGATTCCGATTGTTTAAATTTTTTTAATTCAACCTGTTGCATTTAAAAATCGCCAATATCCCTCCACTTAAAAAAGATCTACCTCTAGGTTGGATGTAGTAATATCAAACCAGTAAAGCTTGGTGTGGTATGAAAAAATGAGTCCACCAATTTGAAAGTCTTGCCTTTAATTAGAAACAACCACTTTGAGTTCTTCGAAGTACTTCTGAAAAAAATAACAACTATCAATCTTCAAATATATGCTTTAATATAGGGTTGTACATGTAGTTAAATGTTTTGAATTTGATTTCACGGCAAGATATGTCCAGTTTTAATGCAAATCCATTCCAGTGGTCCTTGTAATGCAAAGTCAATTCACTGAAATTCAGAAACATCGACCTCAACAGTAAGTTTTCCCCGTTCAGAACCAGAAAACATGTGGGTTTTTTTATCAGTAGAAAACACCTCGTGGAAGTCTCTCGCGCGCCATTGAAAATCTCTCTGCTTGCCAGGGTTGGCACGCGTTTCTTAGGTTGCCGATCCCTGTTATAGAGCCTACGGACACATATATTTTTAATGGCACATTTACTAACAACTACAATACAAACTCCCACGAATACCCACCTCGTTTACCCGCGTATACATACAGATAATTGCACACACTGACACATACAGGTGTATACATACACACAGAGGCGTAACTATATGGGGCGGAGGGGCGGCAGCCCCCCCCCCCCCACGCCAAATTTTGGATAGGCGCCAAACTGACATTATGTTAAATAAATCAATACTAATATTCTTGATAGGCGCCGATTTACGCAAGTTACGCCACTGCACAGACATAGTTTAGAAATAAATACTGTCATATACATGTAGGTATATAGACTAGTGACATAAAGTTGATAAGTCACACTCTGAGAAAATCCCCCAGAACCATCATTACAAGACACGCCCTCACCTGGATGGACCCCACAAGGCTCGAGGAAACAAGGCAGGACGAAAATGACCTGGAGACTGGGGAGCTTGAAGCAGATACCAGCATGATGGGACACAACTGGAAACAGCTAATGAAACTTTGTGGCATATCCCTCGGGTGGTGAAAGAGGCAAGAATGAAGATGATGATTACGATGATGACATTTTCCGATTTAAACACATTTTTAATATATCTTTTTATCTTATCATATATATTACAGACGCTTTTTCTATAAAGAATATTATTGCACCCTACGCTCATCCGTGGTTCGAGTCTAGTCTTGCATCTTTATTAGTGTTTTAAAACATGTTAAGTTACTGGTTTTCTTGGTTTATTCAGGCAACCCATTCCATGCCTGAATGCCACTCGGAAAGAAAGAGTACATATATGTATTTGTTCTCGCATATGGGAAAAGGAAAGTGTTTTAGTCTTTAAGTTTATATGAGCAATGCATCAAGCTGTTATTGGTTATATTAAGTAGGCTATATATTATATACTTACATACACAGACAATAATCCCCATTCCGTTGAAACGAGAAATGAAAATGTTTAAACAGATATTGAACGAAACACTTTCCACGTAGTCTTGTTTCAGTTTATAAATAATAAAATATGTTTACATAGTCCGACGGCATGAAACGAAATGGTTGCGTGTATCAGAGAATCTTTGCCTGCCGTACTCGTAGTCCTGAAAGTTCTGCACGCAATGTGCACTTGGTGGTACTCGAAGAGCATTCACCACTTTACTTTTGACAAGGGAAGCACCAAAATACTATAACTATTAGATCAACACACACAAAAAGTGTATGTCTGTGTTTTTATGGAAGTTTCCGTAAAGGCTAGGGTAGGCCTATCTAAACGAAAAAACTTTATCAAAATGGTTACAAAAAAGATATAATAGAATGCGTGAGGACCGCTATACGAAACAATAGCATAAATTCTTTAGGTCAATTGTCAGTAACCCGTGACGTAAGTGCTCAAGTAGCCCCCCCCCCCCCCAATCCACCAATATTGAAAGACACCAATGCCTGTAATTTGACCCGTCCTCTTTTCGCTCTAATTAAATTTAATTATAGCTGTGTGTGTGTGTGTTTTTTTTTTCAAAACAAAAGAAGAAGGGTTTTCCAAGTCTACGATACAATAGCCTATTGATTATATTTAAAGTTTCGTGTTGCTGGAAGTACGAACACGTCAAACAAAGAGACAATTGAAATTCATTTCATTCTAGATTCTAGATCAATCTTGTGTTCCTAGTTTAGAAACGAACGTAGGCCTACACATAGTCTGCAGTGGCCCCAGGAGGGCAGAGGGTTGTGGATTGTGCAAAGTGGGCACTAAGGAGGTTTTCTCTTAGCCTACTATTCAGCAAAGAAAGAGGGTTTACTTATGAGGTTCATAAGAGTCGCATTATGTTTTGTGTAAATAGGTTTACAATAAATACTGACTTATGCCTCTCGCCCCACCTGAGATATCGGCCGCCAACTGACTACCCCATGTCCCGATCCTAGGCCAATTTCTCCATCTGACCCCAGTTAAGCCCTAATAATTTTTTGGCGACAGCTTCCGTATCTCGCCTCCAGGTGTTCCTCGGCCGACCTCTTTTCCTTTTGCTCCGGGGGTGCCAAGAGACAGGTTGCCGAGTGATACTGTATGCCGGTTTTCTGAGGGTGTGGTCAATCCATTTCCCTTTATTTTGGGAAAGTTTTTTCTTCGACAGCCCTCTATTTAGTTCGCTGTCAGAGTTCTTCATTACTGATGGTTTCTGGTCAACATACCATAAGGATTCTTCTGAGGCAGGTGTTAACAAATGCCTGTGTTTTCCTGACATTCGAGGCTGTTATTCTCCCAGTAGAAAGTTTCAGGTAGGCTACTTAGGCAGTGTAGTAGACAAACTAAGAGGGACAGAGGCAGACATAAAAGCCACAACGGGCGAAGCAAGAGTAGCCTTTAACCAACTGAACAAAGGTTTGGAGCTCTAGAAATCTATCCCTGAACACAAAATTAAGAATTTTTAACACCACTGTTAAGCCCATTTTCATGCATGGATTGGAAACTTGGGAATAAATAGTGACACCTTAGTTATATAGTTGGCATTTTAATACAGAAATAAATATGATTACATTTGCTACACGAATCATAGGCCTAAATATCTACTCTGTGTATAGTCATAAGAAAATATAAGTGTAAAATAAATATCCGAATCGACGTATAAACTAGGGATGTTAAACGAACATCGGAAATCCGATTTTAGCTTTCAAAACCTAAAATCGGTTTTCAATTTTCAAAACCGATTTTCGGTTTTGTTGGAAGTTGTAAGGAAAGCATTCAATTAAATCTATACCTAATTTTTGGGTGCCAGAAATAATTTTGTTGTTGTTCTGGAGGCAATATTTTAAAACCATGTTGTATTCGCACAATACAATGGCAAATCTTTTTAATGTTTCACTTATTGAGATCAATTAGAAAAACTAGGAAAATTAGGAACGTCCTAAAAAATCTAAAAAATTGTTTTAATTAGGGGGAAAATATGCATATGGAAAAAAAAAAAAAAAAAAAAAAAATTTCCCTACGGTAATTGAGCCCAGTCAGCCACGTGACAAGCAGGTATACTAACCACTATACTTCGGAAGATACATGTAAGAAGAAATATCAGAAAACCCAAATATAGAACAATAAAGTCACTTGTTTTCATTTAACCAATACATCTATAATATATTACTAGTGATGCATTGCAATAACAAATTCAGAATAAAACAAAGACAATAATGTGATGGACCGCTTGCCCTATTTTTAGAGCTTATATATTCTATTTTTCCCGTGAGCAACCAATAAGGCTGTCTTGAATGAATTCTACGCTCCTACGATTGCATTAAAGGTTTCCGCTGTATACAAATTTTAATCTTAATTTCCCATTGAGAAAATCATAGCGAATTACTAAACTGGAAGTCTAGAGGACTGTGCGATCGGAAATTCAGAAACTAAGTGTTTTAAGTTATCAAATTATCAAAAAGCAGAAATATAAACGCAAGCGGTCCATCTTATAGTATTTGAATCTACAAATAAATAAGCACAAGTTTCAAGTAAGCATTGCCAACCTAAGAATATCGAGATAACCTATCAGTGGATATATCAGTGGATATATCAGTGGATATATCAGTGGATCTTGCCCCCACAGAGATTGAAACACAAACTACATCCTTGTCTCGGTAAGGAAAGAAAATCCAATGAATGAAACTCGCGCGGACACAATAATTGCCTTTATATACATAATACACATAATAGTCATGTCCTTTATACCCTCCGCTAGGTAAACTTTTTGATAGCTCCTTATAATGATTTGAGTCGGTCAGTTGATTTACACAAAAACGTTTTATGCCACCGCTAGACGATAGCGGTTATTACCACCGCCGCAACACCCCCAACCCCACACGGCAGATCGATATCCGATATTTATCCGAACAATCGGCGACATTGATGAATGAAAACGGTTTAATTTGTCCTGATTAGCGCCCCCACCCCTCCTCGCAAAAAAAAAAAACCCACCCTGCATGCTCCCGTCCCACTAATTAACAGGTTGCCCCCCCCCCCCCCCCTCTGCTACATTTCAACGATTGTGCTACCGATAACCATACATTGGAGTGAATGCCTGGGAGGGGGTTCAGCTGTGGTGAAGGGGAGTGGTGGGGGTCGGGGGGTCATTTACATATTGATGGACAAATAATAGAGCAGCGATAAGCAAACTATGTTCCCTGAAAACCGCGATAATTTGTAAAGCATTTACATTTTTGTTTTGGAGTTTTTTCAACTGTCAACCACACACAATTAATGTAAAGCATCTGTTTTTCAACTTTTCTTGTTTGCAATTAATGTAAAGCATCTGTTTTTCAACTTTTCTTGTTTGCAATTAATGTAAAGCATCTGTTTTTCAACTTTTCTTGTTTGCAATTAATGTAAAGCATCTATTTTTCAACTTTTCTTGTTTGCAATTAATGTAAAGCATCTGTTTTTCAACTTTTCTTGTTTGCAATTAATGTAAAGCATCTGTTTTTCAACTTTTCTTGTTTGCAATTAATGTAAAGCATCTGTTTTTCAACTTTTCTTGTTTGCAATTAATGTAAAGCATCTGTTTTTCAACTTTTCTTGTTTGCAATTAATGTAAAGCATCTGTTTTTCAACTTTTCTTGTTTGCAATTAATGTAAAGCATCTGTTTTTCAACTTTTCTTGTTTGCAATTAATGTAAAGCATCTGTTTTTCAACTTTTCTTGTTTGCAATTAATGTAAAGCATCTGTTTTTCAACTTTTCTTGTTTGCAATTAATGTAAAGCATCTGTTTTTCAACTTTTCTTGTTTGCTTTGCATAGTAATTCCATATTTTATTTTTAAAATTTTCAGATTTTATCGCACATTTTGTAAATGTTCAATGGGCCTAAGCAAATTATGATTTATTTATTTTATATAGAGATTTTGTTAAAAAAATATCTTTTTTCAAAATGTTGGTTGAAAAATTTTGGACCTTGCCATACTTACCGTAATTTGATTTTAGGACTGAGTGTAAAAAGGGCAACGGTAAATATTGCAAGGGTAAAAATGGCAAGCTAAAAATTACTGATTATGGTAAAATATACAACATTAAAACTAGCAAACTTTCTCCTAAAGATTGTATTCCTTAAGATTACACACTTAAAGATTTTACTATTGAAGATTACCTTACTGGAGATTTCACTCGTAAAGATTGTAACTCTACTCTGCAATATTGTACTCGAAGATATTGCACCCTAGAAGATTGCACTTCTAGATATGAATGTAGAAAGAATGTAGTCTACTACTAAAGATTGCACTACTGAATTTAGCACGCCTAAAGATTGCATACCTAAATAGTGCAAGCCTAAAGATTGCAATCATGCTTAAAAGGTATCACGTGGTAGAAAATCAATACAAAATTGGAAAAGAAAAAAATGTTAGGGAAAAGCGAGAATATAAACATGGAGCGATCATACTGCCCACCTCCAGCCCATTCTCAATCAAATAAACAAAAGGGGGGTCTGGTTGCGCCCTGATCATAAGATTGACATCAGGACAAAGAAAATTCAAATGATATAAAGGGAATGTTGAATTACATATTTAATTGCATTACACTGCAGTGGGTCTTGTGGACATTACTTAGTGCCATTCTGTTCCTTTCCCCCCCCCCCCCCCCGTTATTCGATAATCTATAATTATCTTGTCTTGGGGCGCACATTAAAGAGAGATTGAGACATAGCCTTGTGAGTCTGAAACCTGTGTTATAGCACAGTGTTGAGTGTGGTAATTTGGAGAACAAACTCGTGACGTAAATATATGCCTACTATTTGTATTAATATTTAAACAATTGAGTGATAAGAAGTTCTGATATTTCAGCCAAAATATTGAAAGCTATGATTTGGAGAAATTAACAGGTTAATCATTTATTCATTGGGGGGGTCACAGTGCCCTCACATGGGGGGGGGGGGAGAGGGGGTATATGCCCGGGGGCGACACTTCCAGGGGGCGGCAAATGTAGTCTAAATATGGCAAATATAACACTAAACAAGCAGTTACAGTATGCAATGGGGCGGCACTGAAACTTGTAAAGACACTGGGGGGTCATCCATATAATATTAGGTAAGTTGCACTTTGAACACTTGTCCCTCTTGGGGCAAAATAGTCGAAATTGCAGGACGTCACATATGGAGGACTTCTTATCTCATGAAATGATAATAAATAAATAAATAAAAAATTCATTGATTTGAATGAAAGAGTGAAAGAGAATAGGAACTGTCAAATGGTCAGGCTATACGAATTCATTCTTTTCCCGCTTGGATTATTGCAATTCGCTCTTGGCTAGCCTCTCGACCTCATCCTTTCAGGGCCTCCAACGTGTCCAAAACTGTGCTGCCCGACTGGTCCTTTAAGAAGAAGAAGTCGACTCGTATCACTCCTCTGCTCCGTTCTCTGCACTGGCTGCCCATTAACCACCGGATATCCTACAAGCTGGCTTCTCTCTGTTACAAGTGCCTGAATGACTCTGCCTCGGACTACCTTCGCTCCTGTCTCGATATATGCACACAATTCCGTCCGCTCCACTGGGCTGCTGATGCACTAACTCTTCAGATCCCTCGTGCGAAGCTAGTTTCTGCTGGCCAACGTGCATTCTCATATTTGGGCCGTCCGCCTGGAATCTCCTCCCCACGACAGCTTCGCCAGAGCCCTAGCTTCGACACCTTCAGGAGACTGCTGAAGACACACCTATTCAAGTAGCAGTATTCACCTGTACAGTAGTGGCTGTAGGCCTACACGTATACATTTTCGTCTTTCGTTTGTTGTCTGTAAGCTTACTCTGTCTGTAACTGTTGACAGCGCATAGAACTGTTCCCAACGGGATAAGCGCTATACGAGTATTATTATTAGTCTATTATTATAATTTGGTTAACTTCCTAATGTCAAACTGCTTTTTTATGTTGCACTTATAATTCATTTAAATATGCAACTTACGTTGATAACTATGTGTATCACTGTTATAAGCTTATAAGCTAACCAACGTAGTTCCGTATTATTTTTTCCATGTCCATGTGTGGACATGTTTTAATTGTTATATGATTTTACCTTAATTTTTTTTAATGCGATAATTATTATTATACCCCGAAGAAATCAAGTCAATACTTAAAAGAAATGAATACGAAAGATGGTCTGAGCTGCAACATAACAACACAAAGATTGATGCTTACTTCAAACTCTCCCGCCAATTTCAACACATCATCTTCAGACTAATGACAGGTCGATCATTAACAGGCAGAAGCAAGACATGTACCGCAAACTACGAATTGGAGCAAGTGAAATGTGGCCACCCCGTGGAACAGCTCCCGAAATTGTGGACCATATCCTTCAGACCTGTAGGCCTACGCAGTCAGCCATATGGACTCAGAAAGCTACCTTATCTTATACATTACAGCCTTCTATAGAGAAGATTATTGCGTCCTACGCTCATCCGTGGTCCGAGTCTAGTCTTGCATTTTTATCAATGTTTTAAATGATGTTAATTTACTGGTTTTCCTGGTTTGTTCAGGCAACCCATTCCATGCCCGAATGCCACTCGGGAAGAAAGAGTACTTATATGCATTTGTTCTCGTATAGGGGATAAGGAAAGTGTTTTTGTCTTTATGTTTATCTGAGCTTTACAACAGGTTGTTATTGGATTGTAGGCTATTTCTAAATTAGAGTTTAATGCCTTATGTATTATTATTACTTTACTCTTTGCCCTTCTGTCCTCTAGTGTTTCTAGGTTTAGTGATTTGACTAATGGTGTTACTCTTGTCAATTGGGAATATTCACTAGTTATGAACCTTGCAGCTCTTATTTGAATTTGTTCTAATTTTTTAATGGTTTCTTTAGTTGATGGGTCCCATACGGATCCTGCATATTCTAGTAGGCTATAGGCCTAACTAATGTGAGATAGCATTTTAGTTTTATATTCTTATTACATTTGTAAAAGTTCCTTTTTATGAATCCTAATGTTTTGTTTGATTTTTTATTACTTCATCAATATGAGGGTTCCAAGATAACTTGTCATTTATTATTACTCCTAGATACTTAGCATTGTTAGTTTGAGTTAGTTCTTTATCGTGAATGAAGTAGTTTGCGATTATTTGTTTCTTTTTCTTGGATGCCCTTATTAGTTGGCATTTTTCTGGGTGAAAAGACATAGGCCTACTCCAGTTTGATTCCCATTTTTGCAGTTCATCTAGGTCTTTTTGTAGAAGTTCACTATCTTTTCCTGTCTTTATTATTCTATAAATTATGCAAATAATCTTACTTTTGTTCCTGTGTTGATGCAATTTGGCAGATCATTAATATAAATTAGAAATAGTAGGGGTCCTTGTGAAACTCCTGATTTTACAGTTCTTGGTGATGACTTAGAGCCATTTATTACCACAGTTTGTTCTCTGCCTATAATAAAGTATATAAAGTCCTGAATCCACTGATGTAAGGGACCAGAGATGCCAAAATATTCAATGACAAACTAGACTGGAGCAACTAAAAGTGGCGCAGTTCATCACAAATATTGGACTTGTTGTTTGAATCCTCCAAAGTCCAAATCGTAACGTTTGAGAACAAAGAAGAAGAAGAAGATCGTAAATAATAATTTAATATAATACAAGTTATTAAGCAAATTCTACTTGTGCGAAATTATAAATAAAAATAGAGGGGAGTAACTCTAATTGTATATTTTTATGTCTGGAGGGAGCGTATTTCTAATACATGAATACAGTCTTTGCTTCAAAATTATTATGGTTGTTATTTGTAACTTTTAAAAATTAGTATTATTAGTAATATGAACATTTTTGCTATCCCGTTTTCCGTTTGTTATTCAATCGGAACCCTCTTAGTCTTAGAACTAGTCGACACTAAGTCTAAGTTACTGACTTTTTATTTTTAAGTTTAAAAGTTTTAATTTAGTATTTAGAAGTCTAACTTGACTTAGTCTAAGACTAAACTAAGTCACTAAGTCTCATCTCAAGTTCAAGTAGTTTTGAAGTAGTGAAGTAGCCTACTCAAGCCCAAGGCAAGGGGATATATAATGTTATATTTATATATGATATTGAATCATTTTGATATTGACTAAAATTTAAATAAAAACGGGAAGCACCAAAATACCAAATTATGTTTTTGTTTTACGTTGGTTTATTTACTTCATTAATCAAGTAGGCTAAGCCGCTAAGCTAAGTCAATTAATTAATTTTAAGTAAAGGATAAAAAGCAGTTTTACATCCTATTGACATTTCATTAAATTCAAATAAATGAATCTGTAAATGATAGCAATTATTTTACTTTGTACCTTTTGCTTTTCCTATCCTTACTTATACTTATACAGAGTCTTAGCAGTTAGCTTAGCCTATCCTTTGCTAGGTCAGTGTAGGCGTAGGCATATATATGGCATATATCATATAGTCATATAAGTATAGGTAAAGTATAGGAGGCTAGAGTTGGTTGGGCAGACTTGTATGTGTATGTGAGTGCCTCATTTCTTTAAACTGAAACTTTTGTAAATTAAATGATAATTCCACTCATGACTCATGTTTAAAGGCATTAATTGTACGTGATTTTATAAATACCTTAAATATAAATAGTAAATGTAAAAATAAATTTTATTCAAATGTAATAAATGGGCATCGTAACAATGCTGCAACTGTAGTATGATAATAAATTTATTAGAATTTGTCTGAGTATAATTATATATATTTTTTTGCAAGGGAGTTCTCCTGTGAACTGATATAGACTATACTCTATATATTGAAATAAAAGCCCTTACATTTGTATACATAAAATCATAAACCTATGTTCCCTTTTCATAAAGCATAGAAGTACAAATATAAGCAAAGATTAAAGTGCCAACTACTATAGATTATATAAGCTAAAATTACAATTGATTACTATTATTATCTGTAAAACTATATATATAAAATGAGACTGCTTGTCCCCATACGGATCCCCATTGGTTAATTTGAAATCATGTGTGTTTGTGTCACTGACCTATTTAGACCTAGGCCTATATACTGTCTAATAATTTTCACATCGGATATCTGTCTTCGCTAGCTCAGTTGTAAGGGGTTTTATTTTTTTTATTATAAACGTAACAGACTACTATGCGGGCGACCCGGGTTCGATTCTCCAGTTAGACTATACCTTTTTTTTAAAAAAAAAAATTTCAAAGTTTAAAAAAAAAGCATTGTAAATCTTCAGGCAATTTAGATTTTAACAAAAAAAAAACTTGCCTATTTTTTTATTCGATTACAATATTTATTTTAAATTACTTTCATAAAAGTCTTCAGTAAAAAAATAATAATTTAAATATAAGATTTATAGCTTTCTTTTAAGTGTAGTTTATAAATTGTTTATCTGCACCTTATACAGTCCTGTTTTTTTTTCACCCGGGCAACGCCGGGCAATGTAGCTTGTGTTATAAATATAGTAATCAAAGAAATAGTTTAACTTTCATTATAAGTCATGCAAAAAATGAACTTCTATCACAAATCATTATTTTTTATAAAGATAACAAGGATAGATGTTTCAATGGATGATGATAAGATAGCACCAGTTAGTTGGAGATTTGAAGAGCAAGACGAGGCAAGATTTAACTTTGGAGATGAAAAAGGTTTGTTATTTTTTTGTAAATGTTCCGCAGCTAGTTTTAGTGCAAAAGGTGTCAGTTTTCAGTTAAAGTACAAGTTATCCAAGATACATACTAGTATCTACTGTTCTGCATTTACTTCATTTAGTTTAGAATATGAATTCTGTCACTGGTTTACTATTAATTATTCTTTTATGTTCATAACATAGGACAAATAATCATAGACAAGTAAACAAATAAATATTCGGTTGCTCTTTTGTGAAATCTGCATTGTGCTTAAATCTGTTAAAATTGTATTTTTAATTTATTTGATTTTATTTGATGGGGGCACTGTGACCAAGGCAGCATGTTTGGCTGGTGCACTAAAGGTCCTGGGTTCAAATCCTGGTGAAGACATTGTGTGGAGGGTGTCCCTGAGTTTATCCAGTTCTGGTGGCTGCTTGACATTAGTTGGGCAAAGTAAAGGAGGCTGGGCATTGTGCTGGACACACAATCCCCTAGTATTCAGTGGCCCAGGAAACTGTAGAACGCTGTTTTATCGGCCCTATTAGAATCACCATGATGAGACGGTATTACCTTACTACTCCTTTTCTATTTGTCGGAAACTAATTATTTTCCTATTTTTGTTTGTGTAAAGGTTTGTGGCAGCCGAAACCCGAGGATATCATTTTGATATTGGACAAACTTAAACAGGCTAAGGGGGCTGCCTTGCCAATTAAATGGACCTGCCCGGGTCGCAGAGCACCAGAGAAACAGGACAAACAAGACAATGGAGCCTCTGACAAAACAAATAAAGATGGAGATGATTCTAAAGAAGAAGAACTTAGGTGCCTTATTTTTGTTTGCTTTTGCTATAAAACTACCCTATGTCACATCCCATTAAGGCGTGTTAAATTTTATTGCAATGTTTTAATACTGTGAGTGTCAATTTGTTAAGGTTTCATGCTATATGCTTCTTCCATAGTCTTTTGATATTTAGTATTCATTTTACTGAATTTCTTCCAGTGGTGTAATTTTTCTTTAAATCCATTCAAGTGGTCTAGTTTATCATGTGTTGGGTAATTAGTTAACAGAGTACACCGTCAGATAGGATTATGGTTCAGTTAAAGTTAAGGCATGCACAAAAATATTTCTGGGACTTCATAAAGCTTGTCTGTTCCATGTGCACTCAATGTATATGCATGGCCTTTATTCCCCTTTCTTTTTTAAAGCTTTGCAATATTGTAATGCAACAAAATAAACATTTTAAACTCAGTTTTATAACATTAGAGATTTTATAACTATTGTGACAGTAGACTTTTTTTTTGTTGGGGGGGGGGCAGTTTTACTATCTTAGATACTAGCTTTTAGCATTGTTCTTTTAGATTTGAATATTCTCTGCATTTTCATTTAATAAAACAATCTTAGGCTGGGATTCAGGTCAGTTGATGGTTCTTAGGATCACTTAAAGTAGGTCTGAACTGTAGCTGTTTTTTTATGTTAAGTGAATAAAGGAGCACATTCTCCAGCCACTTTATACTCCCTCCACTGATATCTCTGGTCAGTTATGTCCCCTTAGCTTACCCGAGTATGAATTACAAGATCAGTTTGCCTAACATCTTTTTTCCTGCATTCAATTCCATATTTTTCTTTTCCAATCTTTCAGGGCTCCAGAAGTCAGTGCTTTTGACTTTGACGAATTCCAAATGGATGTTGGTGCCAAATTAACACCAAGAGCAGTGCCAGGTACTGTCTTAACATTCCTCTTTGAATGTGAATCTATATATATATAATTATATATATATAAAGTAAGATGTGTGTGTGGATTCTGATCCCCATTGGTTAATTTAAAGACAATTTACCCTATTGTCTTATATTTTATTTTTGCAATCTCACTTCCGGCATGTGTACTCCGTAGCTGAGTGGTTAGCGTGTCCCCACTGTTAACTTATGTTTCTTTTTAAAAAATTTCCATTATATAATACTTTTTTTTAAAAAAGATTTTAAAGCATTTCAGGACTTAAAGCTTTCTTAAAATGTTTTCAGTACCGTACCTAAAATCAAATAATTATATTTTAGACACATGCGAGAGACAGGTGTTTGATTCTCAGCCAGGGATAGTCTTAACTTTTTGTTAAATAAAAAGACATGCTTTTTTTTTAAACCTGATTACAATATTTATTTTAAATTTCTTTCTTAAAAGTTTTCAGTAAATAAATATATTATAATTATATTTTTTAAATTATTATAGCTGTCTGTTCATTTTAGTTTATATAATTTGTATCTTTATCCCCGTGCAACGCCAGCAATTTAGCTTATTGTGTAATATTTCACAGTTATAAAAAGCCTAAAAAATGTGATACAATTTAATTTGTTTTTTGTGTATTGGTTTGTAAAATTAATTTGTTGTTTGTGTATTGGTTTGTAAAATTAATTTGTTGTTTGTGTATTGGTTTGTAAAATTAATTTGTTGTTTGTGTATTGGTTTGTAAAATTAATTTGTTGTTTGTGTATTGGTTTGTAAAATTAATTTGTTGTTTGTGTAATGGTTTGTAAAATTAATTTGTTGTTTGTGTATTGGTTTGTAAAATTAATTTGTTGTTTGTGTATTGGTCTGTAAAATTAATTTGTTGTTTGTGTATTGGTTTGTACAATTAATTTGTTGTTTGTGTATTGGTTTGTAAAATTAATTTGTTGTTTGTGTATTGGTTTGTAAAATTAATTTGTTGTTTGTGTATTGGTTTGTAAATTTAATTTGTTGTTTGTGTATTGGTTTGTAAAATTAATTTGTTGTTTGTGTATTGGTTTGTAAAATTAATTTGTTGTTTGTGTATTGGTTTGTAAATTTAATTTGTTGTTTGTGTATTGGTTTGTAAAATTAATTTTTTGTTTGTGTATTGGTTTGTAAAGAGTTTGTTTTATTTCTTATTCTTTCCACTTTTTTTTTTTTTTCAATTATTTTAGTGAAAGGTTGTTTATGTTTATTTTTTCAGGGGCTCGAACACCCAGGACGGAAAAGAAAGTGGCTAAAATGGAGGACATCATGAACTCATTGCGGAAACAACAGTTACAACGAGCCGCAGAAAGGGAAGCCAAAAAGAAAAGTTCCATGGGTACCTCAAGGCTGTTGAATTTCAAAACTGCAGATTTCAAATCAGGTTTATCCAAGATGTCCCCATTTTCACCTGTCAGCAAGGTTGAAACTCCAAAAGCACCCATAAGTGAGGCAGGTAAACCTAGCACCTCCCTGGCCAATGGGAGTGAGGCCCAGTCCAAATCTTCAGTTCCAAAATCATTGTTTGCTGACTCGACACTGAATAGCAGCGTTTCGGATCTCACTTTAGACTCAAAGACTTCAGTTCTTGATGCTGGGTCAGGCAAAGAAAATGCCGAGTCTGATATCCCTGCTGTCCTTCCGATTGCAGAAGGGTTGACAGTTTCTGCGGAATCAACCCCTCCTCTGAGCAACATCCAGCCCGTGGTGACGAACCTGAACGACCTCATGGAGCCCAACTCGATCACTGTCATAGCGAAGCCCTCGCTAGATTCTGAGTTCACACAGCCCACCGTTCTCAACCTGGAGCCGATCTCAACCTTAAATGAGGCACCCCCACCTCAAGAAGCACCAGCCCAACCTGACATTAAACAGCCCGAGCCCAGCCCTTCAGCTGCAGCCTCGCCCCAGGCCGAACAAACTGCCGCGAGCAGCTCGGCGGCAGTCCCTGAAAAAACCTCTTCTGCTGCGAGCTCAATCATAGAAAGTGCGCCCGTGTTGGTTGATCGAGAGACTACAGCCGAGGCCACAACCCAAGATAAAACAAACAATTGTACAGAAGGCAACGATGAGCCTAAAAACGAAGGCTCCACATAATAGTAGGCTGATTACAATTATTTTAACAAAACATTGTCATGTTTTTATGCCATGCATTTTGATTGTTTTTTTTTTACATTTATACACTTTTATACATGTATATTTCATTGACAGCTAATTGTAAGTATAAATGTTCATAAAATTACTTTGAAAATTGTAAAAAAAAAATATATATATATGAAATTTCATTTCCAAGAAAAAGTGCACCGGTTTTTTTTTTAAGGGAATTAAAAGTAATTTAATGGTGAAGGATTTTTTCACTGGCCTGGAGGGTGTCCCTGGACATATCTACCCAGCTTTAATGGGAACCTGACTTTAGTTGTGGTCAAGAAAAGGCAGTTGGGCATAATGCTAGCCACACAATCCCTTTGTATGTGGCGGCCACGGAAACTTCTAAATGCCTCGTGGATCATATTGGTCCAGGGATACTTTACTTTACTTGTTTTTAGAAAGACATTGTAACTATACAGTTATTTTATTTAGATATAATGTAATTGGGAAGAAAATATTTTTTTATCAAAACTTTGACTGATTGTGTTCATTTAATTCATTAGTTTAGATCAATGATTATTTCTGTGGTTGCTATTGGTCAGCGCTGCAGGCTGTTGAGGTGCAGCTCCATTACTCACTGGCATACATATTTTTGTCAGGTTTCTTTAATCCATTTGTTGTTTGGTTAAAAGTTAAGATCTCAGCAATGATTAATTTCGACATTAAAAATTATTCATCTTTTAAAATCTATTTATAACTCCCCTTCCACTCTTTTCGCACACATGTTCTTACTAACAACAAAAGCAGGAATTCTGCATAATTATAAAAAAAAGTTTGCCATTTATTGAATTAATTAATTTTCTGATTTGTATGTATTTAGTATTTGTGTGTTTTTTGCCAAGGCAAATACTTCCCAAAAAAATGAGACATTCTTCCGAGGCTAAAGTCTGAGGCGATTACTCGTTGGGCCCTACATCTGTCACTGGCAAGACATTGCTGGAGATTGTTTGCTTACATGGTTATTTATATGCAGCTATAGTTCAATAACCATCATCATCCCAATCCAGCAATTAACTGGGCATGTGCATTTGAGCTCTAGGCATGGGTGAAGAATGTGAAATCAGTCAAACATGTTGTTGTCTTATTGGAAAGTTTGCAGATGGAACACATGGGTTTTCTATCTGGTTTCTTATGCAAAAGGTATGATGTAAAGTGCCATTGTCCTGTGTACAGGTGAATGTTTATGACCTGCTGTTTGTGTTTTTGGCTGCATTCATTGTATCTTTAAAATGTAGGGAGGACATGTTAACAGCTTCCTGTTATGTCCATAAACCCATTATTTAACCACTCGTTTTTTTTTGTTCTGTTAGATCTGATAATTCCCTTTGGTAAAAAAGGTGTTCATCACTATTAGTTAAAGCCAAACACATTCTGGTATTTGTAAACCTACTTGTCTAATGTAATAGACCCTTTTATAATGTTGGAAATAAATTTACATATAAACACTAACAAAGACAGTGTTTGTTTTTTTTATACTATTTTATTTATTTTATGAATGTTTATTTTGCGTTGAACACAATAATAAGAAGTTAAAAAGATGGTTGGTTTAAATGACAAGCACTGGCATGAGGACTACACTTTGTTTGATGGCATTGTATAAAACATTGCTGAATACAGAATATCTAATTTTTTTTTTAAATAGAACTTTTTGTTTTGTAGAAAAGGGCACAAAGCAACACACACACACAAAAATACAACATCAAGACATGACGAAAACACATAAATTAGAAAAAAACTTGAAATCACGTTCATGCGTTGACATAGAAAATATGATGTTATCACATCAGAAGTGAAAGCATTGAAGGATGAAAACAAAGAAATGAAAATTATTTAAAATAGATATGTAATAGTTGTATGTGATAAAATTGTGCTATATTCTGTAAAATATTTATGTGCCCACATTTGGTTCTGTCCTGTCACAAGCATTTATACTGAGCCTGTTACACTTGTCTATTCCATTGAAATATTTGGGACCAGAGAGGGTCAAGCTGCAAAGCTTTCGCCAGCCAATCCAATAGACCTCAGGGTAAAACTACACCTGGCATTTTTTTTTGTTGTCCCTGATCTGTATGGACGGCGACCTTAAAGTCTCCTCAGCACTTGACCAGGCAACCGTTGAAATAAGCAAAGGCTGCTGGGCATTGTATTGACCAGACTGTGCTACTCTATTGTTTGCCCTGGCTAACAAAACTGAGGAACAATGCCAACACTGGGTGGACTTTGATTCACCTTTTTTGAGCCATAATGTTTGAACGGAAAAGTATTATTAAAACAGGGCATTTTTTTCCTTTTGTTTACAATACCCAAAACCAAATTTTATAACAAAAATATAATTATTGCTGTTGCACTCAATTTTCATCCCACTAAATAAAAATTTCCACATTATTGTTTTTCAACTTGTGTTTTTGAAAACATATAAATGTAGCCAAATATTTTCTTCTCTTTCAAATGTACCGGTTATTCAAATGTTTACAAATTGTTCAATCGTTGAAAACTTCCAATTCACAAACTTTAAAACTATCTATACTATTACAGAAGAAAATATAGGCAACTAATAAGCTCACTGTACAGTATTAGCCAAGCAACAGCACATAGACAAGTCTAGTTGTACACTACAAAATGAATGTATTTAAATAGCTAACTCAACAAAACAAAACTACATGAAAATTTTGAGCTAGTTGATTATGTAGCAATAATAACTTGTATAACAATAAATTACATGTGTGTGATAAATGAGCTTGTGTGTCATAACATAAAAAAAAAAAACCTGTTCCTTATTACTATTATATGAATAATAATACAATGGTAAGTTAATCATACTGCTTGTAAGCTCCAATAAATGTCCTACAGGCAAGGGCGAAGCCACAGGGGTGCTGAAATTTTTATTTTTTCTTAAACAGTTTTTTTTAATATGTACCAAATTAGCTAAAAGTTCAGCCGCCCCTGGAAAAAATTTCTCACTTCGCCCTTGCCTACACGTGACGCAGCGTCTAATCACACGATAAAAATAGCTTTGTTGTCTTTATAAACATGTTGGAATAATCTTTTCCTTTTTTTTTAAAACTATAAAACTTAAAGATGTGATAACATTTGAAAATACATCAATTTCATTGTTTTTTTAACAGAAATATAAATCAATTACAAATTCACTTATTAAAAAAAAGGATAGTAAAATAAATAGTGCTCACTTAGAA
The DNA here is from genome assembly GCA_949126835.1 of Anisus vortex. Classification (NCBI taxonomy): domain Eukaryota; kingdom Metazoa; phylum Mollusca; class Gastropoda; family Planorbidae; genus Anisus; species Anisus vortex. Next base: position 13,159,616 of record OX421504.1, read on the forward strand.
AGTAGAACTAAAAAAAGATACCTTTGAATTCTTCAGACCCAACATAAGAACCATTGGTACCTTTTAACATGCATTTAAATAATATAACAATGCAATCATCAATATAATTATATCTATAGATTGTTTGATTCTAATAAAAAAAATGTAGTTTAAATGTGATAATCTAATTTTAAAAAATGTTGTTTTAATGTGATAATCCAAGTTTAGTTCAGCAAATGACAAAAAATCCATTTTTTTTTTTTTTACATCAAAGCAATAATTGGTTAATTATGTTTAAGCACAGCATAGTATAAGAAACAATAGAAACTGATTTGTTATTTTTGTTTTCTTTATTAAGTTGATGTCTACAGTAAGTAACATTTTTTTTGTTTTTAATGAACTAAATGTGTAGTAGGCACATTAAAACTAAGGATAATATGATCTTTGATATGATTATAGAATAGTGCAATATTGTAATCTTGTAATGATCGCAGTATGCAAAAAGTACTCTTACACTTGCAATCATTAAATAACATGGTATTACATATATAAAAAACAAGTAAAGAAAAATTTGATTTATAATAATAAACCAACGCCCTTACTGTATTATATAAAAAAAAAAAGAATATCATTTAAATGGAGGTGAAGGGAGATCCCTCTTGGGCAAAATTGTTCTTTTTTTTTTTTTCTCTATCAATATGTGAGTTATCCTCTAAAAAACGCAAAAGGGTAGACCCCCCTTTCTCTTGAGGCACTAGACCTTTTCATTCCGGAAAAGAATGTATTTATTTTTCGGTATATTTCATGTCATTCTTTGAAGTTGAAAATGTTTTATTTTTTTTTTAAAGCTTTATTGCTTTGAATGTGTAAGTCTTTCTGCTTTTATGTTTATAAAAGGAGAATACTTAACAATTCTTTAAAAAAAAAACTTTTAAGCAATAACAAGATACACATTAGTTAAAGAGTAGTAATAATAATAATATTTTGTTAAAGTTACAATAGTCTCAATTTTGTCTGTAAACACATTTTTTTAAAAAGGAGAATAATAAATAAATAGAAAAGCAACATTAAATGGAATAGCAACACTTCAAATGGTGGAGTGTTATCTTATACATTACAGACGCTCCCTTCTATAAAGAAGATTATTGCGTCCTACGTGTTACAAATGTAGTTACCGTATATACTCGCGTATAAGTCGCACTTTTTTTACCGAAAATTTCGACAAAAAGTAGGGGTGCGACTTATACACCCGACACTGTTTTTGAAAAGTCCGAAAAACATAACTACTCTGTCATAAAGTTTCTTACATAGCCCGTATAGTTGACCATATTATATAGTGATGTAGAATTACTAGGATATACGTAGCGCGGTAGGCCTACATTTTACATTAAGAAAACTTTCGTAGGTGTAAATATTACTATCTTTATTTAACTGAAATTGAAATCGACAAATATTTTAGGTTTTTCAGACCCTCCCCCCCCCCCCCACACTACCCGCTTTTCTTTTGAACTTTCGGACCGATTTTGTATTGTCGCAACGTAGCGTAGGTTTAATTTTTTTTTGGTAGGCTTATTGAACACAAATTACAGTATGGAAAGAATTTTAAATGTGTGAAAGCCTGTCTAGGCCTATAATGTATGTAGGCCAATAAGCTTAAGGTGCGTTTTATTTGATACTTAAGATTAGTCGGCTGATAGATAGGTTACAGCCTACTAATAAGGCAGTGTTGAGCATTCCGCCGCGCCTTGTCTAGGCAATTTTTCCAAAACTACGATCGGCAGATGGACGCGTGAAATGTCAATAGTGTGTTTTTATTTTTCATTATTTGCAGGTAAGAGTTGAAAAAAAACACAGCTTAGGCCTATTATTTGTCGGTCGCGCAGACGCACTTGAAATCATTACAAACATTGTTAACCCTTACAGTCCCGGGCGCGTATATAGAACTGAAGGCAGCATAGATAGAAGTAGGTCGGTACGGGAAGGGTTAATGGTAATTAGGACACATGTATAGCGCGTCGTAAATGCCGGCGCCTCCCAGTCTCCAGTCTAGGCGACATTTGTCTAATGACGTACTTCAAAGACTTTTTTGTTTGTAGTGTTACTATATGGATAGGAACTTGAGTAGGGAAAGGGACTTACATGAATCATGAAGAAACAGATACCTTACTTTCCCATCTCACTAATGTCTGTAGGCCTATTGATCGGCTATTTAAAATAAATGAAGCCCTGCCTTTATTTGATTATGTTTGCCTTATGCACGATTAAAACCATTTTTTAAGGAAAGTTTCCAAATTAGAGAGAATTTTTAGTAACTTTTATGTTTAAAAGGTATGCAATTTTTAGATATTTAAAGGCAGTGTGACCTGGGAAGTCGGGGTGCGACTTATGCGCGGGTCAATGACAACATATAAGAAAAAAAATCTTAAACTAGGGGTGCGACTTATACACCGGTGCGACTTATACGCGAGTATATACGGTAGTTATCTATTCTGTGTTGGGCATGAGATGAAAACACTGGGGGGGGGGGCACTGTACAGGGAAGATGAAAACATAATGCAAAGCAAACTTTAAGTCTGACACAAAAAATGAAACTAGGGAAATAAGAGAGGGGTGGGCAAACTGTTAACACTCATTTATATCTACATTAACGTAGATATTTATACAGAAAAAACACAACACAAGTAATGTATAGTTCACAGAAACATTTTTCTAGAAATGGTTAACATTATAACATTAAATTAACATAAGCTACAAAAAAAAAATGAATTGTATTGAAACAAGCAGATATCTAAAAATGGAGCTTTTCTTTTATGGCAGATCAAAACAAATCACAGAGCTAATAAAACAACTGCTTTCTTATTCTAAAACCTAAACCTTGTTTATCAGGTAACCCATACAAATATCTTTCATTATAGATGGTATAGATGTGTATTTTTCTATCATCAGCGCCATTTTTTTGTTGTTTTCCACCCATGCGCACTGGGAATTGAAAACAAAAGGTTAGGCCAATCTATTCCTATATATATCAAGATTAGAGGATTAGCCCACTATGATTTTTAAGTTTTTGTTAATTTTTGTGATCATACATTTAGGGCCTGAGCCTTTGAGCCATCTCGTCATTTTAAATACTTAGGAGGCCTACTTGTTTTTTTCTAATTTGGCTTTGCTGATTGTCTTTAAGTAGCATATTGTTGTTTCATTTGTATGTTTAGAAATGCATATGCTTACTGATAACTTACTGATACATGTCCACTGTCATAAGTTCTAAAAGTTTAAGATCAAAGGCTAATGTCCTCAATGTTACTAGGTTAATTTGTAGACAGTATAATCACCTTTGCCAGCCCTATCTTTTATGATGCTGGACAAAGTTAGGTTATAAAAATAATGGCAACCATCAACTTTCTACAAAATCAAAATGTTAAGTTTACAGTAGTTAAAAAAAAAAGGAAATTTTTACTAAAGTGAATATTAGGTGATGCTACACGAGTTAACGGTGATAAATTCTAAATTGTGCCAGCATACATTGCCACTTACATACATCACTGATTTGTAATTTTTCTTTTTCTCGTGTTTTTTGTTGTTGTTTTTTTGCACAGCAAAATGTATAGCACATGTAATAAAAAAAATTCACACATTTTGAGGAAAAAGAAAAGAAATATATATTATATATATTTTTTTCCCCGTCAACACAAAAAACAACAATGTAACACTGGAGATTCTAATGATGATAATGCAAAATCAAAAACATTTCAATATTAGAAGCATATTTTCTCAATTTATAACGAGTTATTAATTTTTGTTAAAAAAGACATTCACACAGACTAAAACAGGAATTTGAAAACTGCAGTTAGAAAGCTAAATTTTAATAATATAGTTAGAGTTAGACTATAATATGGAATATATGTTATAGTATAGTCAAATATATATGGATGGTTCAGTTTTCAAGGATGCATGTCTATTCAATTTTAGTATTATTGATGAAAATACTGTCAATAATTTTATCTTATGTGTACAACAAAAACACTAAGATGTTTTTTTTTTGTATTAATTACTTTAACATAGAAAGCTGGGTAAGATTGGGGAAACAGCCATTAATGGACATTGAGAATATTCCATTCAAAAGTTGCACCTTTTAGCTTCCAATTCAATAAACACAAACTTTTTTTCTCATAAACAGCCCTACAAAGAACAAAGGGAAATATGGGAGGAACACCCACATATATATTTACATACATATATGTATACATTTGTATCCACACATCATCACAATAAATCATTTAACACTCAACGGAATATTTAGTTGTACATGTGTAAAAAGTTAACTTTTTATTTATCAGACCCATGTGAAAGTTAACCACCAAAAAAAAATGTAAATTTTATCAAATATAACTTATTTCAATTGTTTATTAGTTTATTGCAATTCCTACGTAAAACAAGAGTTGTTTTTTTTTTAAAAAAAAGAACATAGTTCCAATGAAAAGTCAATTACATAAATCTTACAATGTTGTTGCTGTTTTGCCTCAAATCTCAATAACAGAATGAAGTGAAATATAAATGGGGAAAAAGAGGAGAAACAAGCAACTAAACTCTGTAGGCTTGAAAAGCAGCTGTAAATTGTTTTACAATCCTGAGGGCCAGTATAAGGCTACTATCTCAAATATTTGCCTTGTAGCTAAAATCCCATGATGACAAAATGAATAAACTTAAGAACTTTAAATATGCTTGAAGTTTTTTGTTTTTGTTGATCAGAATTCTGTTATAGTTTCTTGTTTCTAAATAAAGGATATGTAAATCCTTAGGGCCACTAAGGCTACTATCTCAAATATTTGCCTTGTAGCTAAAATCCCATGATGACAAAATGAATAAACTTAAGAACTTTAAATATGCTTGAAGTTTTTTGTTTTTGTTGATCAGAATTCTGTTATAGTTTCTTGTTTCTACATAAAGGATATGTAAATCCTTAGGGCCACTAAGGCTACTATCTCAAATATTTGCCTTGTAGCTAAAATCCCATGATGACAAAATGAATAAACTTAAGAACTTTAAATATGCTTGAAGTTTTTTGTTTTTGTTGATCAGAATTCTGTTATAGTTTCTTGTTTCTACATAAAGGATATGTAAATCCTTAGGGCCACTAAGGCTACTATCTCAAATATTTGCCTTGTAGCTAAAATCCCATGATGACAAAATGAATAAACTTAAGAACTTTAAATATGCTTGAAGTTTTTTGTTTTTGTTGATCAGAATTCTGTTATCATTTCTTGTTTCTACACGATAAGTCCAACACACCTTTGGCAGAAAGCACCACAAAAAAAAATAAAAAAAAATGATATTCTCCTACTCTTCAGTGTGAATTTTTTTGCTCGATTGATTTTTGTTTTCCACCTGGATTTGAAAATATAAGATTTTGATTTTAGAATTTTAAGATAGGAACTAATAAACAGCAAATTTCCAATAAAAATAAATGAACAAAGTTAAGGCTTAACCCTTACAGTCCCGGGCGCGCATGTAGCGGAACTGAAGGCAGCATAGATAGAAGTAGGTCAGTACGAGAAGGGTTAATGGCCAAGCTGCTGAGGCTTTAGAGTGTCAGTCAGTTTATAGGTTTAGGAACAAATAAATCAAGTTACAAATTGGTATATTCTCCCATGGGAATGGAACGTGTGTATTGGGGCTACCTGACATTCAATTGGTAAAGTATCGTCAACTGGGCATTGTTTATGCCTACTGGACCAGCAAATAAGAGTTACCCATGGGAAAATATGCACAAACTGTGTGATTTTGATTAAATATATAATAATAGGAATGTATTTTGTAATTCAAAATCCACGAAGGGTAAAATGGTATTGGCACATTGTTATCATTTTGTATAGTTAAGTGACTATTAAGATATCACTTCCTTGTGCTAGAAGCAAACTAAGATTCATGCAAGAAAAATGAATCTAATACATAACCCTTTCCAAAAGTTAACATTCTTTAGCATGATATTAAATATTCTAAACTTTAAAAAAAATTAATGTAAACAATACAATGAACTTACTAGCATCAAATAATAATGTAAACAATACAATGAACTTACTAGCATTAGTTAATCATTCTCTTTATTTCTTACTCCGATTTGGACAGTTTCTTGAAAAATAAGTTCTTTAAGCCTCTCCTTGGGCAAGTCATCTAATTCCATCTCAAAAGTAAAGGGTTCATCCGTAGTTGGCTATGAGAAGGGGAGAAAATTAATGATTGTTCATACCACCATATAGACACATAAAGAAATGTGGTTGTTCTGTACAAAGCAATGGGAAATATCAGAGGGGAGATCTATTAAACTTATTAACGCAGTTTTTCCATTTTTATATCACAGCTTATGATTGTGTAGTCAACACAATGACTGACCGATTCCCCAATGAAAATTAGGTGCCTCTTCATAGGGTTAGGGCCTGAAGAACAATGCACAGACACCATTAGTTACCCAAGTGGCTTTTATTTGCCCATTACAGTTGGTGAGAACAAAGGATCTTATCTCTTATAAGTTAACAGACGTTCCTTCTAGATAGAAGATTATTACGTCCACTAGGCCCAAAACTCCTGCAGGGCGACAGGGATCCGTCGGTGGCAGGGATAGAACCCGTGACCTGTCAGTTGGTTTTTGGTTGACAGTCAGGTGATCTAACCGCTCATCCAGCCGGATGGGGGGGATAGGACACTCATAGTAGGCTACAGTAAAGTCTCAATTTAACAGACTGATTTAGTCATAAAATGGGTTCTATGAATGTAAAAATTATAGGCCTATCCAGCATTAAATCATTATTAGCAGTAATTTAAATGGCATAATATGATTCGTGTAGTCTAGTCAGTCCTCATTTTTTTTTTTTTCATAAAATTAGTTGAAAGACTACTTTTACTTAACATTTTGAGCAAACCATTGATTTTATAAAAAAGAAATTCAAGTTTAAACCTTTTCTGAAATTAACGTGGTTTCTATTAGTATAATTAGTTTGTCAACTTGTGCATCTTTTCATGACTAATAAATAATTTAACACAAAAGGTAAAGATTCTACTGATTTAAATGATGAGAGAAAAATCTTCTAACCTCATCAGCAGGATCATAATATTGTTCAAGGTACGGATGAGCAAGAGCCTCTTCTACAGTTATTCTTTTGTTGGGGTTGAAGGTTAACATTTTCTCCAAAAGATCCAGAGCTGCAATAAAAAGCAAGATGTTAAAAGACCTGCTAATTAAAAAAACAAACACACCATATTTCAGAGATGGTCTTGACAAGGGCTTCACAACCAAATCTAAAAACTGTAGAAGAAAAGATGTGTCTGTATGTGCATGCAATGAAAACTTTTACCTTTTATGAATGTTTTGCAACAAAGCACATAAATGATGCTTCTCCACAAACTGGTAAAGAAGTCAACAAAACTGATTTCTCACTTGTTGCAAAACAATGTGAAAAAAAGCATCCCGTCATTGTTTTAGATTACTGATTTTTTATGATGAATTCAGAATATTGAATACCTTTACTTATATCTGCGAAATTCTCTTACAAAAATTTTTGGAAAGAAAATACTAAAAATGTGTTTTTATGTAGCGTTATCATAAACTAAAATATCTTATTTTGTCTGCTACAGTACCATCCCGAGGTGTTGCATCACATATTTCATTATTATATCAATTTCTCATAAGATAAGCATCCTCACACTTGGTTGCTGTTTAGTGTTTTAAAGCTATTTTCATTCTTATCTAAGCTTACTTATCTATTAACTTATATCTTATATCAGAATTACTTGGTGACCACATCCGAATGAAGTCTCCTCACCGTATGAATATTTCACCAAGCTGATTATTGGGGAAATGCTTGACTTAGTTGTCAATGAAACTAATTTGTATTCAACACAGAAGACAGGTGTGTGCCTTAAAAGAACATTTGTAAAATAGAACTGGAAATAGTTCTTGGCAAGTTTTTCAGAATGGGGTCAAACAAAATGCTTGGTAATTGGTGGTATTATGAAAATGGCTACAGTCCTGTTGTTGATGTGATGGCATGTTAACAAACTTTTAGACACACTGTCAGCCATTCATTTCCTAAACAATGAGGAGGTTACCCCTGACCAGGGGAAAAGGAAAATGGTTGGATTTATTTAAACACCAATGCCAGCTAAAGAGTTTAATAGAATCGATGAAATGATGATTCTGTTTTGTGGGAAGTTGAGTCGGATAAAGAGGTATATAATATAAAGGGAAAATCTCATCCCTGGGGATTCAAAGTCTGGTGACGCACTACTTCCACTGGTATCCTTTGTGACTTTGAAGTATACCAGGATGCTGTGACCTTTAAGGAAGAATTTGATGTCGGTGGTTGTGTCGTGAGTCATTTGTGTGAAACACTGCCACACAATACAACCAAGTCTCACACTGGCCCGTGATGGTTGATAAAAGAGGACGATGCAAACAGTGCAAAGTGAACAACACTGATACTCTTACTGTGCAACAAGCATAGTTTTATGGCATTTACTAACAAATAAATAAATAAATTTACTAACAAATAAATAAATAAATTTACTAACAAATAAATAAATAAATTTACTAACAAATAAATAAATAAATTTACTAACAAATAAATAAATAAATTCACTAACAAATAAATAAATAAATTTACTAACAAATTAATAAATAAATTTACTAACAAATAAATGTACCTGATCAAAAAAATTTCTATGTAAATATCACTTTGATGATATAGAAATAATAAATTTTGCCATTTTTTTTCAAAGTTTGTCATTGCTATTTTTTTTATATGAATTTTTTTTAATTCAAGTACCTACTAATAGTTCTATGTACTTAAAATTGTTTTATATGCACAATATTAACTTTTGAAGTGAGAAAAAAATCATTCAAATTTTTTTTTACCTGTTATGACCCAGCGATACATATTAGTCACATACACATAAAAGTCAAAATAATTGTAAAAAAAATAAAATTGAAGCCATTTTATATTTTTCTAATCATTTTAACCTAATTATATCAATATAAAATGGTCCTAGTATTATTATTTTATTCCTTGGGCTTTACAGGGAATTATCATTTAATTATAAACATTGAGCCTTCATCATAACTAAACATCAGAATTGTAAAAAAGTTGTATTACAAATGATATTTAAAAAACACTCATTCTTACCCTTAACATCTGCATTTGGAAATAATTTTTGCCATGGTACTTTTGGTTTGTATGGTAATGACTGTATATAGCCTCTAGCCTAGAAAGTTTATAAAAAAATATTGGTATAAGTAATGAGGCATGTTAAGATCATAAGTTTTCAATATTGAAGCAATCGCATCTTTTGTAGCAAAACCGAATTCACTTAACATTGATGCAGATACATATAGAATTAAATAAAATATTTTTAAGGGCATTATAAGTGAAATCTAAAAATTTACCAATGAGCTATGTTTATTATAAAGAGTCCTTTAATTGTCTTTAGAAATACTATAATTAAAAAAAAAAGTACAAATAGTAGAAATATAAGAAAATATTTTGTTTATGAAAATAAAAAATGAGGGGGGGGGGGGGTCCCAAAGAATGGAAATAGAGTATCCTGTATAGGAGCATCTGATGCATATAGAGTGTTACACTAACATTTAACAAGTATAGAGAAAATATTTATATGGGCCTACATTGAAAAGTATATAGAAATCTTACAAATTTACAAGTATAAAAAAAACTGCTATTGTAAGTTAAAAGGACATGTAGATAATACAATTTGATTACTTTCCAAACATTAACCCTATTAAAATCCTGCTACAAAAATAAAACCTTACAGCAGCTAGCTGCGGTAGCAATAGGTAGGGAGGGGGCAAATAGTGCAAGGGGGGAATAGTCCACAGTGATTTTTTCAAAGGGGGGGAGAGGAGGGTCATTGACCTGATTTGGGGGGGGGGGGGGGATTCTGCCTTTAACTTCTCAAAAATGCATACCTTTTAATCATAAAAGTTCTAAAAAATGCATACCTTTTAAGCATCAAAGTTATTAAATATATTCACCCTAATTTGGAAACTTTCCTTAAAATATGGTTTCAATCATGCATAAGGCAAACACAGCACTTCACTTATTTTAAAGCGGATCAATACAGCCATTAGTCATATTGGAAAGTAATTAGGTATCTGTTTCTTTATCTAAGTCCCTGTTCATACTCATGTTCATATCCCTATAGTAACACTATAGTGGGTTGACAAAAAAAAAGTCTTTTGAAGTAGGCCTAAGCTTTCTAGACAGAACGGCGCCGTTTTTTTGATGATGTGTTTTGATGGTGTTTTGATGACGCCCTATACAAGTGCCCTAACCTAATTACCATTAACATTGTTTGTAATGATTTCTAGTCAGATATATTCAGCATTGAGTGCATTTCGTCAATGTATTGGTGAATAAAATGACTTAAGACTTCTAGATTAGGCCTATTAGTCTGATAGACTGATAGACCTAGGGCCACATCGGCTAGGACTATGCCTAGACCCAAAATTTTCTGCCTACATTTCCCATATTGATAGCAAAAACATTGATTGTAGGCCTACGCATACGATATAGACTCTAATAATTAGTAAAACCATGAGGGGCCTACAGCTTTAAAAAGTTGATAATAATATCGGCGCCAATCGGCGTAGGCCTACATCGCGAATAACTCCTCTGGTAGGGCTAGCAAAATAGGCCTTTTGATATAAGATAACGTCTTAAACATCATCGTTTTCTTTTTAACTAATAAAAAGACCTATTTCTGTGTATTTTGATATAAATATATTTCAAAATAAATCAATTCAGCAAAATAAGTGGGTTCGCTGACCCCAAGTAGACTAATAGGCGCCGCGCTCAGGCATTCTCAACATAGATCGCGAAAATAGGCACATTAGTCCTTATCATTATCTAATCTAGCAAACACTAAACTGTGGGAGAGGGAGCGAAAGAGGAAGAAGAGCTGAATGTATACCATCTTTACCGTCACAAAGCGAGAAGGGATAGGCTTGGCGTAGCAAGCTTAAGTGTAACACGCGGGAGGTTGGGCTGTTGAACTAAGGACACGTGTTGGAGATAGAAAAAATAGGAGTCAGCTCAATTTTTCAGGACATTTCAGGAGATTATTTCAAATTTCAGGAGGTTTTCAGGAGTTTTTGCACTTTTGTGCAATTTCAGGAGGTTTTCAGGAGTTTTTGCACTTTTGTGCAATTTCAGGAGGATTTCAGGACATCCTGAAATTTCAGGAGGCCGCAGGAACCCTGTTAAAAGTCGAGAAGTTTTGTGTTACAAAATCTCTTAAATCTGCAGGGGAAGGCCTACAATGCCTGAGTGTTGTAGGAGCTGCACAACCCCCATGTTGGCCACGGACTCAAAAACAAACTAAGTAGTAAGTATGAAATAAAAAAAACAACCTTCAAATTTTTTACCTTGTCATTAATAATACACTGTAAGTCATCTTGACTTGGAGAGCCTAATACACCAAGTATATGATTTAATTGATCAAGATCTTCATTCAGGCGGTCAAGAAAGTCAACAGTATACAAAGGGATAAAAAAATTATTTTTTTTAATTTAATTGCAATGTCGTCTATTTTTCAAGTTGAACTACTGTATTGTAAAATGCTTTTTTTTTTCATGCTATGCTTATATAAATGCAAAATGGTCTACGTGTCAGTCAAACTATAAAGTCAACTACTAACTATAATCTAATGCACATTTGTCTTTTTTTTAACTATTAACTTGTCTATTTCTAAAAAAATGTGCTCATTTCCTTCTTTTACTACTACATGAAAAATATGATGATAACTTTCTAACTCTCAAATATAAAATTCTCATTTAAGTAAGATGCAAAATTAAAAGATTTATGTTGCAATTTTCTTACTGTTTAAAAGTTATCAAAACCTGAAACATAAAATAAAGGTTGTCATTTTTTTTTTGCTTTGAAACAGACAAAAGGATACAGTGTTTTCCAGGAAAAAGTGGACGATTTGCCAACATTTCAGCTAGAATACAACCTACTGACCACACATCAACTGGAAGCAAGTTAAGGAACATACTTTTTCTGAGAATATAAATAAATAATTGCATAGCAACAAAAGAATAAATGTTTAAAAATTAACTCATTTGTACTGCTACATCCCAGGCTGACATCAATTTCAGAATGGAAGCCAGTTTTTGCAACTCCTTTTTTTTAAAATCTCCAATCCAAAATTTTAAACATAATAAAAGATTTAGATCAAATATTTTTTTTAGAACATTTTCAGTTTAAAGCATGTGTTTAATCAAATATAATTTTTGTATTGAATTAATCTTTTTTGATAAAGAAAATGGCTTTATGCATGTGTTTAAGTCTAAAATTTAACAGTTTACTTTTAATTTGTTTGTTCTTTGTAAATAGTAGTTCACAGTTGTTTTTTGGGGGGAAAGTGAATGCTAAAGTGATATTAATAATTTTCTTTATTATTGGCTTAATAGTTCCCGAGAAGTAATTAGTGGGACAGAGATAGAAATAAAATTGGCATGGTCAGACTTTAAGAACAACATCTGACGCTGTTTATTGTTGTCATTTCACAGTTTGTATTGGAAAGTGAATCATAAAATTATTTTGCAAATATAAATTTTGATTGAATTAGTACTTTCCGAGTTACTATAATGTAATTTGACTATTTTGTTTATTTTTCCTTATAGGAGGTTGCAAAAAAATTTGACTTATTTATCATAACATAATTTAAAAAAAAAAAAAAATTAAAATGGTTGCTAATTCTCAAAATTAAAAAAACTTATTGAATTTTCAACATCATCATGAAAAACATTTAGATCTTTTTTTATATTTGTAGGTAAAACATTTGTTAAAGTCATAAAAAAGGATACTAGATTTAGTGTAGCCCTTGGAGTTGAGCATTATCTCAGGAGCTCTGTACCATCTGGTAGCAACATACTCTGTCAAAAATCCAGTGTGGTCATGGTCTGGGTCAGCTACTCTAGCTAGACCAAAATCACAGATCTAGAGAATATATCAATGTACAACATTCAATGCTTTATGTCAACTGCAGGAGGAAAAACAAGATATCCAGGTCTTCGCCAAGATGCATTAAAAGGCTGCTAAATAGAAAATTTTACTGTTTCATCAGAGAAATAATTTTACAAGATTTTTTTTTCACTTGTCTGTTGTTCTTTATCTTCTGATCAAACATGGACACACTTCCCAGCAAGCTATCATTTTGAAATTTAGAATATAGTTTGTTGTTAATACTCTCTTTTCTTGATTAGTTCACAAAATGTTGTTGTTTTTTTCATTTTTCTAAAATATAATTTATTGTTTAAATCATTAACATAGCTATATGTTGAACAATTATTTATATTAACTTCAAATAACTTTATTTCTGGCTGGCAAATCTTCAGAAGGCCAACTGAACCGATTCTGTGCATCCTAAAAATCGGCACAAAGACATGTTTGGGAGGACTACACATTCTATCTAATTTCAGCCATTTCCCCTTCCCAACCCCCACAAAAAAAAATTTTTATACATTTTTTTTTTCATTATTTCATAAAAAAAATGTAAAGAAGATGTAGGTCTTAGTCTTTCCCCGATATGGATACAAAATATTGAACACATTTAAGCACATTAGCAAATTAAGTGGGTAAAATCTGACCAAATATTTCATTTATATTTATTGTAAAAGAAAAGTTACCTTGAGATCACAAGTTGTATTGAGGAGAAGATTACTTGGTTTTAAATCACGATGCAATACATTAGCTGAGTGTATATATTTAAGTCCTCTAAGTATCTGGTACAAGAAGTAGCAGACATGATCATTGCTTAGTTGTTGTGTTTTTAATAGTTTATACATGTCAGTTTCCATTAAACACTGAACTATATAACTGTAAATTGTGTTAAAGAAATAGCTAAGAGATTTATTAAATTTATAAAAAGAACAATACATCTATTGCCCAGGAAAAAAAGAACAATACATCTATTGCCCACTTATTTCCCAGGAGTATTCAGATGATGAGTCTAAAAAGACTAAACAACTTTTCATAGAGTCAGATTTTTTTTTAATGTTTACTAAATGGTTAGTTTTTAAAAGGCATGGACTAAAGATATGCCACCAGATATCTGCCCTAAAAGACGCAAATGAAGAAGAAACATAACATGACATGAGGCCTAACATCACTCATTCATTGCACTAGACATTGAGAATGAAAAGATATTGATCAAGACAAATGGTTGTCATCAAAACAACTTTCATTACAGTCAGCTATTCAGTAGGCTATTGGCGCCCAACAATCTTTCAGCTCATATTCAAAATTGTGACAGTGATTATGTACTACAGAACACAAAACTATTCAGTAGGCTATTGGCGCCCAACAATCTTTCAGCTCATATTCAAAATTGTGACAGTGATTATGTACTACAGAACACAAAACTAAACAAAAAATGTTCAAGGATACACATCTTTCATTTCTTCCACCGTGGGAGCCCTCAAAATGTCTCTAATGTCAATAATCTGAAGAGAAAAAAAAAAGTTACCAATAAAATAATTATTTATTAAAAAACAATAAGTAACATTATACATAATATATTATCTTTATATAGCGCCTCACTCCATGCTAATGCAAGCATGCTCAGCGCGCTCACAAAAATGAAACGACAATAACACTCTAAAATAGTTTTAAACAAGGTTTCGGCCGATGGAGGCACCAAATGACATTATCCACAATAAGACAAAAGGTCACTGTATCTATATAACAAACTGATTTTGTTACAACTAAAACTATTTCATAACAATTTATTTACATACGTTTTCATGCTTAAATCTTGTTAAAATTTTAATTTCTCTCAACGTCCTCTGACAATAAGTCTGGTGTTCAAATGGTGAAATCTTCTTAATGGCGACCTTTTGTTTTGAAACGCTGTCTAGAGCAGATCTAGAGAGTAAAAACATGACTATATAAGAGACACAAACTTCAATACATTTAGATCATAAATTATACATTGGCGAAACTAAAAATAATTTTAAATTTTGGCTGAGTAATTGTTCTAAAAAAAAAGGATTTTTGTTTTATTACTAAGTGTTGACAGTGTATGTATGAAATAACAAAGGTGACAGAACCAGCACAAGCTTGTTATGGAAAAGTTATGATCAAAATGAAGAGATGTAATGCAAGACTGTGGGTTGTATGGTCTTAATGTTTAATAGAGCAGAGTTTTTCAAGTTTTCAACATAAAAATATATTCCTTTATGTATGTATATATATATATATATATATATAGTTACCCTATATATATATTTGTAAGTATATTTAGATGTTCCCCAGAGGGCACACAATAACAATTTTGTTATTAATTATATAATTATGGTACCGGTACTCTCTAGGTTAGAAAGTATATTTTCATTACAGCAGTGTCATAACACAATTCTTTTTTTTTTAATTCCAAGTTCCTCTTTATCAAATTAGTAATGATTCTTTACTTTACTAAGACAGTTTCTCAGTTTGAGAAGAAATGTCTTTAAAGAAGATTGTGTGGCCAGATTAATGCTAAACCATATTTTACTTTCTCCCAAGTCAGATTCACATCAGAGAGAGCAAGGTGGGAGGACTTTTTCCAGAGACCCAAGGGTCTAGCCAGCTCTGGTGGGTAAAATGTGCTGGGGAAAGTAAAGGCAGCTGACCATTCAGCTAGCCACACAATTTCCTCTTACACCTTGGCTAATATCAATAGCTTACAGTCCTCCTGGGTTTATGTGATAAATTTTATATATTATGTGAATAAAAATTTGAATTAGTAAGGCTAAAAGTATTATATAATTGACCTTTTAACTTTTTCAGAAAACTTAAATTTTATTTCTGTATTTGAACAAATGTATCCATGACATCATGCAGTAAGGTAAGGAAGCTAAAAATATATAACACACAGAATGCACAATCTCAAGTTTAAATTGTCTCTTGAAATTTCTTAACAATATATAGGCCATATTTATATAATAAAAAAATATCTATTCTTTATCATTAGCCTAAATTGTATTAATAAATTATAATGAAATACATTCTTGCTTGCTTAATCACTTAAGGTTTTATTGCACATCTTTCATTCATATTATAAAAAAGCATTGAAAATGAATACAAATATTTTATAACACATACATTTAGAACGTGGGCAGATATTGTTGTTGTTGCAGATATATGAAAATGATGGTGTTTCCAAAACATTTCAAAAGGGGGGCAGGGCCTATATATTCTGTATGTATGTATGCTTATTTACAGTCTGTAGATGGAGAGTCAACTTGGTGTAATGGAATGTGGTGGGAAAAGGAAGTGGGCAAACCTGACATCAAACAGTCAATATTATCTTCCATTTTGTTTATCATCAATAAATGTTATTTATATTTTAATGATAGAAATAATTTTGTATGTGCATTATTTTAATTCTAGTTCTAGTATTTTAAAAAAAGGTATCAACCGTATAGGTCTATTTATAAGTAATTGTTATTTCAGTCTATATAATGATGTATACATCAAAAAATTAATGATTTTTAATCTGTAGTCCCATGCAGGGGCAAATCCACATGGGTGGCTGAGTCCCCTGTGAAATTTTTGTAAAATATTGTTTTTTATTTTAAATATATGTACTAAATTCTCAAAAAATTTGGTAAATGTTTGTTGAAGTCTTCAGCCCCCACCCATTTCCCCCGAAAAAAATGTCTGGCTTCGACCCTTGGCCCATAAAAAGGTAATAAGTAAAATTGCTCAGAATAAATATATTTTTATGAGATATTCTGTAAGTTTCTTTGCTGAGTCACACAACAGATAAGGTCGGATCTGACAGAGTCTACGCAGCTGTTTAACCACTAACTTCCCAGGGTCACAACATAAAAGCCTCCGTATTTTCCTGACAAAAGGCGAATAACTCTTGCCGGCTAAATATCGGACCATACAAAAATTAAATTATTCTGCTTAAATATGTATTAATTAAATTTAAATTAAGTTTTTCTTGTACAAAAATGAATTTCTGTTCTTTTAATATCAAATATGTATGTGTTTGTTTGTGTGGTTTGTGCAGAAAATTAATAAAACCATGAAAAATTGGGACCTGCAATAGACGTGCGGCTAGTCCTAGTGATTTTTTTACATCGAGACTTTAATTAGGCCTACAAACAATTATTGCTGCATTTACACTGTTTTAATTGCTAATTTAATATATGCTGAATATCCCTTTTAGTTATTTAATTACTCTTAGATGGAAAGAAAATTAATAGTACGACGATCTAAATTAGGCCTACATTTGGGCCTACAAGCACTACATTATTATCATTTTTTTAAACATCGAAAGAAATATTAAATGTCAGTTTAATTCGTTTCTGTAAAAAGTAACAGGAAGTAAAACATTTCTACTGTAATGAATTTCCTGCTTATCATTGTGATCCACGTTTTTATGGTCCAAAACATCATTTTTTTTACTATGGGTATATAGCGGGCGATACGGGACAAAAAGTAACGGGCGATACAGGAAGTTAGTGATATAAAGGTCACTGCATAGATTGCTTATGTGGGCATTAAAAGTCAACTTTGAGTCACCCAGGTTTTTTTTAGCTCTTTTATCCGTCTCCTAGCAGGTCCGCCCACAATCAGATACATCCACAGACAAGTACCTGGCGTGATGACAACATCACACAAACCCATAACATACTCCCCATACAAATACTACCCCGCACATTTCTAATCTGGTGAGAAAGAAGCAACTCCAATCTTCGCTCATCTATCCGTCTCCTAGCAGTTCCCCCGACAGGCAGATACATCCACATACGAGTACTGGCGTGATGACATCATCATACAAACCCCATAACATACTCCCCATACAAATACTACCCTGCACATTTCTGATCTAGTGAGAAAGAAGCAACTCCAATCTTCACACTGAAATTTGTGTTGTAATTTGAAATAACAAGTTTTAAAAATGTAATTAGATAGGCCTATTGTTTTAAGTTAATAATCCCTATGCTTTAATCTGTAAGAATGAAAATACATCCAGCATATTAGAAGCAAATTACAGTTATAAGGTAGTGACGAAAAAACTTTTATGTTTGGGGGTCGCCAAACACGAGGAGATGCCCTAATAAGGGGTCGCGGCATTAACAAGGTTGTTAACCACTGCCCTAAACTAAAGCAAGGCTATAATTATTCACAATTAATCATCATGTCAGTAAATATTTCTTTTCTTTGATAACTAATAATAAAATCATCATTGAAATGATTGATTATAAATTATAATCATTAATTAAAATGTTATTACGCTTGTAAGTCCCTTCACTGACTTCACTGGTAGGCCTACTTTTTTGGGATAAAATTAACTAGTAGGGGCCTAATGCTGGCAACAGTCATTGGCAATATCATTGGTAATGGCAATTTTAATTTATAGCCTATTTATATTTTATATCATAATCATTATTATTTATAAATCAAATATAAAGTAAAAAATATATGTAGGCTATTAAGACTAAGTGGCAAATTAGGCTATGGGCAGTAGGCCTATAGGTCCTAGCCTATAAGAGTATAAGGGTTATGTTAAAAATATGTTTGAGCATAATATTAATATCTAACTGGAATTTTGACTGACTCAGACTCAACTGTGTCAACACAGACATTTCTTTTCCTTTCAAAGCTAAGTTTATATGGTTGAGTCTGCGACTTTGTCTTACTCGTAGCCCTAGATGGCTTTTTTCTTTCTTACTGTGAAAAAAACAAAGGCCAAAACTTTATTAGCATTGCGCATTTCGAATCGTTTGCGTATCCTTTATTACACCCTTAACAAATATTGGTAATCAATCGGTCGGGTAGTTAGCTGAGTTGTGCCAGAACTAAATAGGCAGGGGACGTCACCGGTCATTGGACGCGGAAGCTACGGCTATTAAAAAAAACACAAGCTAAAACGAGATGTAGGGCAGTACTTACACAACCATGCCGTATGCACCTTCTCCGATGTAAGTTAAGTGTGTATATCGAGGTCCGACCTCAAAGACTTGACCACGGACCAGCTCCCCTGGATTTTTGGCACCAGTTTTCGACTGTGTTGCCTGCGCCGCCATATTGGAAAGTGACGCACAGTTAGTGAACCTACCGATGGGTTGCG
This sequence comes from Anisus vortex, assembly GCA_949126835.1. Classification (NCBI taxonomy): domain Eukaryota; kingdom Metazoa; phylum Mollusca; class Gastropoda; family Planorbidae; genus Anisus; species Anisus vortex. The sequence goes on from OX421504.1 coordinate 13,178,729, forward strand.
ATCACGTGACATCCTCGCTTTACGTCATAATCTTATAGCCTCGAGATTCGCTCGATCGGCGGTGACAGACTGTCCTCGCGTTTTCTCCCTTCTGCTCATTTTAAAATACCTGACAGTGACAGTATGCGCCTGGTTGCGTTGTGATTCCAGGTAAATTCGAGTTCGATCACCCTCTTCTATTGATCTCTAACTCCTCCCTTTAAAAAAATATTATCCTCGCAAACTAAAAAATGCACTGTTTATGTACAGGCGGCCTGTTTAAAAGTTGAAAACTGCAATGTAGTTTAATCTGCTGTTATAATGCTGGTTTCTAAGAGGTTGTACAGTGCACCGCAAACAATCAATGGATGAACTGTATTACTGTATTTTGACATGCTGTTATATCGATTATCTTGGCATGTGGTCACACTTAAACGTTGTCAGTTCTATGCCAATACCAATTTCATTAGGCTTAAGTAAAATTGCCTATATTTAAGCTTATATTATATATATATATATATAGGCCTATATATATATATATATATATATATATATATATATATATATATATATATATATATATATATATACCTATATACTATATACATATTGCCAGTTGTAGCCTTTATTTTTGTGTGTATTTGTATTGCAATTAACTTTATCCAAGCTACAGTTTACACTCAAAGGGTAACGCCATGAACAGCTTGATTTTTTTTAAAGACATCTCCCCACATCTGTCTAAATTTAAAGTGCTCCCTAAAAAGCTTAATTACATCTGACCTCATAAATTTCTCACTACTGCCTTCTTTATCACAACCAATGTCAACTTTTAAAGTCTGATTAGGCTATGAGTGGGCTAAGGAAACAAGTGAGCGACACACAAAAAAAAAGAAAACAAGCCGCGCCATAAGGAGGGGTGGGGGCATGTAGGAATAGGCCTACGTTTAATTTTTTTTGTTGAAATGAGGAAGAATTTTAAATAATTTAAATTCATTATTAAAAACTGTAATGAGATAAAGCTATAATAAGCTTATTAGCTAAGATTTGCGCCTTGATATTAAGATCTAAAAAAAAAAAACACTTTTTCCTTGTATGAGCTAAGGACGTCCTTATGTTCTACATTATTAACAATGTGACGTTTCATCAAAAATGTTCATCTTTAAATGAAATTTCCACTATAAAAGTGAATGAAAAAAATGTTAATCTTTTTGGAGGCGAATAGGAGTGCATATAGAGCGTATAGGCCGAGCTTTATGGGATGTTAATGGAGGAGGGGGGGGGGGGGGTCTGACTTTTTCGTGACTACCAGTGGCACTGGATAAAAAAAGTAAAGTATCCTATCGGACCAAACCAGTCCATAGGGGCCGGTAAAGCAAAGTTCACCAGTTTTTGTGTGGCCACTGCATACTAGAATAGCATACTAGGGGATTGTGTGACTAGCACAATGCCTAGTCGCCTTTAAATTACTTTACGCCAACTTAAGTCAAGTACCCATCAGAGCTGGGTAAACTCAGGGACACACTCCTTCGGTTCGCCAGTGGCACTGGAAAGGTCGGGGGGGGGGGGGCTAAAATAGCGTCTGTGGACATTTCATTTATGCACAACCCTTAAGCTATATTTATATTATTGTCCCAATTACTACTAAGGTACATGTCCATTCATTGTAAACAATGACAATACGATCCCATTGATGAAAATATCTTCTAGAAATAGTAATTCGTCGATTGGCTGAACATTAATTGCTCTACAATGTCAAGGTGGAGAGAGGGGGGGGGGGGGGTAATGTCATAAATGAAATTGAATGGAAAATTGATCCACGCGGGAAAGCCATAATGAATGATTCCCAGAACGGCTACATATTTTAGTTAATGTATAATTATAATGATATCTTAAAAATAGCCGTTCAATCTATAATAGGAATGCTAAATGCAGTTGTGGAAAGTAATTGAATATCGTAGCGCATTGTCAAGAGGACAAGCTGGTCAGAAATCGGGACAAGTCCAAGGTAATAGTTTTTGTCGCTCTGGTGTTTGATTGAAGAGGACTAGCTTACAGTTTGTTTGGATTTTAAGACAAATCGTCTTTAGACATTTTTTCGTCTTTTAACCCTTACCGTCCCGGGCGCGTATATAGCGGAACTGAAGGCAGCATAGATAGAAGTAGGTCGGTACGGGAAGGGTTAAGACACTTTGTCAAAGTTAAGTAGGTCTACCAACATAGGCCGTCTACCTTGACAACTGGTCTGCAGACACTTCGTCTACTGACATTTGGTCTAGCAACTAGCAACATTTCGTCTGCAGACATTTTATTATGTCTGGTAGTGGTAGACGAACTGCCGCAGCAGAGGAAGTGTCGGAAGACGAACTGTCGCATTAGACAAAAGTGTCGGCTGACAAAATGTCGTTAGACGAATCGTCGTGGTAGGCGTAATGTCGGTAGAACTATATGCAAAAGAAGTGTCGTTGACGAAAAGTCTGCAGTCGATATGTCGTGATAGGGTTAGGCTACCGTTAGTTTGAGAGGCACAGAAAAGCGTGCAAAAATAAAAGAGTAAACTAATTACATAGTAATTACAAAGGCATTACATAATCCCCCTTGAGGTTTTGTCGCTATGGGGAGCGAACTTTTAAGAAAAAGGCCCAACTTTTAGCACTTTTTCCAGATTAATAGAATAACTGTACCAACTGTGTAAGGGTAGGCTACATGTTTTATTTTACAATCCACGATTCTTTGCAGAGCAACTATTGGTGCTCAGCGAAATTGCACTACAGAATTTAAAGACCCAAGAAGTAAATAAGAACAATAAAATGGGTACAGGAAAAACCTGGCAACATAACGTTAACAAAATGGCCTTATATATAGCCTTCGATGTTAATGGGCCGGAAATACACCAATAGGTATCTTATCTTATAAGTTTACAGACGTTCCTTCTAGATAGAAGATTATTACGTCCACTAGGCCCAAAACTCCTGCAGGGCGACAGGGATCCGCCGTTGGCAGGGCTAGAACCCGCGACCTGTCAGTTGGTTTTTGGTTGACAGTCCGGTGATCTAACCGCTGGACCAGCCGGCTTCACAATGCAATACAATACAATATTGCTGATTACTTGGATGCACATATCTAGTAGGGCCTATCGCCAAATATTTATAGAATCAAAGACTATAAAGAGGTCCCAACTGCAGCCGGAACATGGTAGAAACAATAAGTCATATCGTTCGAGGCCCCTTTTTTTTCTGTCATGGAACCTAGCCCACAGGCCCAAATTTTTCCCGCCACTTGTTGCAAACGACGAAGTTCTAACCCAACCTGCAGGTTTAAGACAATAATTTCAGTGTCACTGACCATCATAACACTGATAACCCTAACTCTAAACGTTATAAGCTTAAAAAGAAAAAAGAACATAGTAAGAAAAAGAAATGATTCGACAAAGTCAATAACCTTCCTTTTCATCATTTGGTTATTACTTTTCTATTCTTTTTTTTCCAATTGTGTTATAGGGTATGCAGCTGGCCCTTACAGTGCATGCGAACACAAATGCGACATCTTGGCATGTCCAATTATTGACTCTAAAAGAAAAACAAAACAAAAAAAAGACAAACAAATAATATAGATCTAATATTATTTTATAAATGTTCAAATACTAATCCATTAACGAGAGCGCGTGATATAACAAACACGGCGTTGTGTTTGTACAAGCATCGCACCCCCCCCCCCAATTCCCGCGCGCACAGCGCACAAAACGTGTACGCGTCTGCCTGGTAAAGCGGAATGTCGCTACTATATTGATACTGGTATCGATCTACAAACAAATGAAAATAATGTTATACAAGCAATGACTCGGGATTGGGGGAAGGAGAAAGGGTAAGGGGGGTGGAGGTGGGGGTAGAGCTGTAGGTCTTGGCAGAGCAGACAACGGATATTATCCCAACTGCTAAGCGAATGTCAAGGTGATCTCAGGAATTAAAAAACAAAACAAACTCAAAACGGTTGAATGCGGGTGGCTCCGTGTGGAATAAAGAGACACGCGTCTTTGGTGTCCTTTTTTTTTTTAAAGTTCAGACTACGTGTACGTGTATATCAGTTTGGTATAGTGCGTTACGAACTTCTGTTGTTGTTGTGTTGTTGTTTTTTTTGTTTTTTGTTTTTTTTTAGTTATTGACGTGAATGATGTGATTTATGCATATGTATATATATATTTTACTGTTAGGTCTACTGTATAGGCCCAGACCCAGAAACCATACGCAGTCGTCATTCTGTTTCGATTATGCATATTCTTTTAGCAACTGTCTGGCATTAACCCCAATATTTGCTTATATATATATATATATATATATATAGATGAATTTATAAATAAATAGATAGATAAATAGATATATAAATAGATAGAGACGATAGAGAGATGAATGAATGCATAGATAGATGGATGGATGGATAGATAATAATAATAATAATACTTGTATAGCGCAAATCCCGTTGGGAATAGTTCTATGCCCTGTCAACAATCACAGAGTACAAACAACGAATAAAAGACGAAAATGCATACATGAAAAATAATGTTTTTTTGGGTGGGTGAATGGATAAAGAGAAATAACTAGGTAGGTAAGTAGCTGGATGAATGGATTCGCTTAGAAATAATAATATAGTCTTTTTTTCATTATAGATCTAGATGGATGGATAGATACATAATAGATATATGATAGATAGGTTTATATATAGATACAATATATATATGTAGAGAGATAAATCTAGATATATGTGACCTTGAAGAGTTATACAAAAATTAATTCCATCAACAGCGCCTGTTTTTGGGAGGGAAATGCGTCTATCTAATACGTCACATCACTAGCAGCACTTTTCTATAATTGTAATGCACACTAATAGTAAACAGACTAGGTTCTAAACAAGGCCTACACCGCAACCCACCCCTCTAAATCATTACCCTCGTTTCTTTTTTTTCACATAAATATAGCGACACTTGAATGACATCATTGCTCGGTGTAATTTTGGTTTTTATTATTTTCTACGCTTTCTCTCTCGCTATCGCTTGCACTGTCACACTCACACACACTTCCCCTTCGGTTCTCTCCCTTCCTCGCGTGCAGCTAAAAATAGCACTTTGTCGCTTATCTCCCTTGCGCCATGCAGACGACACAATATTTTTTGTTTGTTTGTTATATAAATGAGACTTGAAATGGGGGGGGGGGGGGGGGAGAAACTGATCCAAGAGTGAATGGTTTTATTAAATCAGATGGCCCTACAGTCAGTCATTGTTTTTTTTCTGCGTAGATGGCTGGATATAGAGCTAGTCAGTAGGCTATAGGCATAAATATAGGCCTAATTAAAACAACAACAACAAAAACAACCTTATTTTCCTGTCCATCTTTTAAAATCACCAATTTGAAACCATTCGTATACGCTTTTCGAGTAATTTCATATGGACCTATATTGTTTATATCGTCTTTCTTTTTTTTCATATCGTGCTAATATACAATAATATGCTTCAAAATTATATCTAGGCCTATATTTTTTTTTAAATGTATCGAAATTCCGTCGACGCTCAAAAGACACGTGGTTAATTGTGGACGAACCAAACAAATTTGACACTCACACAAACATACATACACATACAAAAGTTAATACATTTTTTTAGCGACAATTATTTATGTAATCTTTGTTTATTTCACAATATTATGACGAGAACGTGAAATGACGCCATCACTCTAATCTAATATCTAGCTGCGAGTAAAACACGAGGGAAAAAAAAGAACTTGTCACACTATAAGCTATTTTCATATAATATTACGTCACGCTTTTCACAAACGATCGTCTGCTAGATCTGGTGCGCACACTCAAGATATTTTTAACATGTCCTTGAAATTTACGTCATTGTTGTAGCTCGACACAAAACCACATAATCGTATTACTGTGGCATTATGATTTTGTTTTTTTTTAAATATCTAAGAAGAGGTTGTCTAGTCTAAACACTGCGGCACCTTGCAAGGTAGAGGACAGCAGAGCAAAGAGTAAAGTAGTAATAATAGACTACATAAGGCACTAGTCACTAAATACAACACAATTTAATAACAATCTATTACAGTGCTCAGATCAACACAAAGACAAAACACTTTACTCATCTCATATGCAAGAATAAAGGCATAAAAGTAAGAAGTTCAGAAGTTGTAGGTCCTTAGCAATGGTCAAGCAATGTTTACCAGTTGTCCTGGCTACAAGGCGATTGTGTTGCTAGCACAATGACCAACCAACATTACTTTGTTTTTCCCGCTACTAATGACAGGGAACCATCAGATCTAGATCAACCCAGGGAAAGCCTCCAGTTTACGGGCGGGGGGGGGGGGGGGGGGTGAGGGCATGGCTTTTAACCTGGATCCAAACCTGCGACTTCCTGAATGGCAACCCAACGCACTGCTGCTAGATCATGATGTTCATAAATGTAAGAATGTATTGAACCAGGTGGCGTAGCAAGAGCGGTGATGTCCGCACTGAGTGGCACGCCCCTAAGAGGGCGGTATTTTGATGGGCACGTAAAACAAAATGCTAGAAGAAAGCTAACACAAAATATACAATATATACCAAAATTAGTATATCGGGATTAACAGAGACGGACTAATAAAATTAAGGTAGCTAAAACCGACCACTCCTTCTATAACCATTTTCCAAAACGTGGAGCCTTATCAAGAATAAAAAAGTGAGGGCCTTTGAAAGAATAGAAAAGAGAGGCCAATGAGATATTTTTTTATAATTTCTAGTTTGTTTCTCTATCTGTAAGAAACTTCGGAACCATAGATGCAAGTGACCAAAGATGCCAACAGTAGGCTATTCTGTGCTCTAAGTTGGCCTACTTTGTATTTTAGGCTACTTATATTTGTCGCTCTGATAAATTGATATGTTTTTAAGGAACCCTCACCGCCCCCCCCTCCCTCTTATTGACCTAATTTTTAAAATTAAAGTTTGAAAATTTTTCTTGGACGGAATTTTTAAAATAAGTATATGTACATCTAACACCATAGGCCTAGCCTACTGTTTTTTTTTTTAATGCGTACGAATAATGCGACGAAATAGGCCTACGCACATGTAAAAGAGAGAGGGGAATAGAAGTTTGAAGTAATGGTTAATTATTAATATTAGAAAACTTTTCGCCCTTTAAATAATGTTATTGCTTATTTAATTTGATACAACACGTCGGGAAGTAGAGAAATATAACAACCAAGTTTTTTTATTTAAGGGAGAGAATGTTTTTAAAAGGAGAATTCGTTTCGATGTGATTGTATCCCTTGAGCATGCCCGATATTCGTGTTAACGAAAGCATATTATGGTCACCTCTTATTGATGTCTTTTAATTCTCATCACCCAAACCTTAAGACGGACGACCGCAGAAATGTCTTCATATAGGAACGGTCTCAACCAAACCAGTAATACACCATTAATACTAACACATTTCATGATTAAGCGTCATTCAAAAATAACTTTGGTTATAACATTTTCGTATAACTTTACCTGCCCTGCACTATGAGAAGTTTATATTAGCCTACTGGTAGGGGGAAATATAAGACGTTGGCAGGCTTTCATCAAAGATGCTATTTAATGGGGGAAAAAGACAATGACTAGACCTCAGACAACATGGTACCCGAAGCTTAAGTTTGCATTTAATAAACAAATCAAGATGATTACAATCCCTACACAGTGAAAAATACACCTTCCATTTATTAGCTATTGCTTTTACTTTTATTGTTAACCTTTTTGATTTTGGGAGTCGATATTGGAGACTATTGAAACAAGTAGACTATAAACTGGGAGTCGATATTGGAGACTATTGAAACAAGTAGACTATAAACTGGGAGTCGATATTGGAGACTATTGAAACAAGTAGACTATAAACTGGGAGTCGATATTGGAGACTATTGAAACAAGTAGACTATAAACTAAGTCTACAGAAAATGCATAGATTGACATGACAACTGACAGCTATGCTACTCTACAACTTCTTCCCTTGCTCACTGTATGCAGCTGTAAACGTTGGGAATAGTTAAGTGCTTTAAACAAATGTGGATGATGTACAACTATGTTCATGCTTGGGCTAGCATTTGTTGCCCTAGTCTAGCACTAGCACACCCATAAACACCTTCCATATTCAACCCATGAGAAATGCAGTTACACAATCTTTAACTTTTCTGTTATATCACAATAGTTGTTTTTGATATATTATATCACTTGCATGCTTCAGCCAAATATAATATAATATGAGCAGTTAATTTTCAAAGGGTGCTCAGTCACTTATTTGAAACTTTAAAAAAAAAGACTTATCCCCACTGAATTAAAGAATATGCTATCTATATTATAAAAAATAATATTGCAATATCAACTGCAAACCAAAAGAAGGATATGCACACCAGACATAGAAATATTGTGTGTCAGCCTAAGGCCATACTATCTACCATGAGAATTCAAAAATATACGTAACAAGAAATATAAAAAATTCAGTCAGCCAGAATACAATAGCTGAATACTAATGAACTTTATCTTGTGTGATAAATTGTGTAATTGTGTGCGTGCATGTCTATTTTTATAATTATATTTCTGTGCTTGAGTACAAATAATTCTTATATATGAATTGTTTAAAAAATGCTGAAGGACACAACATCTGTAATCAAGACAAATTTCCATTTGTTTGGATCAATCAAGAAATCTCATCTTATTTATATGCTGATCTTCAGCACAACCATCAACAAATAATTTGAAAGACTATGTGTACTGGTGAAAGCAGCATTCACCAGTTTCTGTGGCAACAAAAAACTAGGGGATTGTGTGCAGAGCACAATACCCAGCCAGCTTTACTTTACCCAAACTAATGTCATGTACACATCTGGACTGGGTAGACTCATTGACACCCTCCAGTCCCATAATAAATCCCAGACTTCACCAGGATTCAAACTCAGTACCTTCTGTTCCGCCAGCACTGCCGCTCGACAATATTTTACAATAATCATCAACAACGAAAAAAGAAGAAGAAAAATCAAATATCAGATGAAGAGCTCATCATGAGCTTAACATTTTATTTCATGTACAAAGATATTTACAAAACTAGACTTTTAAAGTAAATTAAATGACACAAGAGTTTTAAGAAACTGCATCTAATTCTAATAATAACAACAATACAATAATCATTGGGCTAACAACAAAATGTGCATACTTCAAGAAAAAAAAATAATTAAATTCTTCAAACACATAACAACAACTGTCACACACCTTTCATGAGCATTGAAACATTGGTATTGTCTTAATGAGTGCTTTGTTTATGAATACAAACTGTGCTGGATAGACCATTAGTGAACAGACAAAAATGTTACAGTTTCAGTTAAGGTCTTCATAAATAAGTTCAATACAAATACTTTATGTCAATTATAAAATTGACCAGTGAACATATAAAAAATATGGTAAATGAAAACAAAAAAAAGGAAACCGAACGTACTGGGTATCTATTTTTTTAAAATAGAAATCATTTGCTATTAAATGTAAATATTTCATTATTACATAAAAGCAACAGTACCATACAATAATAAAATCAATGTAGATCAGCATTTAAAAAAAATCTTAACCCATCAAAGTCCAAACTTGATGACAACAGGCCTACCAAAATTTATGTGCATTTATGCCTATCATTTACCACTAAACTATTCAGACTAGCTAAGTTTTTTTGTGCTAGATTTTATTTCACATCTTGCCCAAAAGTGTCACTTTCTCCCTTAAAAAAATATTTTTATCTGTTCTAGTTTGCAAAGCTACATTTCTTAGAACATTTTAAATTTAAATAATATTTTTCTCTAGTCAGAATGTTCAGGATTGGGAGACACAATGAAATTTATAACTTGATATATAATATATAACTATAACCCAAAACATTTTTTACAAGTTCATTTCATTGTTTAGACAAAAAAAAAGCATAATTAGCTAAACTAAAACGATGTTTGCCATTTAATGGATTGACACCATTTTTGTGTCTTTTTTTCAACTATTAAAGTAAAAATAGTTTCTTCTTTGTTTCTTTCATGGTTGGTCATTTCACAAGTCTGCTTTTGGTAATGTCCAAGTTAGTAAAAAAATATAATTAAAAAAATTAATAAAACAAAACAGCCAAACTTCTTAAGACTTTCTGTATTCTATCCTCTCAACTTTCACTTCATCATCAATAAGTTTATAAATGTAGGACACGACTGTTGACTGCTGAATATCGAGAATAACAAATGATGGAATGACGCTGCTGTGGAGCAAATGAAAACAAAATCATGGTTAATGTGACCACTTTTAGAAAAGAATCTTTGCACATTTCATTTTCCATTTACATTACTGCGTTAACAGAAAGCCCATTTAGAAAACTTTCTTTTCAGGCTGTTTAACTCTTTTTCTTAGAAGTATATTTATGAAAAAAAAAATGTACATTTTTTCAAACTTCCAAAATGGTGGTACAATTTCAAAAACATTTTGTAATATTTATTTTGGGTTTTTTAAATACAAGGCTAAGATTAGTATCAACTGATAGATTATTGGATGAATTATGTGTCTTTAAACGTATTAATTTAGTTTAATCAAAATAACTACCGGTAATAGAAAAAAAATATAGCAGGCCTAATCACCTTTCCTAAGTCTGCAATAGCCATAACAAAAGTACTAACTAAATAACCCAGGGTTCTCACATTTTTTCTGGAAAAAAATTCAAGGCTGTTTCCAGACTTTTTCAAGGCCATAGAGCCAAATTCTAGGCTTCTGGAACACGTTATTTGGAAAATGGTAACACGCCTCCTCCCCCTAAGTGACCTTATTATGGCGTGAATGAGGTATTAATCTAAGGCTCGGTCAGTGGGTGTTTATGGCGTATAAAAATGGGTTTGGCATTTTTTGTCTGACCTTGATTCTTAGAATAAATTTAGATATAAATATAAATTTAGATAAATTTCCAGGATGACAGGCTATTTTTTCAGGCTAAAATGCCAATATTAACGGTTGTCCAGGCCTTGATTTGTTTATTTGAAACTCCAGACTTTTCCAGACTTTCCAGACTGTGTGAGAACCCTGATAACCCCTGCTTTTAAAATACTTAAATTACATGAAAATAACCCCAAAATAATGAACCATTCATCTATGTAATAAAAGTACAAATTTATTTCAGAAAAAGCTTTCTAAAATGTTTTACTGAACATGGCAAAGAAACAAGCAAGATATTGTGCATTGGTCTGTTTTTAGCTGATAAATGTAAAGTGGGTCATGCCGCAATGAAATAGTGAAGCGGCCATTTACTTAAAGTAAAAAAAGCAAATATATTTTAATTTTTATAAAGTTTTACAATTTTGTCAAAAATGTACCATTTTTAAAAACTTAAGCTATAAAAACAAGTAAAGTACCATTCGGACAAATTTGATCATAGGGCTGATGAAGCAGCGTTCACCAGTTGCTGTGGCCAGAGCATATAAAAGTTAAGTTATAACTAGATGCAAAACAATTTACTCAAGCATTTTGTGGTTAAAAAAAACACTATTTTTTAGAGAATAGAACGCAAAACATAAAATAATTTAAAAGTACATTACCTATCTAATGCATAATAAGAACCAGTAGCTGAGCCAGGATTTAGAAAAAACTTCCCTTCATGTTCTACAGCTTGAAACTTGTGTGTCTGACCAGAAATAAGAATATCCACATCAAGCTGTCTTTGTACCATGGCAAGACTTTCTATGTCCCCCCACGGGACAACCTGGTGGCCATGACATAATCCTATTCGAAACTGACCAACAGTTACAACTTTTTGCTCCGGGTAATTCATATTCTGCAAGTATATAAACAGAAATTGGATTTTACCATTATAATGATGTAAGGTGTAACATTTAAATAGTAAAAGAAATATTAACCCTGACAGTCCTGGGCGCGTATATAGCGGAACTGAAGGCAGCATAGATAGAAGTAGGTCGGTACGGGAAGGGTTAATTACCAAATCAGAATAAATAATAAAGTAAAGTAATGTCTCCCTTTCAGACCATGTTATGCCATGAACTATGGAAAAGGCATTAATCACCCTCATGGCTCACAGCACACAATGGATGTGTGTGAGGCCAATACCTTACTAAGATGCTTTCACTTTCCTAAACTTATAATAAATCTCAGGCGCCCATAAGAGCCAGACCTGGCATTTCCCCTAAAATTTGAACACAAGACCATCGTAATTCGTAATGGTACCACTAGACGACTGTTCCAGAAAGTATGTACTATAATACAAAATCAACATATATAATTACCGTGAGTTTGTTTATATGTTTGTTTATATATTTATTTATATATATGTTTGTTCGCTATAGGCTCCTAAGCCGTTTGACTATTTGGGCCAAAAATTAAATGTATAAATTGGAAACGTCCTCCAAAAGATTATTTTATTTTATCACTTATAATCATAATTGTGTTGATTTAAAAAATCTAAAATGTCATATCCATCTATGCAAATAAATATAACGGTACATAGCAAATGGCCACTTCCGTTCAATTACTATGTTGAACGCGACATTCACTATGTTGAACGCGAGGGTCTTTCCGGATTTTCCCAATTCTACTGTTGTTTTTTTAATGTGGCGAGACCTTTTTTAAAAGTTACGCACCGCAATTTGGCTTGGAGAGTTTCAATGGTTTACATTTTAAAAAATACTAGCGTATGACGTAATGTCTATCAAATTATTTCTTTTTTCATTATTGATGTTTGCATTATCCTAAGTAAAAGTAACCAAATGTTTTAATTATTTAATGGATTTACGTCGCTATTGAGAATATCCTTTAATAGGCGACTGTATACACTTTATAAATTAAATGATTCGAATTATAAAAAAAACAAGTTAGGCCTATAAATGATTACTTACCGGGTACCATAAGCTTGACAGCAACAATATAAAATAAAAACTAAATACCGAAAGAAACATTCTCAATACTGTTTTATTGATACAGTAAGCAAGAACATATATTAAATACCGAAAAATCTTTCTCAATTTAGTTTTTTATTGCATTGAAATATTATTTTCTATTTTTTTTTTTATATTATTTATCTTTTTTATTGTTTTGTATTTATGTTTTTTTTCTTTTAGGTAGTATATTATTGTTAATTTAATATTATAAATAACAAGTCAAGTCACACAACTGTTTGCTACATTTTCATATCGAATTAAAACATCTCTTAAAAAAACCTGAACGAGCCTTTCGGCTCTTGTGTCCAGGGCGTAACGCTTAGGATTGAGCAATCTCTGTCCAGGCTCCAGCCACCCAATGACACGCCAAAGGCTCCAGCCACCCAATGACACGCCGAAGGCGCGGCGTACCGTGTAACGGGGAAGGTTTCCGCAGCGCAGCGATCGTTCACTGCGGTTCCCCTAAGGATCATTATCGTGGTGGCTCGCCAGAATATCTGGACTGTCACCCGGTAGCACAAATCCTATAGGCCTACTATAGGTACATGCATCCAGGCACCGGTTGGTTCTCGAGACGGGATTGCAGCGTCCATTGCTTCCTCCCCACCGAGACCAGTGGCCTCTCGGCAGTGTAATGGACCTCGGACCCGTTGCGGGGGCTGTGCCCCATGCGTTCGACCGCCAGTGTATTCTTAATGGGAATGTATCGGCGGTTTACACACACGCCAGTCCTTGAGGCCACAATTCTTATGCATATATGCTAGGGTCAGGTCGACCAGAAACAACTCAAAATAACAAAATCTAAATACCGAAAGAAACATTCTCAACACTGTTTTGTTAATACAATAAGCAAGAACAAAAATTAAATACCGAAATAAATCGTTCTCACTTTAGTTTTTATGGTATTGAAATATATTTTTCTACGCTTTTTTTTTATTATTTACATTTTCATTGTTTGGTATTGTGTTTTTTTTCCCTTTTAGATAGTATATTATTGTTTATTTAATAGTCTATTATTAATAACAAGTCAAGTCAACACAACTGTTTGCTACGTTTTAATACCAGAAGCTTGACGGTAACAATTATTATGCATATGACCGGGCGACCAGAAACAATTAAAAAGAACAAAACCTAAATACCGAAAAGAGACGTTCATTGTCTTTATTGTAATAGTCTCTTTTCTTTCTCTGTTAACAAAACACATTGTAGTCATTCATTTCTCCGTCATTTTGACGGGCATAACCACTAGTATTTAAATAGTTACTGACAGAGTAGTTTATAAGTTTACCTCATCAAAATCTCCTCGCACAACATGAACATCGCTAGCTAGTGTCTTGAGGTAATCGAAAGACTCTTTGGTGCACAGATTTCCGGTGCATAATATGTGCTGTATCTTACCAGGAACCAGCAGTTTTTTAAACCTTGCAGGTAAAGAATTACATCTATGAGGGATGTGCAGGTCTCCAAGAACAAGGACTAGCTAGAATGTAAAAACATGAAATATCAGGTGAGGCTTGTTTACACATTTAATGCTTTGTATGCTATCTAATTTAAATATCACTATTTCAATTCATTTTTAAAAAAATGTAATGCAATGTGAATGTGCATTGGTATGAGTGCTATGAGAACATTTCTTAAATGAACAGAGAGAGAAAGGCTAATGAGCAGCTAATGGTTAGTGGGATAAGGAGGGAGCCATTCAGATTGAGGACAGTGGTAATGGCTAAGTAGGAAATGAGTTGTCAACTGAGTTGAATAGTGACAATTATTTCAATTGAAAATAGTACGTCTGTAGTAAATAGTGTCTGCTTGCATAAAATTAAATAACTAAACTAAACAATTTTCTTTAGTAAATTCTAACAAAGCTAGAAAAGGGATATGATAATTAGGGAAAAGAGCTTAGCCAAGCTTAGGCTCAATGTGATAAGAAAATATTGATATTTTAATTATTGATAATAAAACATCAAGTTTTATTATTATTTTACAATACTAGGCTATGGCTATACATTGACTATACAACTTATTAAGTCCAAGTTAGTAGAACTATATTATAAACTGGCTTAACAGTAGCCCGTTGGACCAAATTGATCCATGGGGCCGGTGAAGCAGCGTTCACCAGTTTCCCTGGCCACTGCATACTAGGTGATTGTGTGGCCAGCACTATGCACAACCGCCTTTACTTTACCCCAACTAAGGTCAGGTACCCATCAGAGCTGGGTAGGCTCAGGGACACCCTCAAATCAGGGAAAAAATCCTAGTCCTCACCAGGATTTGAACCCCAGGACCCTTGCATTGCCAGTCGAACGCGCTGCCTCTCGGCTACCGTGCCCCATATTAAATATATATATATATTATATATATAAAGTTTATATGATATAAACTGGCTTAACTGAGGATTTAATATTTCAAAACAGTTTTGTATCATAATAAAAAATAAAATAAATATGATCATATTGAATGATATTCATAATATAACTTTCAAATCATATTTTCACATTAAACAGAACAATCTATATAACGATGTATAGAATAGAACAATGTAGGCCTACATTAAAATTTAAACTAAAGTCTAAAGTGAGGCTGATGCCTAACCTAAGCCGCTAACAAAACCATGAAGATAACCAACCATAGCCAAGAATTGAAGAATGGACAGACTAGTTACAAGTATGACTACTAGTCCAAGTAATACTTAGTCTTAGACCTCTTAGAAGTCTTAGACTTAGTAATAGTAGTACCGTAGTCGGCGTAGTAGTAGTAGTTAGTAGTAGTACTAGACTAGACTGACTAGTTTAAGTAGTTACTACTTCTAGACAGTAGACTAGTTAGAGTTAGGCTACGTAGAAAACTAAGCGACACGCCCACTAATATTATTTTTAAAGTAATTTTACATTATAATCGTATATTAAAAATAAATAATTGAAAATGTTAAGAAATAAAATAAAAGTTACCATTATTGTCTGTTTATTAGCTGAAAGTAATGAAAGACTTGTCAATAAAGTTTATTTATTGTTGTTTCTTTTGACAAACTCTATCAAGAAAAACCGGAAATAATAATATTTATCACATGCAGATATTATAATGTTATGACACTCGAGATTGGTCAGAATCGTGCTCGTTTAACGAATGAAATCACTTTTAAGAAACTCTAGGTTTACTTCGCTTTTTTAGTGCAAAATATTTAAGGAATTATAATTATTAAGTTGTTAGTGTTTCTAGTGCAAAATTTAATAATGATGACAAAAAATAAAAGCGTAGATATGAAATACATTTTTAATAAATAACTTAAAAATAGCCCTATATTAAAAGGTAATTCACCCATTTATAAAATAAGTATGCCTACACATTCACATCCCATGAAATTCAATCTGGGTATTTCTGGGTATATATTTCAGAAGAAAATATGGTAATTGTTTAAAAAATGATGAATGGCAACACTGATAATGGCAGCGTCCTAAAGAAAACAAATCTTCGTAGATACTTGACTGGTTTAAATATTGCACTATCATTCAGAAATAAATGTAATCATGTCGACGATGAGTTGTACTATTCCCGGATTAAGCCTTAAAGGTAAACAGCCATTATATTAGAAAGAGCGTCTGTAAAATATATTATAAATCATAAACGTAAATTAGATTTTACGATTTGTTAAAAATTGTTACAGTCTACAGTTACAATGTAAATGTAAGCCGTATATATTATAATAACTTTTAATAAGTATTATTATAAGTATTTATAAGTATAATATAGATTATATATATATTATAGTATAAGTATAATCTCCGTATTGAATTGACAGAATTGTTATTGAGTATAGTTGTGTATTCGGTCGTATGCTTTTGAATTTTGAAAAGATTATAAATTATAAAGGATTAAATCATTAAATAAAGCAAATTATATCAAAAAAGCACTTTAAAACTATTAAATTAGAGGCATTTTAAAAAAACTTAAAACAAAGTTTTAATTGGAAATTACTGAAATGTTCTATTTAAATTTACGGAGTGTCTGCGCGTCCGGCGACCGGACGTATAGCGCGGGAGATATACGTCTGGCGACCTAAGTCACGTGACTGACCATGCGCATAATCGTTTATTCTTGTTCGAGTTGCTTAATAACTATTTATTGTATAATATAACCAAGGTATCGTGGCCTAATGGTCAGTAGCGTGTTCTGGCAACTGGAGTCTCGCAGGTTCGAATCCAGCTATCTCCATCATTTTTTTTTTTTTTTAAATTCAAATACAGTACAATGAGATATTTTTTTAGTTCAATACGAGAATACCCTTCATTTATTCATGTGGGTGGAAATAATTTCATTCAAAGTATCAAAGAAATAAAAAATTCGACTGTTAGGCCTAATGTCTAGCCTATTTCTTGAGAAAACGTGTTAAATGTCATTACCAAACAATTTATAAAGTAGTTTAATAAAGTCATTAGTAAACATCTTGACTTGCGCTACAATTTCAATTACGATAAGCCATTGATTTAGCCTACTATGAATGTGGATGGACATAACAATCTCATTCAATGTATCCATTCAAAGTATTAAACTAATAATAAGACTATTAGGCATAATGCCCATTTCTTTATAAATATGTTAATATCAATACGCTCTACGTCTCTCGTTTGTACTTGTAGTTGGGTGGTCAAATAACAAGCCCGCCGGAATAATATCTTCCAAATTCCGAATGTGTCCGGCGGTCACGTCACGTGCTCGCCGGAAGAATATCTCCCGCAATATTTTGTCCGGTCGCCGGACGTATATCTCCCGCGCTATACGTCCGGCGCGCCGGACGTATAGACACTGCCTTAAATTTAAGTCTATTCTATTACTAGTAAATAAGGGTAATATTAATGTTGTGCCCTTCAATTAGTTGTAATAAATATATAATATTAATATAATTATAATAATTATATAAGATTAAAACATTTTCATTTTTGTTTGGTTAGGCTATTAACTACTATATTACATTTTTAATAGTTATTAACATTTTTACATAGTTATTATTTACATTTTAAATTTTTACATAGTTTATTTACATTTTTACATAGTTTTTTACATTTTTACAAAGTTATTTACATTTTTACAAAGTTATTTACATTTTTACAAAGTTATTTACATTTTTACATAGTTATTTACATTTTTACAAAGTTTTTTACATTTTTACATAGTTATTTACATTTTTACAAAGTTATTTACATTTTTACATAGTTATTTACATTTTTACATAGTTATTTACATTTTTACATAGTTATTTACATTTTTACAAAGTTATTTACATTTTTACATAGTTATTTACATTTACATAGTTATTTACATTTGTACATAGTTATTTACATTTTTACATAGTACAACATAGTTATTTACATTTTTACAGTTATTTACATTTTTACATAGTTATTTACATTTTTACATAGTTATTTACATTTTTACATAGTTATTTACATTTTTACATAGTTATTTACATTTTTACAGTTATTTACATTTTTACAAAGTTATTTACATTTTTTACATGACAGTGACACTAGTCACTAGTGACACTGTACTGCTGGTTTCACCCATAAATTGCCACCAAACAGCTTGAAATGGTGGAGGTTTATAGTTTATAGTCCATTGTTTATTGAAAAAAATATTTTTTGATACAAAATGTTGTTTTTTTTTACTTGTAGGCATTGTAGGCCTAAGTTTTATGTATATCATTACCCACACATTATTGTGGTTTTTCAAGTTGGTACAATTATATGACAAATAAATTATTTAAAAAAGTAAAAATATCAGTGTTTGTATCAAGTAATCTTCTTCTTATTATTATTTCTACAAAAACAAGTAATTTTGCACTCGTGCATCATAAGTCCAGTCATAATGTTTGAGGTGCTATGCCGACAAAATGGCAGCGCTGTCTGGCTTAAACTCTATTGACGTTGTGTGTGTCAAATATGAAAAAAATAAAGTTAAGTTTATACCAGTATAGTTTGTTTAAATTTAGTTTAGAACTATAAATGATACTATTATGTTACAGTAGATAGGATCAAGTATAAAAAACAGTTGGAAATCTGAAAATAAATGTGTAAAAAGGGTTTTAGAGAATAATTTTTTTATATCAGTCGTACATTACTAAACAAATTTGTTACTGACAGACACGTGAAACAATTTTTATTTTTAAAATTCTCATCTACAAAATAATAAACCCCCCATCAAATGGAATTTTAAAGCTATCCAATTGGCTTTAGCCTACATTCTAAAATTTGCACATGTGCATTTAAATTGACCCCATCTCAAATTTGTTTTTGACCTCTCACGTAAAATTCTACGAACAGAAAGCTTTTTATTTTCCTTTTTTTATTTGCTAATAAAATTAATTTTTTGGCTATAAACAATATGTTTCTGGCTTAAATAAAGAGAGTTTTATGAATTTAGATCTAGTTTTAGACAAGGGAGGGGAGTAGCCTGGCGTGTCATAAAAATTTAGGGTTTTTAAAATCCTGTTCTTTTTCAAAAGATAAAAATTTTTTGTGCTTCTTTTTGTGACCTAAAATAATTAATTTAAATGAATGATAAACATTCTTCAAAGGTTTTATTTCTGCTTTTTAAATTCCTGGCAAGTGATTTTCAAAGTTTAAAAAAATCGGGTAATGGCGTCCATCTAATATGTAACTTAAAATTAAAATAAACAACATAATTAAAACACACACTACTGATGCAGCTGATACTTTAGGGACACATAAACGGTATCAAGTAAAAAAAAAGCAACAACATCATTTTTGTTTAAACAGTTTTTTATTTTTACAATAAACCCCACTATTTGTTGACAATTTTGTGAAACCTGCTATAATATATTGTTCTCTATTTATATTTTTTTGAATTTCTACCAGTGTTTGGACGGGCTATCCAGTCACTTTCTAAAATTGGTGATGAGCTTTACTTTGAACCTTTAGAAACTGGTGTATGTATGCTTGAACATTTTTTTAACATTTTATCCTTGTATTGGTTAGCCATAATGCTTGGCTCCACATTTCACAAGATCTTAAAGAATGTATAGGTGTTATATTATAATGTGAGTATTAATTTTATTAGGCAAAGTAAAAGTTTAAAAAAAGCAAGTTCAGGGAGGTCCATGAGTTATGGACTCATGATATGCATTAAAGATGAAAATTGGCAGGCACACAGCAAAAGAGGAAAAACCCAACAGAATGGGGCTGCTCGGAAAACTTTTGTCTGTTCTTTATTGATTTAGTTTTATATTTGACCACTTCACTCAAATCCTTTCTAACAAATAATAACAGGTGATAGCTGTCAGGAAAAAAATTGCTGACTGAATAATTTTGTGATTACTTTTGAACATTTACTTCACAAACCTTTGAAAATTCCAAGATCATTTTAGAATAGAAATGATTATTCTGTTTTTATTTATTATAACAGCTCTACTTGAGGTCAGTCAACCCTTGTCGTTCAGCCTACGCCTGCTTTCAGTTTTCTCCGAATTTTTTTGTCCATTATGTCAGCGGGTCATCAGCTAGAGGAGGAGCAGGTGAAGATGATGATGCTCTGCGGTGTAAGGTTGGAATGAAGGTAATTGATGACATGCTTGGGCTTACCGGTCAATTGTTTTGGTTGTGGATTAAATGTTTTATTGCTATACCAAAACTAGCTTGACATCAATGAAATAATGCTGGTTTCCATTAGCTTTGTTATGTTCTTTTTTTTTTTCATGCATGCAAAATGATGAGCATGTCATTGTGAGGCTTTAATATATAATTGTGATGATCATCCATGTTACCCCCCCCCCCCTCCTCACCTGAGAAGTTTTGCTACAATATTGTTTATTGTAGCTTAGGCATGGTGCTATGTGAATTTACATAGCACAAACAGCACCATTAAATAACTCCTATAATATCATCCTTTGTAGGCCTTATGTTATATATAAAACAATAACACACATGTCTAATGACTATCTGTTACTTTGCAGTCCATCATGGCTGTGTTTAGATCATTGGCAACCATTGACAAGACCGTTGAAAAATGTCGGATATCTCTCAATATGACAGATGCAAGACTAGTATTTCAGATGCATTGCAGACATGGTATATTTTCTTTTTTCTAAATATAAGATGACAACTTTAATATTTTATTTAAACTTATTAAAGAAAAAAGTTTCAGTATAATTCTTAAAGACTTTAAAAAAAAAAAGATTAATCTCATTTGTTTGAACCTGATTATTGACATTGGGGTGGAAATTAAGTGTTAAAAATAGTAACATTATAAACATAATCAGAGGATAAATACCTCTCAAGGCCATATTCATACTTTTGTATAAAGTTTTCTTTTAAGAACATATTTTGGGGTCACTGTCATTTCTTATTTGAACTGCTTTTGAAGAGTAAGTCTTATTTTAAAATTACTTCAGGCATCATCAAGACTCACAACCTGGCGTTTATTGAATGTGAGACTCTGCAGGCAGTTTATTCTAAAGACATGTGCCCTAACAAATTCACAGCTCCACCTAAGTAAGAAGGATCAGTGTATGCTTTTATAAGTTCAACAAACATTTTATTACGGTTAGCTTCAAAATGTAATACAATCCTTTTTTTGTATAATTAAACTATAAAACATGATTCATATTTTTATAGTTGCTGTACGAATAGCTTATAAAACAACTAACTTTTCCTTTTTGTTTTACAGACTTTTATGTGAAGCAGTTGTTAACTTTCAGAACACTCAGGAGGAAATTACATTAATTATTAGGCCAGATTACGTAGCTCTTAAAAACTATGTTGAGGATGAACCAGGTAAAATTTTTATATTCTGGATTAAAAAGAATACATTGTGTGTAATATAATCAAGTTAAATAGTTTCATCATTCTACAGAAATATAAATGTTTTTGGTCCGAGTTAAAAATTTAACATGGTTCATTACATTTACAAGCCTCAAAAAAAAAAAGTTAAGTATACCTGTCTGATCAATTGGTACTAAAAGGGCCTGTGAAGCAGCGTTTACAAGTTTCTGTGGCCATGCCAAATCAGGAAATTGTGTAGCCAGGGCAATGCCCAATTGCCTTCACAAAATCCTAGCTTTCACGTGGATTTAAACCCAGGACCTTTGATTCGCCAGCAGAATGCCCTACCCATCATCCTCTGTGCCCCATCATTATGAGCTTTCCAGCATTAAAATATTTGTATTTACTTAAACAACAGATTCCAGTAAAATTATGCACACAGAGCTGACACTGTCTCCTAATGAGTTTGAAAATTATCAGGTCGGTGTTGATACAGATGTCACGTTTTGCCTTAGAGAGCTGAGGGTAAGTGCAGTAGGTTGTCTAAATGGTAGCACACAATTTTCTAGATGGTCATTGGCTATAGTCCTTGACATTTTGCAATTGTAACATCATACATTGGTGACACTATTTGCAGGCAGTTTTGAGCTTTTGTGATCTGACGGGACTGCCACTGACAGTGCAACTAGAAGGACCCGGCAGGTATCTTTGCTCTGCTTTTAAATTGATATACCTAATTTAGTCATACAGGATACTGAAAACTTGATGTAATAATTTATTGTTTAATGAATTAATATTTTAGTCTGCATTTCAAAAATTCTGTCAATAAATGGACCAGAATAAATATTTGCACATAGGCTTTAAACACACAATGGAAGATAGGAATTCTCATTTAATAATTCATCTTTCCACTGTGCATAATAAGAATTATGGTTTTAGGAGATTAAAATGTAAATAAAATGGAGCACGTTTTATTTTGTTGAAAGACCATTGAAGTAGAGAAAATTGTAGACTCTTGGATACAGATAATGTGCTTTGCAGCCGGTTGTATGTGTACGGCCCATGGAATACCCAGCCTATCCAGGGGGTGGTCTTTTCCTAGATGATAGATAACACCATTGCCATTTTTTTCCTTGACATTTTTTTAAATGTCTCATTGGTACTGGCACATTCTTGTGTCCCAGAAGGATCCATTTAGTCTTGATCTACTTGAATCTCTTGTGTTTAATAACAAGACTTTCTCTGATTGTAGGCTCTGGATAAAATTATTCAGTGAAAGGAGAATATGTGCACATTTCTACTACATAGACATACTCACAAGCTTTGTCTTGTCTATATTTGTAGGACTTAATAATATAAAGACTTTATTAAGCTTTATAGATCACATTGTCAGCATTTGTAGAGATGCATCAGTTTGCGTTATTAAAATATGCAAACCCTCATAAAATGTAATAAATTCGAAATATGCTTACGAATGTTTCTACTTTACTTTTTATCACGAATCACTCAATGCCACTGCTATTAATATGAACCAAGTTATATCTACCAATGCCATGAGATTTTAGTTTTCCTTTAAGGAATTACGATCTTATAAGCCATAATACAGTTTTTTTTTTGGTTTGATACCAAAGTTTGTTTTTGATAAATGTATATTTTCAGACCCATCACATTCTCCATCACCAGTGATCCTTCCTTTGAGGCCAACTTTCTCCTGGCTACACTGGCTGAAACAGATTCATCCGAGGCATCCCAGCATGCCACACAGAAATCTCAGGCCAGCAGCACCGTCGGGTAATTTTTGTTGTTGCTTTGCTATGGGCTATGGTGCTCAGTTGATAGTCTACTACTCGAAGGTTGAACTTTTGCATATGGCTATACCAAAGCGTGGATACTATTCAATAATTACTTCATGCTAGGGAACTTTTCAAAAAGAGAGCCATTAGTTTTTCAACTGCTCATCTTGCCTTGGTTGTTTAAAAAAGGATACTCCTATGTACATAATTTTTATTATTGTGTTCATATCTGATGTGTACTTGACATTAATTGGGGCCACACATTCCCCTAGTATGCCTTTGACAACAGAAACTGGTGGATGCTAATTTACTGGAATAAATTGGGATACTTTACTTCTGAAATATAGTGAGCATTAAAATTAAAATAAAGCTGCATATTTACAACCTTTCTGAAAGGTAGTCTACTAATTGTATAAAGGTAGTCTACTAATTGTATAAAGGTAGTCTACTAATTGTATAAAGGTAGTCTACTAATTGTATAAAACTATCATAGTCCACTAATTGTATAAAACTATCATAGTCTACTAATTGTATAAAACTATCATAGTCTACTAATTGTATAAAACTATCATAGTCTACTAATTGTATAAAACTATCATAGTCTACTAATTGTATAAAACTATCATAGTCTACTAATTGTATAAAACTATCATAGTCTACTAATTGTATAAAACTATCAATTTTAACCAATGTGCCAGTTTGAGCCAGGGTTTAAAGAAATATTTTTTTTATTTGGAAGCTGTCATGGCTTAGTCCTGAAAGGGTTATTTTTTTTGTATTCACTAAAACAGTGGTGTTGTTAGAGATTCAAAAGTTGGCCCTTCTATTATAAGCCTTGAAGTAAAAATTGACTATGCTTGCTATCAGAGGTCCCTTTAATCTCCTGGATCTTGTGGCAATTACTTTGCCACTGTGTCAAAAACATTTACATATCTTAATAAGTTTTTTTTGTTCCAATGTTTTGTTTTGTTTTTAGAAAGAAGGTTGTTTCTAAGCACACAAAAGTTCAAAATGGAGCTGTCTCATCAAAAAAGTAAATGTTTTGCTATTAAAAATATCAGAAAAATATTTTAATTTTAAAGATTACCTAAAAAATAATTGATCTACCTTGATTTTAATATATTGACATCTAAAATTGTATTATTTTCAAACATGCATCAAGTAATCACCATGGCATGTCAGCAAAACAGCTGCCTGGAAGCTCAAGATTCATGTTCGATGATGGCGATGACAACGAACTGAGCAGCGTAATGATGGACATCTCCATGCCGCAAGATTCCCTGCCCCATCCTGCCCACAGTCAAAGCCAGTCGGCACCCACTTTAGCATGGTCTCAAAGCTGCGGCACGCCGCGTCTAGGTCGGAGACCATCCACAGAACAGGATAATGATCCAGGTGGGAACGTGCCACCCAGGAATATTCTTATTCAAAACAAGTACAAGACTTTAACACTAAATGCTCATCACTCTCCAGAAAAAAGCCAAGAAGCTGTTAGCAGAATTCAAAGTATCGAGCCAGGGGCAAACAGCTTACAGAGGCACGTTACTGGAACAGGAGGAAGAAGTTTGCAGAATCCAAAGCAGTTATCTCTCAAGTCCAGCAACCCTCAGTCAGACCTTGAGGTCAGCCCTATTATACCCCTTCAAAATAGTCCCAAGGTCAGTTGTATTTTATTATTATTATTATCTGATTTTATCCATAATTATTATGAAACTGTGTCAAAAGCTGTCTATTGCAAGCCAAATAGCGATCTCAATAATAGAATAAAAAATGAAAAGAAAAACAAACATGTTGTACAGTATACATTTACAATGTAAACAGTAAACAGTTGGGAAAACCAGAAATCCTGTTCAGGTTCAATTCATTGACATAAAAAAAATTAACTTTTGAAAAGATAAAAAAAAGAAGATTGAAATCAATGGAAATGTTCTATTTACCTATCATGTAAAGTTTACTGCAGTTGTTTTTAAAGATCTTGACTCTAGTAGAACAACTGTAAATCAGTGTAAAAGATATCTATTGGGAACAAACAAACTTGAGGAAGTGAACCTTTGTTGATTGGTTAGTTTAAAAACAGTTGTTAGTGGTGAACCATCACATTTACGACCATGAAGATCAACTAATGTTCGTTTCTCTTTCACAGGATGATGAAGAGGAAGAAGATGATGATGAGGATGAAATACCCGGCACACCACCAATCAAAAAGGTTTATTAAACCTTTTATATGATCTTCCCTATTGTATGCATGTATGAATGTATGTTTCTGGCAACTGGATTTGTGGATGGCTGATTGACCCGCCACCCTATAAATATGAAACTTGACACATATGCGTTAAGAATTTGACAATTGTGTTAAATTTTGTGCCATGTCCCAACCCATAAAAATACCAGTTCTTAACTTTCTTTTTCCATTACACTTTATGGTGCACATTTTTAAATCCCTATTAAACAAACTTGAATGACACATTTCCCTTTAGTTTTATTGTTTTAATCATTTTTTCAAATTCAATCATTAGTAGATCTTTTAAATTTGCTTTTTTTCTTTTTTCTTTCTTTGTGGGTAGCACAGGGTATAGGAAAAGGCTAATGCATTACAAATTACAAGACTGCATATAAATAAAAAGAGATCATTTTAACTATGATTTACTTCACACACTTCTTTCTTTCAATAATGAGTCAATTTTTTTTTACTAGTAATAGCTTAACATCACCATGGCATTAAAGTGTTTAATTGATATTTTCATTGAAAAGTCAAATTATGTTCCATTATATTAACTTGATTTTTTTTCTTACTATGTGGGTGGCTAAGGGCCAAATCATTAAGTAAGTAAGTAAGGCTAATGAATAACTAAAAATGTTTTTCTTTCCTTAAAAAATATAGTCAATAAGTTTGTTTTGGTTTTCTTGGATGTCTTCTTTTATAAGCCTAATTATGTGCCTTTATATATCATCAACTTTGCTTTTTGTGTTTATTCCTTGCTATGAATATGGCAATGGGCAAAATCTACGGAACGCTAAGGGTTAACAAAAATGCATATAAAGAAGTTATAAGAAAAACTTTAAGGGATGTTTAATGTTAATTTCAACTCACTTTTTAAAAAGGGGAGAGGACTCATCTTTAATGATTGAAAAAAAATAGCCAACGCATTTATCTCATTATCTGCCGAAATTCCATTTTATATGAGTTAGCCTATCTACAATCAACATATAATTATCATGGAAATGCCAAATATTTTTACAAATACAAAATATTCTTTTTGTAAACCATTTAATTCTTTCCCCAGTTTCGATCTGTGTTTTTCGGTACACAGTCCAGTACGCAGCCCTCACAGTCACAGAACAAACCACAAATTCTGGCGCCCGATTCTGACCCAGAATAATGAAGAACTTTTTTAATTTTGGGATGTTATGCATTTCAAACAAATAGTAACTGAACATTTTGAAGCTGCTGAACAAATAAACAGAATAAATCAATAATGGAGGAATTGAAAAAGTGGCAGATTTAAACAAACAAGTGCACCAATCAATATTTTTGTCAGATACTACTTGTGACATTTGGCTACAAAGACGAAAAAAGAATAACATTGTAAATAAAGAATCTCTGTTAAATGTTTTAAATTAATTGTTGAATGTATTTAAATTTCTGTTCCATGTATTTCATACAAAAATACAATATTGTTGACAAAGACTAAATGTGTCTTAAATTGTTTTATCTTACATCTTCACAAGTGTTCATTTATTCAGTTAAAGAGTTAGCCGTCTTGTTTTTTTTTCCCCCATAAATTTCTTTCCTTTACGTCTATCTGGTGTCACGTACGCACCCTGTATTAGATCTTGTTGTTGCACTAACTATAATCGGGAGTGGATTGAAAGGTGTGACGTGTTGACAGTTGTTCTCTAGTTCTAGTTTATTGATGTCTTTGTACATATTGAGTATCCTATCCAGTGTATTGTATTATTCTGAGTTGTAAGCTTCATTTTTAATTAATTAAACAGTTCCTTAATTAAGCTTCTCTTTGGTGTTAATCAAAGTGACGAATACGAGCCAAAGCAGAATGTGCTGCTTGTTACACTGGGACTACATTGACACTATTTTAGGCCAGAAGTTCCAAATTGTTGTCTTGACCCGGTTTTGGGCCACAAAGGCTAAATTACTGGGTCACAAAAAAAACATATAAATAAATCTAGGTAAGATTATGGTGTTTTCAAGCAATATTTAGCTCCAAACAGACATTTAGTGATAAGCATTTTTAAACCAGAGTTAATGGTTTATTTTTAGTTTTTACCTCAATGCAAGATATTAATTTATAAATATTTTTTAAACTAAAAATAAAACTCTATTATAGGTAATATAAATATTAGTTGGGTCACCAAGTAGAACTATGAAAATAACCTGGTCACTAAGGGGGTTGGGAAATGCCAGCATTCATTTGACTGAACTTCCTTAACTTTTCTATTTACACCACTTACAGCAGTTCAATGTGCTCAATAGAATTCTTTCTCAAGTCACATAATTAATGCACACTACATCACTTTTATTAAGTTTTATATAGGCTTCAAACTTATGAAGGATTCTTAATGGTTCTATATTGCTCTTTTAGAATCCATTATTTACTAATCTAAAGCAGGGCTCTAAGTTTAACTTAGTTTAAGCTTTTAAAAATGGGGGCATTTTATTTTTAATGCAGGTTGTTGGAGTATATTAATTAATATCAACACTGCACGTATTATTTTGGTTGGCATACTGCAATGGCCATGTTAGCAATGGCCAGCTGACTTTACTTTTTCCCAACTAATGCTCTGCCGTTTACAGAGCTGGAACAAGCGAAAGAAAATGAGCTGAGACTACACTCTTAGTCTTAGTGCTCCGAGAACAAACACACATGCGCCGAGCAGTGTAGCCAAGATACCATATTATGGATTCAGTGCAAACAGTTGACTGTTCTGATCCGTTCTGAACTCCTGCATCTAAAAGCACACGCTAGACTGTCTCTTCTGCAGTTTTGAAACTGCAAGACCAAGTGGAGCACCCTCCAGACTTGGGTATCAATCATAGCATTATCCAAGATTCAAAGCAGGTATCAGTCTCAACACGCTGCCTTGAGCCCACCATGTCCCATACCCTACATAATTATAGATTGTCTGGTGTCTCTTAACTTGCAAGACAATCTTAGTTAAGTCTGAACATACTGAAAATAACATCATGTGAAGAAATAAACATATCTTTAATAAACATTTCTCTTTAGTTGTGAAAAAATATATTTACATTAATCATTAATACACAGTTCAAAAAAACTTCTTGCTAATCTAGGTAGTCAACTATAAAATAAAAGGATAAATACATGGCTAGCACAGCTATTAATTCTCCCACTAAGTCCTTATACATTTAAAAAGCACTATGATTAATATGAGCACTGAAGTAAATCTTTCACTTAGGGTAACCGAACTAGTTGTAAACATATTAACATAATTTTTTTGTATTGTTTTGAAGAAGAAAAAAAGCTATTTGCATATTTTTCCCAACAGGCAACAATTTAAATCAATCTCTTGATAGTGTCAACAAGAAGCCTCAGATTCAGCTGAGGCAGGAAGAAATGAATGGGTGCATTGAACAAGGTCAGAGCTTGTTCAATAAAACCAAAATAGGCAATTTTTGTAAGAGAAACATCAGATGAATTTTGAAGCTGAGAAAATAAGCATGATATGTTTATCATATTCACATATAAATTCAACTGAATACTGAAAATATTCAGTACACTCAACCAAATAAAAAAACTACAACTAAGGACTTTAGTGTCAACATAAAAATGTTACGGTCCCGTGTCAACATAAAAATGTTACGGTCATGTTGATTTTTTAATAGACAATTTGATTGGCCTAAATGTTTCTGAGCTAGCCTATTCATTCTGATGCACTGAGTACACTATAGCAAGGCAAAGTGAGGCCGGCTGGTCCTGCGTTTAGTTCACCGGACTTTCAACCAAAACGGCCCAGGTTTTAGCCCAGCCGCCAACCGATGCCTGCATGAGTTTTGGGCCTAGCGGACGAGATAATCTTCTATCTAGAAGAAACGTCTGTAAACTTATAATATAAGATAAGGCATGCAACTTGAAAACCTACACAGAATTGCCATGTATTGTTTTACAAACTTACTAAGAACACTTTTGCAATTTCCTACAAAAGCATATAATCATACTATATTAATTATTATCATGTCATTTTTACTTTCCAAAAAATTTCACCATTGAATTGAGCAGAATATTCAGTATTAGAAATAGTCGACCTTTCAGAAGAGCACAAATACTCAAGTGATCAAATTGCTGGTTAATATGTTTGTTTATATTGATTTAGTTTCTTAAGCTTACAAAAAAAAAAATCTATATATATATATATACACATAGCAAATATCACGCAATCTACATTAGGAATGTTTATAAAAAAAATCTCTCACTTCTATTCTGGGCACACATGAAATATTGAAACATTCATAAATGAGGAATTATAAGACTAGACATTCAGAGAACATGTTTGATTTTCTTTTTTTATTATTTAATGTACAAACAAACAAAATATTCTGAAATGAGGCCAAATGCTGCTAGATAGTTCTGTTAATCTGTTAAATAAAAAGATTTTCTACAGTTCTTACTATTTCAATTCACATCTTCAAATTTTTATTTTTTGAAATCACAGGTTTACATTTTTGAGGGGTTCTAAAAATGAACTTTTATGCATCATCAAATTTAACTAACAAAAAACAACACTTAAAAAAAAGTAAGTTGAAGGGAAAATTCCATCCTTTAGAATGACTACAAAATGTGATCTTTCCCCCGCATAAAACAAAAGGTTTTTATAGAAAGGATTTCCCCATAGAATGACATCACAGAGAATGTATTTATACTGTACTAGTAACGCCTAGCCAAGCAGACCATCTACACTGAGAACCCTATCTAAGTATTTGGTCGTATTATAGAACAAATTCAAGTATGAACTGAATTGTAGCGGCAACTCCAGAGTTTATCCATCATCAGCAAAGCTAATACTCTTTCCTTACCCCCCCTCCCAATCTCCAAAACATGTAACAATCCTAGCTTACTTTAAGTTACTTACAATAATAGTTTGGCAAGACTGATCAAGTCCTGATTATGAATTAAAGTTTGATATTCCTTAAAATATAAAAGAATATTTTTTTTCTTACTTGTAACTATTGGTTTGCATATTATTAGCCAAGGCAAATAATGCCTTAAAAACACGAGCTATTCTGCCAATGTGCCAAGTCCAAGATGATTTCGGATTACTACTATTTATTGGAGTCAATATTTTTTTATTTTTTTTTTGTTTGCTTCAATTACATCCAAATCTATTAATGTCAATGATTCTTAATGAAAACCTGGACCTGTTCTAATAACACCAAAAATAAATTATATTCCTATTTCTATTTGTGACACACATTATATTTGTACAATGATTAGTTCAAGTCCGCAGGGCTAAAATTTGTGGCAAAGATTCATACATGGTTATAAACACATCAAACATTTATGGCCGGATCATCCTACAGGTGATTGAAGAAAAAAACAACATATTTACATTAATCACCGTTTCCTTGCACTGTGTTTGATCTCACCACCGTTTCCTTAGAGCAGGAGGTCGTCAAGTATTTACACTGGCTGATGGTACTGCCCCACCCAGAGTATTGGCTAACTTCAACATTTGCAATATCCGCAATTTTGAAATTCATACCTATCAAACAATTTTTTGTTTAAATAGCACAGTATCAAACAAAACAAAAAATAATGTACAAGAATTCAAAATTCATTCAGAAAAATGAAACATTTAGTTGCCTGCTTAAAAAAAAAATTCTTTTGTGCTCAATATTGTCATAGAGAATCCCCCCCCCCCCCCACTTCCTTTCCATCCCCCAATATTTACACCAAACCTGAGCCCTGAGAGAAAGTCCAGAATGAAAAGTGCTGGGCTTCATATTTCCCACACAACTATCTTTCAACAGTACCTGTGACTGTGTATTTTGTAACTTGTTTTACAGTTTCACACGTTCAACAATCAGAATCAAACACACATTCCTAAGGTACTTCTGCTTTGTTTAACCACTCTCCCATAAATAGACGAGACCCCTCACAAGAAGATATCCGACTGGTGTGTCACCCTCGCCACAATACACGTGATATCATCTGGCTTTCCTCCTGACAAAAGAAAGAAAAAAATCATTAAAAAAAAATACAAAATCATCTACATTAAAATTAATGTACATAAAATAAATGCATTTTTCTGTCAATTTTCTATGCTCCCTATACTGTATACTACACTTAGAACGGCATTTAAAGATGTCAGAAAATACAATGCTTTAACACCCATGTATCTTCTTTTGTCCAATTATAAGCTACAGAAGATGTAGGCTGTTTATAGCCCCACATTGCCAGATACATTGAAGGTAATTCTGATCACTAATATATGTGTTCATTATGTGTTGTAAAAAGTCTTGGGAATATGTGCCAGTCTATTCACTAAAATTACTGGTATAAAATGGAGAAGTCCTAAAAATTACAAACACTTTCCAGACCATTTTAAAAGGGCACTGCTCTATATTTATAAAATATCAATTTCATTGCCTTACTATCAAAGTTGCACATTCTCAATTTACTATTAAGTAGCAAACAAATTAAAAGTATTAGAATATTTAGTGGTGTAAATTATAAATATCTTCTGTTTATGAATAGATATGCTGAGAAAAATGCTATATACAGTACTATTAAACAAACTATTGAGCATAATTAAAAGTATTTCTTCTTAGGGTTCTTATTCTAAAATCTTTTTAAATTCACAAAAATGTTTAAAAAAAATTCACAGACAAATTTGTACGGACTTATGTGAAAATGTTCTATTTTGTATATGGGTAGTCCAAAAAAAGAAAATGTTTGTAGATTGTTTTTAAGCTTTAAGCACAAATAAGTACTTGTAGAATAATTTCAGAAAAAAACATGATGAGAGTTAAGGGTACTCCATTTAACTACATGGTTCTTTTATTTGAAAAAAAAAAAATTGAAGTATTTTTTAATGCAGTTTTGTTAATTTTTTCCAAAATGCACCAATTTCCCCAAAACCTTGGGTCAATTTTTCCCAAACTTTTCTAAGCCTTATGAACAATGCCTTACTAAACAATTTTATATCAATATTTAAAAAAAAATTCATAATTCATCAGAATTACAAGTAACAAAATTAGCAATGGACACCGGTGAATGCAGTTTCACTATTATTATGGACCATAATGATCTCAACAAGGGATATCTTTTTACATATTCAATAATTTGATTTTTTTTAGCCTTATGGGGGAATTTGTCTCATAAAAAGATTTTTTTTTAATGTATATATATATTATCTATGTATAATATTGAAACACTCTTTTACTTATGGCTTCAAAAAACATCAATCTTTTAATACTTTTGAATACATCTCAGTTTTGTGTATCTTTTACTGAGCTGAAATGTATTACCTCTCATATCTATGCCAATGTCACATGCAGACAGTGCAAATGGAGACATATAGTCAGGGTCTAATGATAGCTTGTAGGCGTGTTCGGCTATGCTGCAGGCTGCCGACTGAATTTTTTCTTCTTCTTTGGAGTTCTGATTTAGAGAAAACAATGCGGGAGATTAATATGAGCCAGAGTCAAGAGATACCCGCGTGCAACAAGTGTCATGCTTGGCACATCACATACTTTAAATATATGCAGGTTGAATAATACTGAAATATGATCCATATATTTACATTTCCACAAAACCTGACTACGTAAATCAAGAAGTAGAAAAAAAAAAGAATGCTGGCTGCTACAGCATCCTTGAAGCTAGAGAAGATCCTTGCAACTTGTCCTACAGATCAAAGGATTGAAGACATTCATTTCAATTTGGATTCTGCCAGTGTTTCGGCACCACCCTTGAGTTAGGTTAAAGAACTCTAGATTGAGAAATGAGTTCATAACTATACAATTTGATAGAGAAAAAAAGAAAAGAAAGTACGACCCAGTTTAATGAATTAGGATGAGCAATTCCATACGGGGATAATAGGTATGGTGAATAAGTGTTTTTGCATAAGCTAAACTTTATACTTTGTGTGTCTAAACTGTTTACATAAGATCTTCTAAAACCTCAATGAAAATAATATACTCTTTGAAAAGTTAAAACAATTAGATGGAGACCAAAGGGATTAGAGCAGGGGTCGGGAACCCATGGCTCGCGAGCAGGGGCGAAGCCAGAAATTTTTTCCAGGGGGGGGGGGGCTGAACTTTCGAGTGACAAATATTTACCAAATACCGGGGGGCTGAACTTTCGCGAAACAAACCTTTACCAAATTTTTAGCAAATTTAGCACTTATTTTTAACAAAATCTGTTGAAAAAATATTGTTTTTTAAATTGCAGGGGGGGGGGGGGGCCAAGCCCCCCCCCCCCCCCCTCAGCCCCCCCTGTGGCTTTGCCCCTGCTCGCGAGCCAGATGTGGCTCTTTTGATGGCTGCATCTGGCTCGCAGATAAATGTTCCATTATTTAAAAAATGTTTTTTTTAGGATCTACATATCAATTGCATATCAATATTTCATTCTACAAATGAGCTAAAGTCTACTGCAGCTCAGCATCAGAAGAATTCAGAGACATAATTATTGTACTTTTAGTGTTAAGATTACACAAAATGCACACATTACTTGAATTTTTAGTTGTAAACATAATGTATGGCTCTCACAGAATTACTTTTCAAAATATGCGGTATCCATGGCTCTCTAAGAAAAAAAGGTTGCCGACCCCTGGATAAGAGGAAATGAAGGTTGTGAATCTACTTGGAAGTTTCTAGTCCTTCCTGTGACAAAAACAGCCTCACAAAGCTGGCTTTAAATTATTTCATTTTAAGAATCAACCAGTGTTTTGCAGTATTCAGATGTAAACATCAACACACAAGCAACAAGAACTGTTCAAGGCTTACATGTAGAGATTCTAGAGTACGAACTATCATATCTTCACTCAGGTTGTCGAATAAGCCATCAGTGGCCAACATCAACACATCACCATCTTGCACTTTAAAGGATGATGTTTCTGCAACTTCTGGGCTGTAATACAACATTTTACAACAAAAAAAAATTATATTCCATCACAAGAAAACAATGACATTAAACATACACAAATACATATTTCTCATTTATGTTTCATACAAATTGTATTTTATTACAGTTAAAATAAATAGAACCCCTGTAGTTTTGTCATAAGAAACCTTTACTAGTCACTATACTTACATAAAAAAATGGGCACATATATAAACTGATAAAATCTGTAATAGTCGTAATAGTAAAGGATATTCTCATTTGTATTATAATTGTAAAAACTCAGTTTACGACAAACTAGTTGTGTGGTTGCACTAGCACCAATAATAATGAATCATTTTTACCTGTCGCTAAGCCACAATCCATCACCAGACGGTGGCGCCACTGCTAGCTGGTATGGAGTGTTGAAATAGTGCTGCTGTTCTGTGGAGCGGTGGACTATTTCCCCGTCTCGTATCACCAGAAAACCGCTATCACCTAGGTTTGCAGAGTATATGGTGCGTTCTTCTCGATGTAAAGAAACTACACAAGCTGTGCTGCTGCCTGGGAAAATGGTAATGAAAACTGTTATACTGCAAGAGGATTTTCTTTTATATAAAAACATGATAACAGCCCTGGCAATTATTTATAATTGTCTATAAGCGTTTATTTCTTAATATAACAACACCGTAACAGCCCTGGCAATTATCTATCTTATAATTGTCGGTAAGATATTATTTCTTAATCTAACAACACCATAACAGCCCTGGCAATCCTTTCAACTGTCTCTTGTAATATATCAAGTGAAAACTTCAAAACAGTAAATCTAAAACTACTCATTTGTGTACCTAAAGTTAGGACTTTTTGTTCTAGCATCTCACTGTAGCCTGCAGCTATGATATTGGCAGGAGATTGAGGCACAAAGTGACCGGTCCTCACCATACGCTCGCATGCCATCATCAGGGACCTGGGAAACGAAGATGGATCTATACCATAGTTTCTCCACCCGCCAACGCCATCTGCAACTCCTGGGGAAGTATTTTAAATAGAAAAGTGTCAGCAGCTTACATTTATTCATCTTAGCTACAATAAAGTCACACGGGTATCAAGTTAGTTCAATTTCAATTCATTTAAGACAGGAAAAGCATTTTAAAAAGGAAAATAATTTTAACTGCATTTGCAGCAGAAACATTTCTATGTCAATAAATGTACAGAGTAGAACAGCCTTTAAACCCAACTTCTGAAATTGTCAAAATGTGATTGACAAATTCAATTGTGAATTAATAATTAATCACAAGAGGAATAAATAGGCCTGAGTTTGCACATTATCGCTTTGACTGAAGAAGAAATAATATTTATAAGCGTCTTAAGACTTGGCCTATATTTCTATATCAACCTTTTTTGACATGTCTGTATAATATTTATTGAACTAATGACAATTATATTTCAGTCTGTTATCAATATATTAAGACACAGTAATGAGTAAATGAGTAATTCTATGAATTCTATGTATGACATGCATGGAAACATGACCATCATATCATACAGGCCTATTATCATCTCACACAGTTCCCACAGTCAGAGTGAGTGTGACTGAACCAACAGACGATGAACTAATAAGTTTAATATATAGGCCTAGTAATATAATATAACCATGCCCATGCTCATATGCCATATAGGCTAGTTATTAATTTAAAATATCTAGGCCACCTACAACGCTATTGGCTGATATAGTAGCCTAATTATAGTTTATTCATTTATTATTTTTAATTGAATAATAGAAGGGGCCTATATGTCATGTCATACTCATATCCATCATAATACCAACATGGCTTCAGGAAAAATAGATCATGTGAGACTCAATTAATAGGCCTAATAGATGACTTGTCAAAGGGATTAGATAATAACAACCAAATTGATGCTATATTACTAGATTTTTCAAAAGCATTTGATAAGGTTCATCATTCTAGTCTACTAAAAAAACTTAAATATTTTGGCATCTCTGGTCCCTTACATCAGTGGATTCAGGACTTTCTTATAGGCAGAGAACAAACAGTGATAATAAATGGCTCTAAGTCATCACCAATAACTGTAAACTCAGGAGTTCCACAAGGAACTGTTCTAGGACCCCTACTATTTCTAATTTATATTAATGATCTGCCAAATTGCATCAACACAGGAACAAAAGTAAGATTATTTGCAGATGATTGCATAATTTATAGAATAATAAAGCCAGGAAAAGATAGTGAACTTCTACAAAAAGACCTAGATGAACTACAAAAATGGGAATCAAACTGGAGTATGTCTTTTCACCCAGAAAAATGCCAACTAATAAGGGTATTCAAGAAAAAGAAACAAATAATAGCAAACTATTTTGTTCATGGTAAAGAACTAACTCAAACTAGCAATGCTAAGTATCTAGGAGTAATATAATAAATGATAAGTTATCTTGGAACCCTCATATTGATGAAGTAATTAAAAAATCAAACAAAACATTAGGATTCATAAAAAGGAACTTTTACAAATGTAATAAGAATATAACACTAAAATGCTATCTCACATTAGTTAGGCCTATACTAGAATATGCAGCATCTGTATGGGACCCATCAACTAAGGAAAACATTAAAAAATTAGAACATATTGAAAAAAGAGCTGCAAGGTTCATAACTAGCGAATATTCCCAATTAACAAGAGTAACACCATAAGTCCAATCATTAAACCTAGAAACACTAGAAGACAGAAGGGTAAAGAGTAAAGTAGTAATAATACACAAGACATTAAACTCTAATTTAGAAATACAACACAATGACAACCTGTTGCAAAGCTCAGATAAACATAAAGACAAAAACACTTTCCTTGTCCCTTATGCGAGAACAAATGCATATATAAGTACTCTCTCTTCTCGAGTGGCATTTGGGCATGGAATGGGTTGCCTGAACAAACCAGGATAACCAGTAACTTAACATCATTTAAAACATTAATAAAAATGCAAGACTAGACTCGGACCACGGATGAGCGTAGGACGCAATAATCTTCTTTATAGAAGGAGCGTCTGTAATGTATAAGATAAGATGTCAGTCATCTTTAGCAACATTTTTAAAAGCCAATTTGTCTAGGCCTATTTAGCTATTTATCTACTAATCTACTGACGAGGCTACTCAACTATATAATATATTAGCCTTTACTAAAGGCTTTAGCCTAAATATTATATGTTAAATAAAATGTTACGCATACTATCATTGATTGTAGTTATTTTTAAGTTAAAATATGCCTACACTACATGACATTACACTTTGCCTAGGATAGGCCTACATACTATTACTAGGCCTAGGCTACATACTAAAAAGTAAATGATACTAACTAGACTAGGTAAATAGGCCTAGAACTAGAGTTCTGACAGAGTTAGTCAGATAGGCCTACTTTAAACTACTTACTACTACTACTACTAGACTTACATAGTGACATAGTTAAAGTTAAAGTTAGTAGGCCTACATTATTCATTATTATCAACATAGTAACATAGGCCTACTCATACTACATGTACATACATTTCTTTTAACAAATCATATTATTTTATAAAATAAAAATTACAAGTAGAAAAATCTTACCTAAGACATCTGCTACTTTATTCCTACTTATAAAGTATGCATCATCGCCAAACGTCGATTTGCTAAACTGGTTTGATTTGTTCAATGATTTAGAAAATCCCGATGTCCCAGTAACTAAATGAAGTGGTTCTTTCACTTTATCAAATGGACTTTTCAATTGAAATTCATTATGGATTCCGGCAGCAATGGCACGGACGACAAACCTCCCGTATTGTGCCACAGACTGCATGACACAATGTTAATCAGAAAAGAATATACTCTCACAATGTTCCTCACTCATCGCATGGTATATAATCAAACTTACTCCATCTTTGTCTCCTTCGTGATTACACCAATGACCTTTGTGATCATAAAAGGGGGAATAATCGTAACTATATATAGACAAATATAGGTCAGTGCCCCAGTTGTAAAAGTGATCGATTTAGCGATAGTTAGTGTAAATTTCTTTTAAAATACTTGGTGGTTTCCACAACAATGGGCCTCCCTAAAAATATATAGATCTAGACTCTATCCTTTTATCAGGTTACGAAAATAAAAGTTTAATTGTTCATATGAACATACGCTAAGCGTTGTAGGTCATATAATACCCCCCCCCCCCCCAAAAAAAAAGTAAAAAGGGAGTAGCACGTGCCCTCTGCATAACCTTGTTCACTCCCCTCCCCCCTTGCTTTTTTTTCCAAAACCGATGATTTTTTTTTAAACATCAATTTTGTATTTTCTCCATCTTTTGTCTTAATTTACAGAAGGTAATGATTTATTTATGGTTCCAATAAGTTCAATAAGCGAATGTAAATTGGACTTTATTAGACTACAGATGTTCCGTCTATTTCAGCATGATTGAACAGTAAGCCCTATGCCATTTTATGTTATAATAATTCCAAAGACAGTTATGGTAGAGTAAAAGGATTTGTACATTTTGTTAGCATCTTATCTTATCTTATACATTACAGACGCTCCTTCTATAAAGAAGATTATTGCGTCCTACGCTCATCCGTGGTTTGAGTCTATAGTCTTGCATTTTTATTAATGTTTTAAATGATGTTAGGTTATTGGTTTTCCTGGTTTGTTCAGGCAACCCATTCCATGCCCGAATGCCACTCGGGAAGAAAGAGTAGGCTACTTATATGCATTTGTTCTCGCATAAGGGACAAGGAAGGTGTTTTTGTCTTTATGTTTATCTGAGCTTTGCAACAGATTGTTATTGGGTTGTATTTCTAAATTAGAGTTTAATGCCTTATGTATTATTACTACTTTACTCTTTGCCCTTCTGTCCTCTAGTGTTTCTAGGTTTAGTGATTTGACTAATGGTGTTACTCTTGTCAATTGGGAATATTCACTAGTTATAAACCTTGCAGCTCTTTTTTGAATTTGTTCTAATTTTTGTATGCATTACAGGCTATCTAAATATATATATATATATTAGCTCAGACTAGGTATGGGGGAGGGGGGGTTACAAAACTTGCCTAAAAAATCTTACAAAATCGAGGAGTTTTACTTTTTTATGCTGATTATGTTTTTAATTTTTAGAAAAGGGGATGGCGTGGGATATATGCCTAGGCCTATAACTAAGTTGGACTTTGTCGACAACTTTGCGCTATAAGCTTAAATTATATAAGAGCTTAAATAGCTAGGCCTATAGGCCTATTATATAGTCTAGGCTACTAAGCTTCCTCCCATTCCATTTTGCAATGTAGGCCTATATGCTGGCTTTGCCATGAGACTAGTGTTTATATAGACCCTATCTGTTGCGACGGCCCATGTTCAGTCCTATAGTATGGACATTTTAGTTTTTAAAATAAGCTTCTCTATAATTTATTGACAAAGATGATCATAAGATTTAGGGGCCTATATCGTTGGCTGCTTTCACTCGATCCAGTTGTCACGGTCTTGTACGTGCTACTTTTTGATTTGGGAGACAATAATTAAAGGACAGGTCACGGTGCACTTAATGTCGTCTACCAAATTTTAATCCCCATGCACCCTTTCTTCCGCATGCCTCGTTCTTCTCCTTGCTCTGTGCCAAGTAAGGTAGCCCTGGCTTTTGCAAGGCATTCTGAACTGGATATAAGCTAAGCTCGTCGACCACCTCTGTTCTTTTGCTCTTATTGCTAGTATTGAGGCTTGAGGGCATATAAAACCGCCTTTGAAAAATTATCAAAGCTATTCTTTGATAACTCCTACACTGAGTCCTACACGCTTTACGGAAAGGGAAAAATAAATATTCTGGAATGCAATTTAATATAATTAATACATAGGCTACTTTTAACATATCAATATATAAGCCTACGCCCACCTACGCCCACCTACGCCATTCAAATTGTTTCTTAAGAAGAGCGATAAGCGATGGAGTCATAATCAGTTATTATAATAGAACGGCAATAACATTAAATTAGAGTAGTAACCCTTTGATTGGCGAGTTAAACAAAAACATTTAATGTAAGTTGCACTTTTGTTAGTGAATTTTTTCTCCTAAATTAGATCTTGTATTTATTTGTTTTTTTTTATTTTTATTGAGATGCATTTCCTTACAAAAACAAAAATAACGTACAAAACAATCAACGGTAGATAGCACTGCGACTATATAACATAGGGCATATATAGCCTACCCAGCCCCAGCTGTGCAACGAATTTTTGTTCTTTAGTCTTTATAAAAAGCTGCTTCACTGCTTGTTTTCGGAGTATTTGTTTCTGCAACACTTTTGATTGGAGTCGACTTACTAAAATGTACTAAAAGAACAAAGTAACAGAAATAGTCGATAAGTTAACTAAAATTAAGATAAGCCTGATAAGCTGATAAGTAGACCACTATTTACTATAGGATAGGCCTAACTATAACTTAATACTTAAGACGTTAATTACGGTTAATTATTAATAGTCCCCACAGTCGGCCTATTTATTATTATATTTTTACCCCCACCTATTCGGCGCATTAACCGAATTAAATTAGCCTATACGGTCCTATACGTTAGCTAGACTAATATTTAGCAGCGTAGAAGCCGTTTTGACTAAAACTAAAAGGAAAAAGGCGAATACAAAGTAGCCTACTGGTAGAGGGGGTAGGCCTATTCTTAATTTTTTTTCTTGAACTGAATCTGCGACTCATTAATTACGATTCTGATTATATTCTAAGCACGCACTTACCGCACTATAACTATAGTTGATAGTGATAGTGTGACTATTGACTATAGGCAGGCAGATACTGAGATAGGCATATGCAAAGGCAATCCTGATATTTTACATATTAATAATTAATTATATTAATATTATCATCTGTCAATCTGACATTATCGCCACCTGCCACTTGATATTTTATTTAAGATTTAAGAGTAATAATTTAGTAATAATTAATAAGCTGTAGGCTAGGTATAGGTCACTTATTATTTATTATTAAAATTAAATTATTAATTTTGTTAATAATAATATGAATAGACCATATGTGTTTAGTAAATAGGCCTAGTGTTTTGTGACTTTTCACATTTAAGCTTGCTCCTATAGCTACCTATATATATATATATATATATATATATATATATATATATATATATATATATATATATATATATATTCTCTCTCTCTCTATATATATAGGCCTATATATATATATATATTAATTATTTAATTAGGTGACTGTGTAGACTGTTCAAGTCTGTTGTAAAGTAGATCTATATTGTTCTATATAACTTTACTTTAGTTTAAATGATAATAAAGACTAGTTTTTGGTAAATATTGATGCTTGATGCTATATAATTATATAAATATATTATCAGATTTGCAAGCTAAACAGGCTAGGGTTATAGACCTACCACACTCTACAATTATCCAATATTAAAAACATTATGATTATGCCAACATTAGACACTTACGTTTTTAAATAGATTATAGTCTTTTTGTTATGTTATATATAGGCCTATATGTAGAAAAATATACCTAAACCTACCATATATTTCATATAAGAGTCAATAATTTAAAAAATTTTAGTGTAAAGTGTAAATAGGTC
The DNA here is from genome assembly GCA_949126835.1 of Anisus vortex. Taxonomy (NCBI): domain Eukaryota; kingdom Metazoa; phylum Mollusca; class Gastropoda; family Planorbidae; genus Anisus; species Anisus vortex. The sequence goes on from OX421504.1 coordinate 13,220,902, forward strand.
GCACCTGTAATTTTGGGAGTTACACTGCCTTTTAATATAAATTCATTATTTTTTAAACATTAACAGTTACTAAAATATTCACCTTAATTTGAAAACTTTTCCCCTAACTCCATGACTGAAACATGGAAACAGAGTGCACAGAGCATGCTAAAATTAAATGTTAAATAGCATGGATATAGGTGAGCTGTACAAGTTTCCGAATTACCATCATTAATTGTCTGTAATGAATTCAAACATGATTGCATGCAAGTAAACAAGAAAGGCTGGCGGCCAAGCAATACGTCTTTATAAGTTGCAATATTATTTTTTAAATCTTACATGAAACAACCTGACGAAACAATTTTTTTAATCACTATCGATATTTCAAACATTCAGTCTTTTTCTATATATTATATACATACATAAAAAAAAAAATTAAGTTTCAATTATAATACAGGGTTCTCCTGAAATGTACTGCAATTTGGCGATTGGCTGATTTTTTTTTTACATCAAGGCTTGGTTTTCTCAGGACGATAAACACTGCCTTTATAGGCTATATAGCTCAAATTCGGTAAAATAAAAAAGTGCATCTTAAACTTCCACAAGTGTAGGCCTCTATATTACAGCCTATACATTTCAAAATTTTCCTAAATCGCAATTGGCGATCAATATGCAGAATGCCCCCTTAGCCTTAGGCATATGCTTCGCTACCATGGCAATACAAAAATCGGGAGAAGGCAGTGGTCTGCAAAAGTACAATTTTTACCAATTTGTTTTATATATAATTTATATTTACATGCTTAAAAACTGTCCATAGACATGTGAAAGTTGTTTTTCTTGTAAAATGTAGACCTACGCATTTCTAGTAACTCTATATAAACTAAAAATCACAGACACGACTGTGATGTTATAAATATAAGTTTATGTGTAGACCCTAACTTTATACACACAATAGCGTTTATAGTGTATACAAGTATTTCATGAGAGTAAACTAATTAAAGGAATAGAGTAATCATTAAGGTGATGCCATTTAATAATCCAACACAAATTATTTCTACACATTACCCATGGACAGGATGGCTGGTCCTGCGGTTAATACTGCGGAGTGTCCATTAGATGACCTGTGCTATCACACTGCTTGCCGTCCAATCCCTTCCATCCTGCAATAGGTTTGTGCAATGGACGTATAAACCTCTTCTTTCTAGAAAAAAATCTATAATGAATAAGATATATAGATATATAAGATGACATCCCTTTTGCGAGAACAAATGCATATAAGTACTCTTTCTTCCTGAGTGGCATTCAGGCATGGAATGGGTTTCCTGAACATACCAGGAAAACCAGTAACTTAACATCATTTAAAACATTAATAAAAATGCAAGACTAGACTCAGACCACGGATGAGCGTAGGACGCAATAATCTTATATATAATAATATATAAGATAAGATAAGACATGTGCCAGAAAAGATTTTTAATTTCATCACTTTTACTTTTTGAATCGTCAGCTGGTATTAAAAGTCAATGGCTGCTGGGCAAAAGGGATTGTAGTGGTCTAGTTGCAGAGAGTTTGCTAGCCCATAAGAGGAGAGGGGGGATGGGTTCATGTTCAGATCTAGTTAAGCCGAATTTTTATAACAGTCCTTTGTCTACCTTTGTCTTATATCTGTTGTGCAAGGCTTATCGGGTTTGGGAAGTAGAAAGTAAAGTATCAGTCGGACCAAATTGATCATAGGGCCGGTGAAGCAGCGTTCACCAGTTTCTGTGGCCACGGCATACTAGGTGATTGTGTGGCCAGCACAATCCCCACCTCCTTTACTTTACCCCAACTAAGGTCAGGTACCTGTCAGAGCTGGGTAGACTTAGTGACACCCTCGAGACCAGGGAAAAAAATCCTAGCATTCACCAGGTTTCAAACCCATGATCTTCGGTATGCCAGTTGAACACGCTGCCGCTCGGCCACCGTGCCTCATTAGGTTTGGCAAAGTTTGGGCAAACTGGACTTGATTTTTACATTTTAGGGAAACTGACCAAGTTCGTTCAAACTGGACTTGATTTTTACATTTTAGGAAAACTGACCAAGTTTGTTCAAACTGGACTTGATTTTTACATTTTAGGGAAACTGATCAATGTTTGGGGAAAGTTTGTGAATTTTGCTAATATAGACAAAGTAGGGTGAAACTAAGTTAAGATGTCTTTCACTCCAATTATTTTATTTTTCTAAAATTATTCTATGGGTACTTAAAAAACATTTATAAATTTTTTTTTATTTGGACAACTTATAATCACTACCAGACATTAATGTATTTCACTTCACACATACTGGTAAAAATAAATGTGTGAATATTTTGTGAAGTTTGTGAATTTAAAAATAACTTTAGAATAACAACCATGATTGTCAAAAGTAATAAGGCATTGAGATGGCCACACAATCCCGTTTATTGTCCACAGCAACTCAACCGTATAGACCATAAACGGCTTGTAAATGGGAAAATCCTAATTAAAAGTAAACTCCCAAGAATTTTAGAAATATAATTGGTAAACATACAAATAATTGAAAGAGCAATAATATTTACAAAGTATGTAGCCCGAAGTCTAAACAAGTGCTGGACCTAATTTTTGATCCATTAACACAATAACATTGATGACTCATTTCAATTTAAAAAAAAAAAATGAAACACGGTTGTTGTTGTTGTTTTCTTCTTTGGTCCATTAAAATACTCTTGATGCAAAAATGTACTGCCCATCAATTGCATTCACAGTTATCCTGAATTAGTTGAACACTATGATAAGCCTTTGCAGGTGAAATGTTGAACATAATTTCTTGTTTACATTTTTGTTTGTTTTTTGTTTTTTATATTAGTGACTCGTGTAAAAAAAATTTTTTTACCCGAAAGCATTTCATTTAATTCTTATTTTGACCATTGACAGCAATAAATACTGAAGGCACAATTGTTTTTACTCATTACCTGCAGTGAGCTGAGTTGTTCATGCCTTTAGAAATGTTGTAATTTTAAATCATGACTGTTGTTTGTTTTGCAGATTAAAAAAGCATTTGTTTTGAAGCCAGCATTATGCTGTGAATTGTGTGGTGAGGAAGTAATAAAGGATCTTTGTTTTAAAACATATCTGATCAATCCACAATATCAATAGGTAGGTGAATAATCTCATTTTATCTGTTATGAGGTACATATTAATGAAATACCTAACAAGAGTGCTGCTTTTAAAATTAAAAATTGTTTGTTCATAATTGCATTAAAAAATATAATCAATACAAATTAAAAGTTGTCTTTCACTGGGAAAATATAGCTGTAGTGTCATTCATCCATTTAACTTTACAAGTTGGCCAGCAAGGTTTTATTAAGAGTTTTGTTTGCATAAGTTGTTCTGCGTACATGATATTTTTTTGGCAAGCTCAGTGTCCAAACACAATATTTTGTTTTCTCAACTGAGAGGCCGGCTGGTCTTGCGGTTAGTTCACCGGACTGTCAACCGACACGTCGCAGGTTCTTTCCCTGCCGCCCTGCAGGAGTTTTGGGCCTAGTGGACATAATGATCTTCTATCTAGAAGGAACGTCTGTAAAACTTATATGGATATAAGGAGGGATTCTCGAGCACTCTTAGGAACAGTTAGGCTGACTGAGAATCAACTGCCCCTGACCTGGGTTTTTATCAGGTTTTGAATTTCAAATCTTTGAAATGTTAGCATCATGGCATGAGAAATATGTAGCTCAAGTGTTTTTGATGACTTGAAATTTGAGAGCCTCTTGGATAGACCTCTGTGTCCGGCCTTTCTTTGCTTTTGCTAAATAGAATTTTTTAAACTATCAAGTCTGTGAATCTTAGTTTGATCAGTAATGCAGGTCTATCAAGTTAACAGTTTAACGACTTACCAAACTGTTGCAACATTACACTTGGGTGCAATTGTATTAATGTTCTCAATAAGACACCCCACCCCTCACCCCCCAATGTTTGCATGTATATCTTGATAATAAAATATATCACAATGGATTTTTTATGTTTTCCTTCAGGTTGTTTGTTTTGTTCCTCTCAATTATCAAGGAAAGGACTTTCATAGGTCAAATTATTTTCTCATCATGACTGAGGTATTTAAATTCACATCAAATATCTATGTGTCTCAATATTTAATAATTATACATATATTATACATCTGTTTAACTTTTTGCAAAGAAATTTGTAACTAAATTAATAAAAAAGACTTTTACAAAATGGAAACCATTTATGTTGTAAATTTAATTGTGCTTTACAATAATTTTATATCCTCAGGGAAGTAAGTTGTGGGGTGGGCGTTTTACTGGCGCTGTTGACCCATTGATGGAGAAATTCAACGCATCCATTCACTTTGATAAAAGAATGTGGAAGGCTGACTTGCAGGTTAGCAGATGCTAGAAATTTTACACACTTTTTCTCTTACAATATTTAGTTGTCATTCGACGCTTGATTTTTTTCCTTTTAATTTCTTATATTCAGGGAAGCATGGCATATGTTTTAGCACTGCACAAAGCAAATCTCATCTCTGCTGATGAGAAAGAGGACATATACGAGGGCTTATTAAAGGTAATGAATTACATCTCAATATTTGAACAATAATAAAAAGAATTAAGAGTTTTAAGAGAAATTGATTTATTTATTTTAAAGATGAGCATTTACACTTTCGATCTCAATCTGAAAGGAGTACAGTGAAAGGACCATTTGAAATAATTTGCAAAGCTTGCATGTGAGATGTACAAGATTCTTTTGTATATTTAATTTATTAAGGTCATAAGTTTTGTAGCAAACATGCATCAGGCCAGCTAATGTTTGAATGCAGCCATGCTGTTGTAGACATAACATGGATGCCAGAGGATGTTTTCCTGACACTGTTTTGGAAGAACTACTAGCAAAATCTAGTGCTTGTTCTTTAGGAAAAACATTTTATTTTTAAGTTGATGTGTTAATTTTCTGTATATGAACTAATGAACTGCCTGTTGTCAGAATTATATTTTATATGATTTGCATAAGCATGGACTACTTATAGAATATTTAAATACAATATTAGCTATTTACATACACTATCAAGTGTTATCTTGGCATGTGACACAGTAGTGTAAGAATAGGGTGCAGTCTACATTTAGACTGGGGTGATTGCAAGAACAATTTTTTTTTTCTTCAGGTGAGCCATGAATGGGAAGCTGGAACTTTCGAGATAAAACCAGGAGATGAAGATGTGCACACTGCCAATGAAAGACGTTTGAAGGTTTTAAGATTGTATTTTTGTTTTTTTAATTTGTTTCTTAAGAAAAAAATCATTTCTGAAAAAATATTTCAGCTCTAAAAAATGTCTCAGTATTCATTTTATTCATGTGCACTTTCATTTTATTCATGTGCACTTTCATTTTATTCATGTGCACTTTCATTTTAATCATGTGCACTTTCATTTTATTCATGTGCACTTTCATTTTATTCATGTGCACTTTCATTTTATTCATGTGCACTTTCATTTTATTCATGTGCACTTTCATTTTATTCATGTGCACTTTCATTTACCTGATGACTGTATGCTTTTAGGAACTGATTGGCCCTGTTGGCGGAAAGCTGCACACCGGCCGTAGCCGCAACGACCAGGTGGCGACAGACATGAGGCTTTGGTTTGTGGACAAAACTAAAGTGTTGGTGAAGTACATCACAGACTTCATCCGTGTGATGATGGAAAGAGCCAAAGCGTAAGTTCCTGACCATTTCATTTTGTCTGAATTGGTGAGACTCGTTTGATGATTTTTTTAATGTTTCAAGTAACCCATTCTGTGGCAAACGTATCTTTGACCACATAATTTAATCAAGCTATAAGTACTTGAGTAACAAAATGTAAAAATGCTTATTTTAAGATAAAACAGTTTAAAAAACTGACTGTATAAGCTTGTAATGCTGGTGTCCTTATCAAAATTACTTATGCTAATATTTTAAAAGTTTATAATTACTCAGTTCAACTTTGTAAACTTAGTAACTTTATTTACATTACCTGGTTTGCTGTTGACAAGAACAAAACTAAATGAGTCAATGCTTCTGGTATGTTAATAACCTGAAACTTAATGACTCCTAAAACCACACCTTCCTCCCCTGATACAATTGATGAAAACAATTTATTTCATTGTTATGGTGAAAGAGTTAAGCTTGTTTAAAGACCAAGTGAACAGCTTTTTATCAAAATCGAGATAAACGTTTATTTTGATAGTAAATTGTGTATTCAGTACCCAAATGCTAATAAAATCATTTATACAAAATATTAAACCTAACTTTCAAGTAATTAGTTCAATATTAGCACTTAAATGTGCGTAGGAAAAATCCAAATCTCGTAGCCATTTGATATGGCAACAAAGGGTAGTGACGTCAGAGAAGGAATTCCGACAAGGAAAAATGAATATTTTCACGTGTTTTGAATCTATTTCCACGTTTTTTTAATCTTTTCCCAGTCTTATTTTTTAACAAAATGGTTAAATATAGATTTTGTGGGTCGTGTCTTGTTTATTTATTGTCTTTCTAACAGGTCACTTCCGTATGAGACTTTTACAAATCTCGTCCCTTCGAGAAAAAGCTGTTCACTTGGTCTTTAAATTTGTACAGTTGTTTCCCCTTTGGTTCATACTTCTGAAATCTTTTTTTTTATGAATCTCTGTTGAACTTTAAAGAAGCTATTTTATTCCACTTACACACGATACATTTTAAAACCTTAGTTCTCAGTAGACTATCCACTCATTGATGTTTTTTTTTTCACTGTGCAGAGAGATTGATCAGCTTATGCCTGGTTACACACACCTTCAGAGGGCACAGCCAATTAGATGGAGCCACTGGATTCTCAGGTCAGCGGGGGCGTTTCTTTTTGAAATCCTTTATATTAACTTCATTTTTTGTATGTATGTATGTTTTGGGCAAATAATCGAACGTCTTATTGACCAGCTTATTGTTAGTCTATCAAGCTAAAACTTGGCATATAGATGTTTTTAGCTGATGACAACACATTCTATAAAATATTTGTTTACCTTGGATCTGCTTAGCTTTCATTATTATGTCTATGTTTTCTTTGAAGCTATATAACTTGCCAACTCTAATTTGTTACTTTAGCTACGCAGTGATGCTACAGAGAGATGTGGAAAGATTGTTAGAAATCAGGAAAAGAGCATCTACTTTGGTCTTGGGAAGGTTAGCCTGATACTTATTGTGTGTTTTTACAAAAAAATGTAGTTATCATAAATTGAGGATAACCTAAAATGTAATAAAATTTACTAATGTTCCCAATATATAAGTGTCCCTTTAGACCAAAAACAATTTGATTCGAGTTGACAAAAAGTATTATGTCTTCCAATGCTTTTGCAACCTTTTATTGTTAAGTAACTATGATTCAGGAGTAATTAAGGAGTGTTTCAATCTAGATTTAGAGTTTTTCTCCAGTGTTCCTCCCAACAATATTGAAATATTTCCAAATTTGAAGGGGTGCACAATGTCCCAACCTGTAACCTGCGTTGTTGTTGTTGTTTTTTTAATGCCGCTACACACTTAACATTTCTTTTCTCTTGCTGCTAGTGGTGCCCTTGCTGGGAATCCATTCAACATTGACAGAGAACTTCTGAAGGAAGGTTTGTCTTGTCTCTTTTTTTTCCACATGCTTTTGATATGTTTAATAATTTAAATACAATGACCTAGTTCCCTACAGTTACAACAACACAGTCTATTAGGTCTATTAGGTCTATTAGGTCTATTAGGTCTATTAGGTCTATTAGGTCTATTAGGTCTATTAGGTCTATTAGGTCTTTTAGGTCAATTAGGTCTATTATGTCTATTAGGTCTTTTAGGTCTATTAGGTCTATTAGGTCTTTTAGGTCTATTAGGTCTTTTAGGTCTATTTGGTCTATTAGGTCTATTAGTTACTATTACAAATTGGTTTTATGGAGTTTTTAGTGGCTGAGCGGCAGCACGTTCGACTGGCATACTGAAGGTCCCGGGTTCGAATCCTGGTGAAGGCTAGGACTTTTTCCCTGGATTTGAGGGTGTCCCTGAGCTCTGATGGGTACCTGACATTAGGTTGGAGTAAAGTAAAGGCGGCTGCGCATTGTGCTGGCCACACATCCCCTTGTATGCCGTGGCCACTGAAACTGGTGAACACAGCTTCACCGGCCCTATGATCAACTTGGTCCAAGAGGCACTTTTCTTACAAATTAGTTTTATTGCAAAGTAGGTGATAAGATAAAACATATACATATATACATAAACAAGTCAGTGTTGTTCACCAATGTAAACAAGTCAGTGTTGTTCACCAATGTAAACAAGTCAGTGTTGTTCACCAATGTAAACAAGTCAGTGTTGTTTACCAATGTAAACAAGTCAGTGTTGTTCACCAATGTAAACAAGTCAGTGTTGTTCACCAATGTAAACAAGTCAGTGTTGTTCACCAATGTAAACAAGTCAGTGTTGTTCACCAATGTAAACAAGTCAGTGTTGTTCACCAATGTAAACAAGTCAGTTTTGTTCACCAATGTAAACAAGTCAGTGTTGTTCACCAATGTAAACAAGTCAGTGTTGTTCACCAATGTATCCATTGTATTCTGTCCATAGAACTTCACATGGAAAGGATCTCATTGAACAGTTTGGATGCAGTCAGTGATAGAGATTTTGTTGGTATGTTCAATTCACTACTCTATTCAATTTTCAATTTAAAATAATAGGAAATGCAATGAACCTGCTTTTCTTGTTTATTTTTTACCTAACAGAACTTTTGAAAATATTTTCTGCATAATGCAATATTTAAGTGAGTAATAGAGTATACAATATAGTATTTAATTTATTATTATAATATTATTATTTATGTAGTTTGTTTGGTTCAAAGTATGACGCACAATTTTTTTTACTGGAATTTTTCAAACAACTTTCTTTTTCCAGCTGAATTTTTGTTCTGGGGATCCTTGCTGGGTGTACATTTGAGTCGCTGGGCTGAAGACCTAATTTTATACTCAACTAAAGAATTTGGTTTTGTGACCCTCTCTGATGCCTACAGGTATTGATTGATGTTTGGCCATTATATGGTTTTTCTCTGGGGAGATGGATAGTTTGTTGTTTTGTTAAATATCATAAAAGTAGGTAAAGTAAAGTATCCCATCTGACCAAATCGATTATAGGGTAGGCAAAGCAGCGTTCACCAATTTTTTTGGCCAAGGGTTAATAGGGGATTGTGTGGCCAGTACAATGCCTAGCCACTTTTACTCTACCCCAACTAATGTTAGGTACCCATCAGAGCTGGGTATACTCAGGGGCACACACCCTCCAGTTCCGGGAACAAATCCTAATCTTCTCCAGGATTCAAACCCAGGGCCTCTGGTAAGCCAGCCGAAAGTACTGCCGCTCGGTCACCGTAACCCATTTTAAATATCAATAATAGCCTATGATATGTTACTTTTTGCTACACCTTTCCAATTACAGTAGCTAAAATAGCTTTGTCACAGTTTGCACTCATATTATGTCTAAGTTTAATTGGATATTTGTTTTATCAGCTGGCCTTTAACAGAGAGTTTTAATGATTACTTGATGATAATTCCACAACTCTATCCTAACAATCTATAATTAAGTTGAATGAAGGGTATAAGCTTGGATCTAGTTTTTTTTTGTTCTCTTGCATTGTTCCCCACATCCTTCTGTGTTGAACTTTGCTGCTACCTTTACACATGAATTGAATGTGAATTGTTTTAGCACTGGCAGCAGTCTGATGCCACAGAAGAAGAACAGCGACAGCCTGGAACTAATACGAGGACGGTCTGGCAGGCTGTTTGGCAATGTGAGTCGGTGAAACTGAAGACAGGCTGTTTAAAATGACGCTAGTTAACTAGAACTGTTGATGATAAGTATAAGAGTTGTATCCCTTGTTAGAAGTTGACTATGTGGCTTTGATTTGTGTTAAACCTCTTCCTTCTTGAATCCAGTGTTCATCCTTCATGATGACGTTGAAAGGAATACCCAGTACATACAATAAAGACCTTCAGGTAAGTTTTTTCCTTTTCCCTGCAGTATATTGCTGATTGGGTTGGGGGTGGGGGCTTTTTTTCACCCTTAAAGCACCTTCATCTAAACCTAGAAACACTAGAGGACAGAAGGGGCAAAGAATAATACTTAGGGCATTAAATTATAGCTAAGAAATACAACATGATAACAATCTATTACAAAGCTCAGATAAATGTACCGGTAAGTACAAAAACACTTTTATTATTTCATATGCGAGAACAAATGCATACACGTTTCTTCTCAAGTGCCACCCGGGCATGGAAAACACTAATCAAAATGCAAGACTTGACTCAGCCCACGGATAAGTGTAGGACACAATAATATTTTTTACGGAAGGAGCTTCTATAACATATTAAAAAATAATGTCAAGCTACCTTGTATTCTACCATGGGCAAAGATCTGAGCTGTGGCAATGTCCTCTTCCCTCCAATTCCTAATGTTCTTTTCAACCCATTGCCCTTTTCTCCCGGCCCATGCACTCTACTACCCTGTGATGTTCATTTTCAACAATCAAATCAATGAGATTTAAATTTAGAATATTAATTAATGAGATTTAGAACATGGATATAAATTGAATTTTATAACCTTTCTATTTTTAATGGCAGCCTGAGCTGTTTATGGTGAAAGCTTTCTTCTTTAAAAAAAAAGCTGCTTACTTTAAAAAGCAAAAAAAATTATTCCCATTGAAAGCCATAGTAATAGTATTGTCTTGCACCTTTTCATGTCTCGTATTCTTTAAAACAGGAAGACAAGGAGGCCATGTTTGATACTTACGACACTGTTTCCTCAGTCCTGCAGATTGCCACAGGAGTTTTATCAACTCTCAAGGTAACTGTCTTGCTGGTTGTTGTTAGTTATGGATGCTTAATCACGTTTACAAAATGGAGGGGCGGGGGGTATATATATAGATAGATAGTGAATAAACTAAGAAATATAAGTGAAACCAAAATGGTCTGTCATTGTCAACCATTCACAGTACTTGTAACTGATGCATATGATAATCATAGCAACTAAATGCTGCCTATGACTTTGAGTCTGCTCAATTGGGTTTATTTTGATCAGAGAGTTAAGTGGCATAGAGCGTAGCCTAACTATCATCTTAAACAATTTGGCCGTAACTTGTCAAATGGTTAGCTTCAAAGGATTTGATTTTACTTGTTTTAAATGGATGCAAAGGGCACACAACTCTAATGTGATGCTGACTAAACCAAATAATTCTAAACAGCTTATTTTGGGGTTGAAACTACAAAGCCCATTTTTCAATAGATTTTTTTCCTTTTTCTTCAGTTTGAATGCAGTTTAATTTTTGATCTAGCATTTTAGAAGAGATATTTTCCTTGTGAGGAAACAAAGGCAAAAGAAAAAAAATGTCACAGCTGTCATACCACACTAGTTCATTGTCTAGTTTAATTATAAACTGTAATCTCTGACAAGTCTGAATGAAACTTCCCCCTGTTTTAACTCTTACATAGTCATGGCTGTACAGTTTATATAGGCCCTATGTTATTGATGGGTAAAAGTGGAAGTGTTTTTTTAATAGTGTAGGCCTATGAATAAAAGTTACAAAAGTTATGGCCTATTTCAATAAATATTTATAAACTTTATTCCACCCATGCATAGATACATCCAGACAACATGGAGAAAGCATTAAGCCCTGATATGCTAGCCACAGACGTTGCTTACTATCTGGTCCGGAAAGGGGTAAGTGTGGCCAATGAACATTTGGAAACCATTTCTTTGAAACTGAAAGCCAGATTTAAAAAAAAACATTTAGCCAACTGGATTTTTGTATCTACTGGCTTATAATGTCAAGTGGATCGAATATTTGACTGACTGTTTTTTTTTTGTTACAGCTGCCTTTCAGAGAAGCCCACGGCATGGCAGGGGTTTGTGTGGCCCTAGCTGAGAAACAAAACATTTCAGTATCTCAGTTGTCTCACAAAGACTTTCACACTGTTAGGTAACTCTCTTTTTTTTTTCTTATGTTTTAAAACTATTTAAGCCCCCTTACACTTTAAAAAAAATCTGTTTTTTTTTTTTTACAGTTAATTTCATTTGTGGTAATAACTATGGATTAAAAAATGATGATCTACTAATAATGAGCCATTAAAGATAAAATTAGTTCTCTCTTGATAGTCAAGTCAGTTTTTCAAAAGGATTAATGTTGAGAGTTTATCAGGAAACAGTCATAAATTGTATTATGTGTTAGTTAATCTGGTTTGGTCCTTAAAGCCTGGCTGGTCCTGCGGTTAGCATACCAAACTGTCAGCATTATGACCCCCTGGTTCTAGCCCTGACGCCGTCTAATCCTTGCTGACCTGCTGGAGGTTTGGGCCAGGGATGTAATAATCTTTTATCTAGAAGGAATGTCTGTAAACTTAAAAGGTGTAGAAAAAAATATCAGAGCAGCTTAGATTCAGATTTAGGGATATGATCCAGGTCCTTGAAGTGTTTAAGAGAAAAGTACCAGTCGGACCAAATTGATAATAGGACCGTTGAAGCAGCGTTCAACAGTTTCTGTGGCCATGGCATACTAGGGGATTGTGTGGCCAGCACAATGCTCAGCCGCCTTTACTTTACACCAACTAATGTCAGGTACCCTCAGAGCTGTGTAGACTCACGGACACCCTTCCAGTCTTGGAACAAATCCTACTCTTCACCAGGATTCAAACCCAGAACCTTCGGTAAAACAGCAGAACGCACTGCCCCTTGGCCACTGCGCCCCCTGGTAGTGTTTATCAGGAGTTAAATTCACAACATCTTATCATTGCTATCCAATGCTGTTTTGCTTATGACAAAATGTGACCATGCATACTTCTTTGTTTTTGCCAACAGCCCTCTGTTTGAAGATGATCTTATCATTGCTATCCAATGCTGTTTTGCTTATGACAAAATGTGACCATGCATACTTCTTTGTTTTTGCCAACAGCCCTCTGTTTGAAGATGATGTGACCAAAGTGTGGGACTACAACAACTCTGTGGAGCAGTACAGTTCCCCCGGAGGAACGTCCAGGTCAAGTGTCCAACAACAGATTGTCCATCTTCAGACCTGGCTGGAGGAAATAAAACTGTTGGACACAAAATGATTGAATGATGGGGCCTGATGCCAGACCTTCACACAGGCCGAGAAATGAAATAGCAGATTATGATTTGGTTTGGAATGCTCCAATATAACATCTGCTATTATAAAAACAAATTATCTTCAGGAGATAAAAGGGCCAGTTTGGATATGAAATTGTTAAAAAGTATTACAAAGAAGTGTTATAACTGCTCAATTTAGAAAAGCTGTAGTTCAGATTGGGATTTTAAGATTTTAACACAATGCGCTTTTTGTTGTTTTTAATGAATATTTCAGTGGAAATTTGGAAATGAAATTCTGTGTTTTTATTCAAAGTATCATGTTAATTGCTGAATTGAGGAAAGCTGCTCGGCTCTTCAATTGCAAAAAATGTACTTAATGTTGCCACAAGACAATCTGAATTAGAGGTGCTATCTATTTTGTAAAATACATGAAAATGTTATTCATCTATTTTAAATGTATTATTAAGAGCAGAATTTTTTTAGGTTCTTGAATTTAAAAAGAAAATATCCTAGTTGGATCAGAATATTGAATTACAGTTAGCTAAAAAGACAAATAGTTATGTTGTTAGCTAAAAAGACAAATAGTTATGTTGTTAGCTAAAAAGACAAATAGTTATGTTGACTAATTGTAAAAAAACTGATGTTTCTTTTATTTTTAACTTGTTGAGAATTAAAAAATGCATTTAAACAGAAGTTGAAAATTCAGTTGATACCTTAGGAAAATCTGTGCACTTTTGCAAAAAACAGTTATATTTGTCCAACTGATGAGCATTAACTATTATCTCATGCATTTATGACGTCTTGTAATTAGTGAATTTTATGTGTGTGTACATTATGCCCAGTTTTAACTGTTTCATCTGGCATGTTTTGCCCTTTTTTTGTCTATCAGAATGTAATACTGTTCTATGCAGGTTGTTGCATTTTTATTTTTTTGTTGAGCATTTGGTTTTGAGATTTAAACCGTGTTTTTTTTATTTCAATATAATCATTTTAAGACATTTTATTTTAGCATTGCAATAAACTGACTGAAAAAAACAACTTTCTAAACATATTTTTTTTAATTTATTTTGTCAAACTCTTAACATTTCAACACATTGCATAAAGTTAAAGCCAGACCCAATAAATTAAAATGATATTATACAAAGTCTTAGTACCAAATTTTAAAAGAAAAAAAAGACAATAACATATTGCTGCAAAATATAACACTAAGACTAGTCAAAATTGGAAGCATCAACATTTGTTTCATCAAGGAGTTAGTTAAATAAAATGTGATAAGTAAACAGAACATTGCAATGCTTACAGCACAAATTTGTTGAGTAAATTATGTTTGAATTGACAGTAAAAACCCTCTTTTTAAAAACCCAAATAGCCATTAATGTTTCACCTGAGTTTTAATTTGAGACTCTCCAACACACCCATTCCACTCAATTTTATTTGGAGGCAGGAAAAATACAAACATCCCAGCTCTGTGGTTTCAAGCACCTACCCTCATACCTTTTGCTGGTGCTCTGCTCTAGCTAAACTAAGTAAGGCACCACAGTACAAAAGATATAAGATCTTAATACATTCGTTAAAATGAAACAAAGAAGGCTGCTGCTAAAGTTATAGTCAACATGTTACCAAAAGGAAAAAACAAACAACCACCAACAGAATATATGTCGTAAATAAAAATCCAATATTACTAAAATAAAGAAATGTTTGGCACTTGAGCTGCACCTGATTTATCAAAGCTGTAAAGCTTGCTCTATGCAATCCTTGTTTGTCTTCTACCAATGGTATATAGAAGCAGTGCTTTTTTTGTGACGGCACGCACCGATACTGCCTACTGGCACCTTTTTCAATGTGGGGAAAAAATTATTACTTTTCTTGGTATTTTAACGTTTATTATTAATTTATTACATTATTAATTTTTTAAAATTGAATTATTTTAAAATTGCGCGCAATAAGAATTAAAATATAAAATGCGAAACTGCTTTAAAAGTTAGGCAATCCATCACTGAGTACCGGCACTGTATATAAGTATAAGGTATTAAAAAGGATTTCCATCAGTTAAAAAAAAAAATGATATTGCAATACCAGGGTAAATGGATTTTTGAAGCATTCAACAATATAATGTGTAATGAATGGACATATTAATAGGGTAAAAAAGTAACTATTAGTTTCCATTCATTTTTCTCATCAATTGTTAATTAAAGGGACTTTTTATTTCATTCCTTCATTTTTAAAATAAATTGACAATTTTCAAAAAAAAAGGCACACACAAATACTAAAACTTGCTTTAAGTAGTTTTTGTTACTTATCTTAAAAGTGAAAATACATTCTCAAATGTTTTATTATTAAAAAAACAACTTTATAAAAGAATAGAAATTCTTCGTTGTGTAATTAAAAATTGTAAACAATAATTATTAAAAAAAACACATTCATGTTTGCTTTCTAGCAATTTAAATATTTTAGATATTGATCTGGTATATAAAATATCTTAAGACTTTTAAAATACATGTTAACATGGTACCAGTAGGTAAAATGATGGCTAACTGCTTACCCTTAACTAGTTGAAACAAATTTAAACAATATAAATAACTATAGGATGTAAAGAATCCTAACAGACTAGATTTGTGCAGCCCAAACAAGGCTTTACATGTGTGGGGCAAACATGGATTAACATCTGTTGGCCGAACATGGATTTATATGTGTGGACAAAACATGGGCAACAGTCCACATAATCTATTTTACATTGATAGTAATGTGTGGTGCCCATCCATCACCACTCGTGTATAATCCGATATGCAGACATAAATAAATAACATGTTCAATATAGGTAGCAGAAACATCTTTAAAATTATACAAACAAAGAACAAAATAACCCAAAAAGAAATCCGTGACAAATGTCTTATATTGCAAAATGTGACTAGACTAAAAACAATATATCAATCTACAGAAACAACATGACTTTGGCATTGAAACAGTATATGAGCTAGTAAACAAATAAAAGAGCAACACTAGTCGCTAAGGATCATTACCACAGTCATGAACGTAGACTGTAATTAGTCTGTCTTCCTTCTGGAACATTGGCAGATATTTGGCTTTGGCAAAAAGAACTTCTGAAAATGGTCAATAAATACATTTTATCAGGACATTAATTCAACTTGTTCATTTTAACTTTAAAAAACAACAACATGAATTTACATATCTCTTAAGGAAAAATATAATCCAATGAGCTAATTATAACAAACATACGCCTGTCTGTACCTTTAACAGTAGGTAAGTGTTCCAAATAGAGTGAGGCAGGGTCTTTTTTATTGGTATGGCGGCTATGGAAGCCCCGTAGTAAGTACATACACAGTAGCATCAGGCAAAGAAGGAACACAAGACAAAAGTAAGCAATCTGGGCATCTTTGTTGCTGTTCAACCAAACAAAGAGAAAAATTGACAATAATGTTAAATGTGTCGCACAACTTGTTTTTTTTTAGTTTTACGTTATCAGTGGCGTATTTAGGCATGTTCCACGTGTTCCATTGGAACATGGGCCCCCACACAAAAGGGGCCCCCACACATCACAAAAAGAATTATTTTAGTAACATCCCCATTCTTTCCTTGAAAATGTAATATAAAATTCATTTATTCCACATAAATTTTAAGCGCCCCAGTCCAACCAAGCTAAGTGCAACATAAAATGTATGGTTTTAAAGAATGTAACATGAATTAACTACACTTATCTGAGGTATGTGAAAGGCAGGACAAGGTCACGAGGGACCCCCACATAAATTTGGGAACAGGGCCCCCACAATCCTAGATATGGCCCTTTATGTTATATATAAATATTATAGCAGTTCCCAGATTTCTTCTTGTACTAACCAGGCTGTTGGCTCTCTTGCAGTCAAGCCAAACAAACAAATTTATCAGTTGTTTTTTTTAAGCTGTTCTGTATTGTTATAGAATGTGTTGTAAAAGGTAGGTTGAGGGGGCAGTAATGTATGTCTGAGATTGATTAGCTTGGGGCATTCCAATAGAATGTGGTCTGGGTAGTGTCTGCAATGGTGTGGCTGTGTTGGGTATATAACCAGATAACTTAGGTCTAATGGACAGATGACAATAAATGTACATTGCTCATATATTTTCCATTTATCTGAAAGTAGCCTGTTTGTGTGTTTGTTGTGAGTTGTTTTATAGTGGGCGAATGAAGGCGAGGTGACCCGGCGTGTGTGTAGTATGAAAGGCAGTTGCGAATTGAGTTTGGCCGACGAAGGTTATGGTAGTTTATAGTGTTAGTTTGCATTAGTACTGTGGATTGTGTAATTGTTTGTATAGAGGATTAAGAGACTTATATTTCACTTTTATTTCATTCATTAAACGTCATTTATGAAACGGTGGGTTTCTTGGTGTGTACTAACAGTAGCAGTGTTATGATTGTAATCAGTACTCTTTTAGAAAACTTGCACGTCACAGGGTTAGTAGGGGTAACTAAGTAAGTCCAGATTTAAAAGCTACTGACATAAAAGTAGATAAAACAAAATGTTACAAAACCTACTTTTTTCTTCGACTTTCCAGATGCCTTAAAAACTGCGACTCGTCTTGAGACAGAACTTGATCTGTGACATTCCACGTTTGATCGGTGCTATTATATAACCTTAGTGCACTTTCAGTGAGGTGCATTTTGTCTAAACCTTGCAGGCTGATCTTCAATATAGTTCAGTTTCTCGCCTTCATGTCCAAATGATCTACATTTCTGTAGCTCATATAAACTACTTTTATTGAGCTGAAAGACATATTTATAACAATGTATTTTTCATATTACAAAATGTACCGTCTTGGCTGTTATAAATTCTGTCATGTATAAAATGTAGGCCTATTGTTTTACTTTCTAAACTTGTACTATTTTCAATATTTCTATTTATAGTTATCTTTTCTTTTCTATGGGGCACGGTAGCCGAGCGGCAGTGCGTTCGACTGACGATCCGAAGGTCCTGGGTTCGAATCCTGGTGGAGGCTAGGATTATTTTACCAGGACTTGAGGGTGTCCCTGAGTCTACCCAGCTCTGATGGGTACCTGGCATTAGTTGGGGTAAAGTAAAGGCGGCTGGGCATTGTGCTGGCCACACATCCCCTAGTATGCTGTGGCCACAGAAACTAGTGAACGCTGCTTCACCTGCCCTATGATCAGTTTGGTCCGGAGGGTACTTTACTTTTACTTTCTTTGAAACTCACACTTTTTTAACTTTAAAAAAAAAAAATCCAATGCAATGAATCATTTGCTACATTGCATAATCAATGGATATATTAATATATAGATCTTTAATATAGGCCTATAAAAGGCTATATCAATTATATATAATATATAATATATTATGATTTATGGATTATGGGCTATAGACTATATCACTATCCACTATCATCAATATCTTGTAATTATAATTTCATATAATTGTATGTACAGTATATGATATACTTATTAACTTATACTTATAGACTTATAAACTTTAAAAAATTGTTGACAAAGAAATTTAATAAGACTAAGACAAAAGTTTGAAAAGTCTCATCTGAACTCATCAAAAGAGAGGGGTAATGTTGTTTTACGTATTGAATTGAAAATTGTTGACATGGGAATAGAATGGGAGTTCTGCTACAAAAGGTTTTAGCAGCATTATTAATTGACCCAGTGGACGTGGACAGCTACTAATCTAATCAAATTGTACCAATACAAAACAACAACAAAAATCTCTGTCTTACACAAACAGCAGACACATATTTTGTTTACAAGTTTTGGTTTCTCCAATCACCAAAACGAGACGATAATTGTAAGTAGTTCCCAAATGTCAAACTAATATTGGTAATATTTCAATAAAATAATAGTAATAGATCAGGCTTTGCCTGCGTCCCCACTAAGTTAGACTAAGTATATTGTTCTGTAGTGACATTAGAGCTAGACAATACTTTGGGATAACTGGTTCACGGATATTTCTAAGTGATTTTAAAATTAAATAAATTTGTGTCCTATCTTATCTTATACATTACAGACGCTCCTTCTATAAAGAAGATTATTGATATTGCGTCCTACGCTCATCCATGGTCCGAGTTTAGTCTTGCATTTTTATTAATGTTTTAAATGATGTTAAGTTAGCCTACTGGTTTTCCTGGTTTGTTCAGGCAACCCATTCATGCCCGAATGCCACTCGGGAAGAAAGAGTAGGCCTACTTATACTTATATACTTATATGCATTTGTTCTCGCATATCATAAGGGTCATAAGGGACAAGGAAAGTGTTTTTGTCTTTATGTTTATCTGAGCTTTGCAACAGGTTGTTATTGGGTTGTATTTCTAAATAAGAGTTTAATGCCGTGTGTAGCCTATTATTACTACAGTACACTTTGCCCTTCTGTCCTCTAGTGTAGGCCCTAACTAGGTTTCGTGATTTGACTAATGGTGTTACGTAGTACCCTTGTAATCTTGTCCTGATTGCGCAAATGTTGGTTGAGTGATTGTATTTCTCTGATTTTTTCTTTAATGTTGACAATTTGATAATTTTGCGCGTTTTATGAATTATTGTCCTTACTTTTTTTGAAAGAATTAATACATAATAATCATTCTAAGTCTAAGTGTTTGTTGTAATTAGACTGCACATCCAGCAACGCTCTATATATTATAAAATATATAGCGCAGTGTATCGAATATACAGCTTTTTCTGGGTTAAAAATTAAATAAAATCTATGTGTAAAATAAACAATATTCTGACTTGAAGACTTTAAAGTTTAGAGTAATCTGCACATGAAAATGTAGCCTAATGTTTCCAAAATAAAAATATCAGTTTGTATTTTTGCTTCGTTCGTACCCAATATTATTGATATAAAACAACACAAACGATGGACTCGTCAGCTATGTTATTTACAAATTGTGAGAAATGCATAAAAGTGCAACCAACAAAGGGTTCTGAGCAATTATTTCTTAAATCTGTTTCAGTGTGGGTAAACAAACCACACGTTGTCAACAGGCGCTTGTGTGGATCCAAAATAGTTAATGTTAGTAGAGTTCAACATTTTTCAGAAGTACAGAGTGTTATAAGAAATCCATCCGTATTGACCATATTTAGCTGCAAAGACTCATTTGATAATGAATCAAACTTTAAAGATTTGACGGATGAAACACAACCGTATACAGTAATTTTTAGGGAACTTATCCCAAAATCAGAATTCTTTCCCAAACTCTTTGAGGCTGTTGTATATGGTGAGTTACTTTCATTCTTGTAAATGTAAGTAAAATAAAAGTAGTTGTATAACTTTGCTTTGCAGATGGAAATTCACCCACATATATGCCGTATAAAGTAAAGTACCTCACCTGTTGGACCGAACTGATCCATAGGTCAGATGAAGCAGCGTTCACCAGTTTCTGTGGCCACTGCATACTAGGTGATTGTGTGGCCAGCACTATGCACAGCCGCTTTTACTTCACCACAACTAATGTCAGGTACCCATCAGAGCTGGGTAGACACAGGGACACTCTCCAGACCCGGGAAAAAAATCCTAGCCTGCACCAGGATTCGAACCCGGGACCTTCAGCTCGCCAGTCAAACACGTTGCCGCTCGGCTACCATGCCCCCTATATGCCATATACCATATAGGAATATAGGCCTAATCGTGTAGATTAAGTCATATAAGTTATATTTTGTACTTGACTAGCAGATAGGTCACACCAGTAAATTTGGGAGTTACAATGCCTTTTTAATGCAAAATTTCACCAAAACTCATATTTTTTAAAACATAAAACTTACAAAAAAAATTACATTTTAATTAGGATACTTTCCTTGTAAGGAGTTTGCAGTCAAGCAAACATAAAAAAAGGTTGCGTCTAATTTATTTTTATTGTAACATAAGCCTACGGGAAAGTTTTTAGAATGCATCTCTTTCTTCATCAAAGTTTTATTTGTGTTTCTAGAGTGCATGGACATTAAAATATAATAAGTCTTTTGAAGTGCGCTTTGTTTGAATTGGCAGCGCCTAAATCATGGCATGTTTTTCCTCAAACTCTGAAAAAAGAAGTCATTAAAATTTATGCTATGGGATCTTTCAAAAACCTTTTGTTATAGTTTAAGATAACTATATAGTATGATAAATGCAAGGAAAATGGTCTAAGGAAAATAACTCTTGTAATCAAAATGTATATATTAAGAATCACGAGTTATTGCCGTTGAATGAAGTGTATGATTGCTGGACTCTTCAATCATTAGTTTCAATGCGCAGATCATTCTACTGCGTAGTTATGTTCAGTCACGAGATTTACAAGAGTTTTGAGAGCCTGGTCATGTGACGAGAGTCGAATATAGTTTAGTTAACTCCTGGGTCTTGTCTGAGCAAGACGGATATGAAAATGTGTGTACTTATAATATGGACTTAGTCTTTGTGAAAATGTTTTCTACAAGATGGAATCATTATATTTGTATTTCTGATGTAAAGGATTTGTATTTATATGTGATTAAACTAATGTGCTGCAAGCTGGTGTTACTGCAATTATTATAATAAGAAATATTGTTGAGTCTGTCTTTTATCAAGATAGAATGAAGTTACACACAAAACAAGTTGAAGCGAACAAGTATAGACTATTTTAATGAATTGTATAATGGTCAATAAACAGACCATTAACACCTTTATTTTCAACTAGATTTTTTTTCACCTTGCCCAAAACTTCAAACTTTATGAGACTCAAACAAGTTCTGCACTCAAACTTTTTTTTTCTTTAAATATATATAGAAATAATGCGTGGAATGTCAATAGCTTGTTTCATTTTTCATTAGTTGCATAATGTATGAGTTGAAAAAAAAAAAGCTTATTATTGGCAGCACAGTCACGTTTGAAACATTACAAACAATGTTAATGGTAATTAGGGCACTTGCAAAGCGCATCATCAATGCTGGCGTTGTCCAGTGTAGACACCAGTCTAGAAAGGGCACTTCAAAAGACTTTGTTTTGTGTCGACCCACTATAGTGTGATTATAGGGATAGGAACTTGAGTATGGACAGGGACTTAGATGAAGAAACATATTCCTTACTTTCCCATATGACTATTGGCTTTATTGATTGGTTGTTTCAAATAAATGAAACGCTGCCTTTATTTTATTATGTTTACCTTATGCATGATTGAAATCAATTTTTTTAAGGAAAGTTTCAAAAATTGGGGTGAATATTTAGTAACTTGCATGTTTAAAAGGTATGCATTTTTGAGAAGTTAAAAGGCAGTGTAACCCCTGAAAGTCAAGGTGCGACTTATACGCAGGTCAATTACAACATATAAGAAAAATAATCTTAAACTAAGGGTGCGACTTATCCACCTGTGCGACTTATACACAAGTCTATAAGTTATATATATTACATATATATAACATCTATTTATATATAAAGTAAACTGTGTGTGGATTCCGATCCCCATTGGTTAATTTAAAGACATGTGACCTTATTGTCTCATATTCTGGAAGGTGTGCTCCCAAGCTGAGTGGTTAGTATATCCAACTGCCATGCGGGCAACCTGGGTTCGATTCCGCACAGATATCTTTCTCTTTCTTTTTCTACTTAAAAAAAAATGTAATTAATATTACCTTTTTACAATATTAATTTTAAATTAATTTCCTATATGTTTTCTGTAAATAATAATAATATTTTTTAAATTATTAGATCTTTAGCTTTCTGTTATTTGTAGTTTATGAAATTTTTATCTGTAGGCCTATTTAACCCCCCCCCCCCCACCCCCACCCAGGCAAAACTGGGAATTCAGCTTGTATCAAATAAAGATAAGATAAAATATTATCCAAAATGATTTTATTTATTCAAAATTTCTTTTTCATTTTTTTAAAAAACGAACTTCATGTTTCAGATAAACAGGCAGTGGTTGTTTCATTTGTGCCATTAAGTCAAGAATGTAATAAAGAAATAATTCCCACCTCTGAGCTTAGTTACAGCGTGCAATTCAAATCCACAGACAAAGACCTGTAAGGATGTTTAACAAAAAAATTGTTTCTTATTAATAACTGATTATGTTTTACCTCTGCCCTGTCACTACCTCTGCATTAACTAATATTTATAGAAGTTATCTTTCTTACTTAAACTTTTTTTAGTTTTAAAACATTATTTATTTTTATGTTGGTGTGTAAACTGTTTATAGAGCAAGATAAGTGCAACACTTAGACCTTAGTTGTTGTTGTTTTTTAAGACACAATTTTGTAAGCTTAAAAGTATTTCAACTCTTTCTTATCAGTTAGACTGTTTTTTTTCTTTCTTTAAATTGAATATATATAAAAAAAAGTCTTTTGGACAATGACATTCTAAATTCACATAGACAACTTCCATGATGAAGAAGAGCAAGAAAAAGAAAACTAAAGTCAGCAACACAAGAAACCTTCCAATTACTCTAGCATTACTCATCTGGTCTTTCATCATTTTAAATTTGATAAAATATATTTATAATATTTCCACATCATCATTTTCCAATTGATGCGCTGCAGTCTAGAACACGAACTACAAAAATAAAATTACTAGACAGCCAAAAAAGAAATCTAAAATCTAGGTTAGATTAATGTGCTGCACTAGTGATACACAGATAATGTGACATAATATAACAGTATATTTTATCCTGACATCACTTACTTGACTTACGCCTACTACCCCTCTCGGGCCATCACGGTCGCCAGCGAGTTTTTCAAATTGTCCCCAAGAATGGCCTCTTGACGTCGGCATCCAGGTCACGTCGCCAGCTGTTACGAGGTCGGACCCTCTTCCTTTTCCCTTGGGGGTTCCATGATAGGGACTGTCTGGTAATGTTGGAAGCTGGTTTTCGGAGTGTGTGCCCCTACCATGTCCATCTTTTTTGCATGATCTCCAGATCGGCTGCCTGTTGACCCGTGCGACTCCAGAGCTCATCATTACTGATCATGTCCGGCCAGCGTATATGCAAATTCTCCTGAGACATGAGTTTATGAAAGTCTGGATCTTCTTGGTGTTGGTAGCTGTGGTCCTCCACGTTTCAGCACCATAGAGTAAGACAGACTTCACATTTGAGTTGAAGATATTGATATTTGTTTTCAGGGATATTTCTCTTGAGCTCCAGATATTCTTAAGTTGGAGGAAGGCTGTCCTGGCCTTGCCAATTCTTGCCCTTACATCGGCATCGGTTCCACCCTTCTTCTTATTGACGATGCTGCCTAGATAGGTGAATTCTTCAATTTCTTCTAGCGCTTCACCATTGAGAGTGATAGGTGATGTGTTTTCTGCGTTGACCTTAAGGAACTTGGTCTTCCTTTTGTGTATGTTGAGGCCAAGGCGAGTGGAGTTTTCTGTCACGATGTTGGTCTTTTCCTGCATCTGCTGCTGAGTATGTGCGAGTAATGCCAGGTCATCCGCAAAATCTAGATCGTCTAGTTGTGACCATAGCGTCCACTGGATGCCATTACGCTTATCTGATGTGGATGACCTCATGACCCAGTCTATCGCTAGCAGAAACAGAAATGGCCAAAGTAAACAGCCTTGTCTCACTCCTGTCCGTACTTGGAATGCCTCTGTTGGGTGGCCTCTATGGATCACTCTGCATTTCATTCCTTCATAAGAATTCTTAATTATAGAGGTAATTTTCTCAGGGACCCCATAGTGTCTTTGCAGCCTCCAAAGTGATTCCCTGTCTACGCTGTCAAAAGCCTTTTCATAGTCAATAAAGTTGACATATAGGGGGGAATTTCACTCGAGTGACTGCTCCGGGATGATGCGCAGTGTAGCTATTTGGTTAGTGCATATCCTGACATAGGCTGACATTTACTGATATCCGAACCTGAATGTAGCTAAAGCCCTTGACGGTATAGACATTACTGTATATTATATGTATGTGAAACTTTGTGAAATTTCATACGTTATATATTGGGTATTATAGATCATAACAATGTCAGTGAAGAAAATTGATTAAAATAACCAGATAAACACTGTTCTATATGATAAGGTGTGAATGTTTTGGTGTTCTGTCCCATGGCATCATTGTGATCTTACATTTTCCATTTCATCATTTTCCCTGAAATGTTAAAAGCCCAGACTCAGTGGGCAATGAAATGGTCCTTTCCTGGTCCTGCGACCACAGTGAGGCAGAGGATGCCCGCAGGCAGCAGACGTCCGATTGGCTGCAGTCAGTGCTGCTTGAAAAGCTGGTGATATGGTCGCACATCAACGACATCTCCACAGCCCTCACCTCCCTGAAGCTCGTCCCAATAGATACATATAAGGATACATACATTCGCCTGAAAAATATGTATGGAAGGGATCTAGTTAAGGCAAGTTATTGTCTTGTTCTTTTCCTACTTTTACCTTTTGAAATTCAAACCACACACTGTCAGGGATATTGCTCTTTCCCTGACCTCCGCCCTTTGAACAAATTAATGAATAATGCATTTCATACGTACATAAACAAAAAGTATTAAAAAACTACCATAAATATAATTTATTTTATACATAATTTATAATTGAACTAATAATAAGTATAATATGTTACACTAGTTTTAACATATACCCAGTGGTAATAATTTCACCAAATACTAGTTATTATATACCTATACCGTACAAGCTTTATGTGAGCTGGGAAAACTGGCTGAAGTTTCAGAAAGTTTGATAAATCTGCTATAAAGGATAAGGCAGCACAAAAAATATTTATGAAAAAAAAAATTTAATAACTGTGTTGTGTAGAAGCCTTTAAGTTATTTTTTTGCAATGATTCACTTGTTGTTTTGATAAATTCTTTGCACAATTGATAAAAATCCATAAATGAAATGTTAAATTTGGATTGTCTATATAGGCCTACTATATAGGATAACATAAAGACAAAATTCACACAGACCAGCAACTTTGAATGCTAATTTGTGCACTTTTTGTAAGGTTTTGGAAAAGTATAGGGAATTTTAACTCATTTTAGCATAATAACCCTGTATATAACCATTATCAAGTTCAGTTTTTTAAAGTTTTCAACATTTATACCCTTTGGCGTTTTGGTGACCAGAGAAGTTTATATATGTGTATTTAAATATTCACATAAATATTTTTTCTTTTTCAGAATTGGACTGAGCGAACAGATCCAAAAAAGTTTGTGTATGAAGACGTGGCCATTGCTGCATATTTATTGGTAATTCAAATAGCTCCTTATATAATGTCGAATAGATTGAATCACAACATCAGCCTCCAGTTATGATTGCAATATGCCCTTCTATGGTGTTGTTTTTTTTCCAGCTTATATGGGAAGAGGAGAGAAAGAGGAAAACTCTATCGACCAAACAGAGCTTTGTGGATCTCGGCTGTGGGAATGGCCTGTTGGTGTATATCTTGACGAAGGAAGGGGTAATGTTGTTTTACATCTTGACAAAGGGAAGGGATAATTTTGGTGACTGCGGCATCTTGTGCACAAAACATCTAACCAACAAAACTCAAAATATTTAGAACAACCAACACTATATAATGGTTGAGATCAAAGGACAGTGTTTACTGGCAGTTGCCCTACACAGTCCGTTGTGTCCACAACACATATACTTATTTATTGCTTCCAAACATGTCCCACAATACATTGCTTTCTTCATTCAGATTTCTCACAGCATTCATTGACACAGCATTTATTACACTTCAATCACAACAAAATACAACCCCTTAAGACACCTACACCAGACAACTTACTACCCCCTTTACATCTACCCCTAGTTTTCGCAATAATGACTAATATTGTCACATTGCTACATTACTTGTGATTTATGTTTCCTTATATTTTCCTTACAGCACAAAGGACTCGGCATAGATCTCAGGAAGAGAAACATTTGGGACACTTTTGGACCAGAGATTGAACTCAGGGTTAGTGCCAAACACACCGAACTCTAATTTCTCTATGGCTACCACATGAGTTTTTAGGGTTAGTGTCAATTAGACTGAACTATGAATGCTCTTAATGCGCCTCTGTGATGGAATGAGATTCCTAACACAATTAAACAAGACGACACTATAGACATTTAAAAAAAAACAAAACAAAAACACTTTTTCTATTTACTTTAATAACATTATATGGTAAATGTAAAGCGCATTCAAAGACATTGTTATGAATAACGCTATATAAATTAAATATGTAATTTGTAATGGATACCACATTATCTTTATTTGTGGTACGCATAAATCTGCAGTTGAACTAACCCGTACAACTCATTAGAAATTGTTTTCAATACATAAATTGAGATTTAGTCTGTTGTGGGTGAAAAATAAAACTCCAAAATAAGATAAGATAATAGAGATAGCTTTATTGAGCCAAACAAATGGATTACAGATGTGCTGTCTTTCAGCATATTTTTTAAACAACATTTTTACTCAAGCAAAGAAATAAGACTAAAACTCTATCATACCATTTACCATACAAGAAAAAGTATCATTAGCAGTCAGCTATTGTATTCCTGGCTGACTGAAGTCTTGGCAAATAGGGTCAGGGCGTTTTGTTTCCTGTTCATTTATAGTGTCCAGTAACTTGCTGATAGCGATGTCCAGTAACTGGCTGATATCGATGTCCAGTAACTGGCTGATAGCGATGTCCAGTAACTGGCTGATAGCGATGTCCAGTAACTGGCTGATAGCAATGTCCAGTAACTGGCTGATAGCGATGTCCAGTAACTGGCTGATAGCGATGTCCGTGTTGCTGTGGGTGGGATGTAAACAAGTGTTATTTATATTTATGCAGATATTATGGCCTGAGGTTGACGCACAATAATTCTATGTCTGGTGTGCATATCCTTTTGGTTGTAATGCTGTTGATATTGCAATATTGTTTGTTTATATAGATAGCCAGTCCTCCACCATTACATTTGCAGCTGTTGACGGGTCCGTCCAAAGCAGATAAAATGTTTCTAGGTTCACTGAAGTACCTGGGGCAGTTTCTCAGAGTCATGTTTCTGTTAAGCATATTAAAGAGCTTTCACGGAACTGAAACAGACGTTTGCAACAACAATTAAGCTCATCTACTTTATTATTTCAAGCTCTTACATTTCCAAACACAATAGGTAGAAGATAACCCATTTGTCCTCTTTTTCTTTTTTTATACGCATTCCTCCTCTACGGCCACGTTTTTTTCGCTTTGTTTGTGTTTAGACATGTTTAGGCGTACTTGTTGTTGTCATTTATTTCAAGATGGCGGTCCGTTCATTAGTAAGGACACTAGTTTTATATAGTAATTTCTTCACATTTAAAAACATAGGAACAATAGTTTCCAGTATACAAAACATTAACATTATTTATAATATAGACCTGATCCACCTTTTCTCCTCCTTGAAAGCCCTAAGTTAACCAACCTCATACATACTGTCACATTATATTAGTAAATTTCACTCTAAGCTTTGTTCAGAATTTTTTCTTCTCAGTATTTTTTTTATTTAAAGGAAACAAAATTTTGCATTTGAAAGAATAAACTTAATACTTTGTTTTTTTAATAATATATATATATTTTTTTTTTATCTAATGAATAAGAATATCAGGCCATATTGTTTTTTGTTTAGGTGGAGACCATCAGCCCATCAGCTGACCACTTGTATCCAGAATACGATTGGCTGATTGGCAACCACAGCGATGAGCTCACTCCTTGGATCCCAGTCATAGCGGCCAGGTGGGAAGTGTTGTAATCAAGCGTCTGTATTTTCCTGCTCCATCTCCCAGACACATAGCAACTGTTAATACCTGTGTACACCGTCTGTTGCCAAGATATTATTGAGTTACCTTCTTTAGACGTCTGTGATTAATTCTCTGTTTTCTTCATTTATTTCACTAACACTACTAACAGTCATTCAACATGAAATGAGTTGATAAAACGTTAGTTGCAGCACATGAACCTAGTCTGTTACTCACTCGCTTTTTTATAGCATAAAAAAAGCACATATTATACAACGTAATCCAATTTCAAATAGTAAAATCACTAAATTCATTTCCTCAACTTCACAAGTCACAATAAAATATAATACATGTCCGTTCACCAGACCTCCCAGAGGTTAAATTTCCTTAGTCACCCTATCACCTGACTTTTACTTCCTGTCATTCAAACTAAATTACCTAGTTCACGAATGTCCTGTGATTGTGAACACTTCTCTCCATAGATGTTAATGGAGAGGGAATTAAGGGAATTAACTTTATTTTCTTGGTGATTTAAATATTACAAGTTATTTCTCTTTGACTATGAATTGAACCTTGTCAGCAACATTGGGGGTGTCTCAATCTTGGTCTTCCTTTTGATGTAATTTTAATATTAAAAAAACAACAGTAACAGGCAGTCACATATATTTCTCAGGGTGATATATATTTGTAAACCATAATAATTAAGGAAGGTGTATTTATTATCTCTACCTAGACATATCCCTCATTAAACCAGCTAAGTTCATTGAGCCTATTAGCACTGTTCACTTTAAATGCTTACCACACTAATGCATTTTCATTTTGGACAATGTATAGTTTCAGTAAAAATCAAACAGAAATGTTGTCTATAAGAAGAAAAATGTTTTTTTTTCATTCAGTGTATAATAAATGTTGAAAATATAGATAGGTTGGACATGCAAAAAACATGGCCAACCATGTAAAAAACATAGCCAACCATGTAAAAAACATGGCCAACCATGTAAAAAACATGGCCAACCATGTAAAAAACATAGCCAACCATGTAAAAAACATAGCCAACCATTTTATTTGAAGTGTGGCCCTTACAAGACAGCAAATTAGGCTAACTTGTCACAGAACTCAGAGACTTGGCTCTCAAACAGAACGAGGTAAAAAAATAAAAGAATAAAGTTACGGGTATAGATTATCCTGGATTTTCACCCTGTGTTTTTTCAGATGATTCTCCAGGAGATTGATTTTAAATGCAATAGGGATTACAAACATTGAGCTCCCACTGTGGATGCCAGGCTTCCAAGTATTGCCCACTGTCCAAAAGCCAGTTGTTGAAGTTTTTTTTTAAAGCCCTCAGTAGGGAATGAAATGAAGGATCCTATTCAGATGTTGTTTTTTTAAAACTGAGGCCTACTTTAACACTGAGGCTAACTTTAAAACTGAGGCCAACTTTGAAACTGAGGCCAACTTTAAAACTGAGGCCAACTTGTTTCTTGTATTCTACAGGTCCTCCTATGACTGCAGCTTCTTTGTCCTGCCCTGCTGCCACCACGACTTTGTTGGCAAGTTTGGGGTCAGCGAGAAGGGCAAGAGCCGCTACGAGTCCTACCTGGACTACGTGAAAGAGATCGTCTCACACTGTGGCTTCATCCCAGAGTCTGATAGCCTCAGGATACCATCAACGAAAAGGGTGAGTCCGATAAACGCTTCATGACAGTAAATGTCTGTCTTTCTCAAATTATGAATAAAAAATGTTTGTATTAAGAGCTTGAGGTTGCTGTAAGAATTGAGTAATTCCAGTTCTAATTACAAAAGAAGTTTGTCAGACGAAGTTGTACGGTTACATCTGAAACCATCTTTTTTATTACATCAAAGCGTGGACTTCAGTTGCTTTTGATACAATTTTGCTGCAAACATTTTACATGCAAAGCGTAGCCTTTAAAAAAAAAAGAAAAATGATTGCTATTATGACAGCCTTAAATACAGTGTTGGGACATGGTGGCGAAGCTGCAGCAAGGTTGGCTAGTGTACCAAAGGTCTGGGGTTCAGGTCCTGGCTAGGATTTGTTCCTGGGTCTGGTAGGTGCCCCTGAGTCTTTCCAGCTCTGATGACCTGACAGTTGGGGATAAGTAAGGCGACTGGGCATTGTACTGGACACACAATCCTCTAGTATCTGTGGCCACGGAAACTGGTAAATGCAGCTTCACTTGCCCTTTGGTTCAATTTGGTACTATGGGACCACTTTAATATTTATATTGGTCCGAAAGGGGATACTTAGCTTTAAAAAAATATGTATCTAATTGTAATGTAATTGATATTTCAGATCTGTTTCATCGGAAGGAAGAGAAACTATGAGAGAGAAAGAGAAGCTGAAAAAGATGTGGAGCGGCAAGCCTTTATTGACAAGAGAACAACGCATGTCCAAACTCTGATGGCACATCGACAGAAATACATGACAGCCAAGAGACCTGTCGAGGGTATTGCGACAGACAACAAGCTGCATAGCAAGGTCATTTCTGTGGCAGACACTGATTTTGTTGTCACTGAGTCTCCAGAAAGACCGGAACCATCAGCAGAGAAAAGTGACGCCATGGAAACAATGTGTGTGGACAAGAGGAAATTTGATCATTACAACTTCAGCAGAAACGCAGAGGGAACGTATTCAAATTTAAATCCTGAAGCAGGCCTGAAGAAATTTAAAGGCGGCATGGTCGCACCTGTGAAGTACACAGAGAGGGATCCTTGCGAGAGGGCTGTTGATGACACCATAGAAGTTGACTGCGCCAACAGCTTCGAAAGTCTTGTCAATGTCAAAAGCCTGGATGCGACTGCTGGGTATCCACAAACTATGAGGCAGCAGGGCACTTCTTCTGCAGATGGGGACAGGGCGAGGCAGTGGGCGTCAGAGTTCCAGCCCAGGCCAACGGAGCAGAAAGTCAGGAATTGCCAGGCCGTGCCGGAACACATCAAGACTCACATTGTCAGCACTGTGTTCAAGCTGGTCTTAGACGCCCCTGACGCAGTTCTGGTGCAGCTGGAGAGTGGCAGAAGCTGGAGAAAGGGAGGTAATTGCAAAAGTGTCTTTATTTAGTTGAGAAAAAATATATAACAGGTCTAATAGGGTAAAGCACAATTCTAGTTCTCAGAAATGAACTTGAACTATGTAGCCTTAAACTTCTGTGCTGGAAGATTTAGTAGTATTGGCATCTTTCAACAGACTATGTGGTCTACAGGGATTATGAGTAGAGTACAACATTTTCACTGTGCATGGTATTCTATCCCGCAGCGTGCTGGGCTGGTATACCAAAGGCCCCAGGTTCAACCTTGATGAAGGTTAGGATTTTTGGGCACACAAGTGGGGGAGGGAGGAAGAAAAAAGTGACCTGGCAAAGCAAGACTGTACATTTAGTCCACACAACTGAAGAATATATTTGATTGCATAGATATAGGTGTAAATACATGTTCTTTTCTTTTTTCACTCTCATACATAATTATGTCGCTATGTCTATGGTAGAACACTGTTAATGATTAATCAATATAGTCCTTGAGGGGCTCTCTTGGGCATCTCTGGAAGATGGTTTTCTTTGTCTTTTTACATTTGTGCGCGTGCAGCTGGTAGACAAAGCTGGTGTCTTACTTTTTATATCGGTTCAAGTGACCGATTGACCTCACCCTTGTACTTTAACTTCAGGTTCGGTCAGTCTGAACAGCATAGTAGACCACCTGGACAAGAGCATGCTGCTGGCCCTCAAGTCTGAGTGTGGGGGTCTGCAAACATTGTTACGTAACCACAGCTACATCTTTCAAGGTAAATTTATTTCTCAATGTTTGATTTCATATTTTTAGAAAGGTTAAAAGTTCAAGGTCACACTAGTCTATTCTGTAGTATTGACAAGTCTTAATGAGGCATGAACTTTTCTAATTGAAGAGATCATGAACTTCCGGTGCCATTTCCCCGCCATTTCTTTAAACAAAGAACATGCTTTTGCTGGTGTTCGACAATTGATTTCAACCTCCACTGCCAGTTCTAGTCTTTTAGAAATATACAAAGGATACAAGATTAGTTATGAGGAATCCGTTTTTAACATCAAAAATGAGTAGGCAATAATTAATACTCAAAGTGTCTATAGGGTTAAATTTAGCTTTGTTTATAAAATAAATTAGTCAAGAGTTGTGTCCTTGGTTATCAAAAAAGCACAATGTTTAGATTCGTAAAAACAAAAAAGGAAAATTCTTTTGCATCAAGCAATACGCTTGAGATTATAAATAGGTGATTCTTCACGTCTGACATTCACAAGCCATCGTTTTCTTTTGGCAACATCTTTTGGGAATGAAATAAAATTTAATCTTCTACATCTTTTCGTACAACCTACAACACAGCACACAGACATTTGAAGCAAATGAACGAATGGGACTGGAAATGTTTTACACTCCAACCTTTATGCATGCATTATATTTAAGACTTGTCACCTGCTAGCTCAAAGTTGAAACTTTTCCAATTTTAAAAAAATGTTATTTAGATTTACTTTTTCATTGCTTCTTTTGTTTCTTTTCCCTGACTAACAAATATAACATTCTGCTAAAACGTAAAAGTGATGTATTCCTTTATTAGACCATTTGAATAGCAGTTTTGACCAGGGTTCTGAGGACTTGGTATTCAGGGTGATTGTGCGTCCAGCACACTGCCCAATCTGCCTTTTTCTTTTTTTGACACTAATACCAGCTATCCATCAGTACTGGATAGACTCGGGGGGGAGGGGAATCCTCCAGTACAATGAAAAGAACATATACCCCACAGACCTCTGGTAATGACAACCAATACCCTGATCCTAGACCACAAGGTTCTATATAACAAAACACAAAAACACAGGAGTTTTCTCTATTATTGTTAAAGAAATATTTGTTCTAGCCCTAACACCAGGGGGAGGGATCATGATGGCCAACCCAGGGGGTCAAGTTAGTTGTTGTTGTTGTTTCTTGTTGTTGTTCTTGTGGAGATTTCTTAACTCTCCTCCCTCTTCCTCCCACAAGCGGTCTTATTGGTAACTGTCCTGAGTAAGTAAGTAAAGCACCCGTTGAACCTAATGAACCCATAGGTCCAGTGAAGCATTCACCAGTTTCTGTGGCCATGGCATTCTAGATGATTGTGTGGCCAGCACAGCCGCCTTTACTTTACCCCAACTAAGGTCAGCCCCGCCGAGAACCTACCTTGACGTGGTGACGGGGCATACTGGCAAGTGGGCCAGGCCAACAGGTTCCCAGCCTACATGCATGTTTGTAGGTTTCTGCGTAGGACTAGCAATCCACCAGTGTAAAAAAAACTACCTTGCTACAAAATCATCAGCAAAATCAATTACATGTCTGCCATTTTCAGAGAAGGGAGGCCCTTTCAAAGGGATTATGAAGCAGGTCAGCCAAACCCGAAAGGGAGCTGATAGGCAGACTACCTCCTTCTCTCTGAGGAAAAATACCCAGGTTGGCAACTGGAATGTGAGAACAATGTATGAGATGGGGAAGGCCCACCATGTAGCTTCAGAAATGAAACAATACAATATAAGTATACTAGGAGTGAGTGAAGCGAGATGGATACTGTCAGGAAAAACAAAACTATCAACAGGTGCATTCTTTACTCAGGCCACAAGGATGAGAACGCTCAACACACAGAGGGATTAGCCATAATATTATCACCAAAGGCTAATCATTCTCTTATAGAGTGGCAACCAGAAGGGTCTCAGATAATAACAGCATCGTTCAGGACTTTCAAGAAAGGGATCAATCTCAATGTTGTACAGTGCTATGCTCCAACAAATGAACAAGAGGATGAAATAAAGAATAATTTCTATAGTAAACTACAGACAGTTCTAAATAGATTTAAAGATACAGACTTAACAATAGTGATGGGAGACTGTAATGCAAAAATAGGCTACGATAACCAAGGACATGAGGAGATAATGGGGAGACAGGGCTTAGGAATAAAAACCGAGAATGGAGAGTTGTTTATTAATTTTTGTGCAGATAACTCTTTAGTAATAGGAGGCAGCATATTCCAGCACAAAGATATTCACAAAGCCACATGGATGTCACCCGATCATCATACACACAACCAAATCGACCATATTTGCATCAAAAAGAAATTCAGGCGCTCATTGCAAAATGTAAGAGTTTACAGAAGTGCTGACGTAGCTTCTGACCATCACTTATTAGTGGGCCAAATTAGGCTACGACTTAAAAGACAAAGAGATTGCCCAAGCCGCAGAACTCAATACAATGTCACATTTCTAAAGGAAACTAATGTAAACAATGAATTTAGAATTGAACTGAGAAATAGATTTAAGGCCCTAGAAGACCTAGAAGGAAATGATGACATAGTCACACAATGGGAATCAACAGCAGAAATGGGCAGAAACAGCAGCATCTAAAGGAAACATAAAGGAGTTGTACAGTATAACAAAGAAATTAGCAGGCAAATTCCAGCAACAAAATAAACCTATCAAAGACAAAGAAGGTAATAAACTAACAAATGCAGAAAAGCAGGAAAAGAGATGGGTAGAACATTTCAAAGAACTCTTAAACAGGCCTGCTCCCCTTAATACCCCAGATATTCAACCAGCTGAGAGAGACCTAGAGATAGACTGTAATAGACCTACTAAAGGAGAAATAAAAAATGCAATAAAAACGCTAATACCAGAATACCAGAAAAAGCAATTAAAGCAGGCATTGAGTTATCAACTAACGTACTATACAACATTATTGGAAACATGGGAAAAAGAAGAACTACCAATAGACTGGAGAGAGGGATATATAGTAAAGCTTCCAAAGAAAGGGGATCTTACAGATTGCTCTAACTATAGAGGGATTATGTTGCTTATCAGTACCAGGAAAAGTTTTAAATAGAATAATACTGGAAAGGATAAAGAAAGCAGTTGATGGTCTTCTACAAGACGAGCAAGCAGGCTTTAGACAAAACAAATCATGTCTCGACCAATTCGTATTATCATTGAACAATGCACAGAATGAAATGCTAGCCTATATATCAATTTCATAGACTTTGAAAAAGCCTTTGATAGTGTCGACAGAGAAAATCTATGGAAACTGTTGCGCCACTATGGTATTCCTCCAAAGCTAACTGACCTAATTAAAAACACCTATCACAATATGAGATGTCAAATCATTCATGATGTAAAACTAACAGAGGCGTTTGAGATAGAGTCAGGAGTTCGACAGGGCTGTCTACTTTCACCATTCCTCTTTTTACTAGTAATAGACTGGGTCATGAAAAATACTACAGAAGACAGAAAAAAATGGAATCCAATGGACCCTGTTTAAACAGCTTGAAGATCTAGACTTTGCAGTAAGTTTAGCTCAAAGTCATACGCAAATGCAAGAAAAAACTGTAATACTAGATTCCTGGGCACAACAGCTAGGACTTAAAATAAATTATAGCAAGTCTAAGATAATGAGAATAAACTCCAAAAGTACTGATGCAGTGGAAGTAAGAGGAAAGGTGCTGGAAGAAGGAGACAACTTCACATATCTAGGAAGTATAGTTGACAAGGAATGGGAATCTGGAACAGATATTAAAGCAAAGATACAAAAAGCAAGAGGAGCCTTTGCTATGCTAAAAAATATCTGGAAAACAAAACAAATTAGAACCAAAACTAAACTAAGAATCTTTAATTCTAACGTAAAATCTGTCTTACTATATGTCTCAGAAAGTTGGAGATCAACAAAGGGGGATTTGAACAAACTACAAACTTTTGTGAATGGCTGCCTACGTAGAATAATGTATATCAAATGGTATGACAAAATTACAAATGCAATTGTATGGGAAAGGACAGCACATATTCCAGTAGAACAAGAAATACAAAAAAGGAGATGGATAGGCCACACATTGAGGAAACCAACAACAAATTTGATTAGACAAGCTCTTTCATGGAATCCCCAGGGTGCAAGACGAAGAGGTAGACCAAAAAACACCTGGCGGAGGGAAGTAGAAAAGGATGTGCAGGTGATCGGGAGAACTTGGAAAGTTGGAAGGAGTCAGAGAAGATAGCCAGAGTCAGGAGGACATGGAAAGAGATTGTTGATGGCCTATGCTCCACTTGGAGTCGATAATGGCCAAGAAGAAGAAGAACTAAGGTCAGGTACCCATAAGAGCTGAAAGGGGAAAAATCCTAGCCTGCACCAGGATTCGAACCCAGGACCTTCGGTACGCTAGCTGAATGTGCTGCCGCACGGCCACCATGCCCCCATAACTGTCCTAGCTAGCAAATAATTATTTTAAAAAGTAATTGTGCTGACCACACAATTTCCTCAAAGATTGAGTTATCAAAGAAAAGTAGTAAGTTACAAATTCTCTGTCAAACAGTAGTTCAGTTCAGTATATAGAAATGTTCTTTTTTAAACTAAAAATTCTGTAATATTTCTTTCTAAACAAGCTTTTAATTACGTATTGAAAAACCTTTATTTTAATGTTTGATGATTATGTTATTGCTTGGTTTTCAACTGCCTTTGTAATCTGCTGCTCTTAGTGACAGGTGGTCGTGTCCAACTGCGTGACTTTACCCAGGCTGACCCTTGGCTGGGCAGGAACCCCAACAGACTGAAGACCAAGCAGCAGAGGAAGGAACCCAGGAACACCAAAAAGACAACCCTGTGCTGGTTTCACGTTCACCACCCAGAGGGCTGCCCTCGGCCGAGCGAGGATTGCCAGTTTGCGCACAGTGAATCAGAACTCAAGGCAAAACCTGACACCTGACACGCTTGTTTTTTGTTACTTATTTAACTTGTTAAAATTATAATAAACAGTTCTTTTATCAATATTTCATTGTTATATTTTGGGATCATTATTACTCAAAAGAGGTCTTGGAAATTTCGTACGTAATCATCGAAAGTTTAGGAAATGTCATGGAATTTTTTTGGTCCAAACTTGTGGGAACCCTGTAACTGACAGTAATAATACACAATGCATTAAATTTTAATTTTGAAATAGGTCTACAACTTGAGTACAACACAATAACAACATGTACAATCGTTCTTTATCTAGTGGCATCCGGGGCATAGAACAAATCACTGACATGCGTAAGATTTAATTATCTTATTTTCGGAAGGCACGACAGTAAGATGAAAAATCGAGGAATATCGAGCGAGTACCGTAGTATCGTACATATTGTAATTTGTCTTTAATAAAAATAAGTATTTAACTTAACACTTTATTTAATCGTTTATAAGTAATTTTGAACAAAATTTTCTTCGAGCTGTTAGCAGTTCTTCAAAA
This sequence comes from Anisus vortex, assembly GCA_949126835.1. Taxonomy (NCBI): domain Eukaryota; kingdom Metazoa; phylum Mollusca; class Gastropoda; family Planorbidae; genus Anisus; species Anisus vortex. The sequence continues at coordinate 13,258,902 of OX421504.1, forward strand.
ACTTCTTGACAAAAACTTCTGTTAGCAGTAAGTGTTGGTTTTGTTTTACAGGGTAAGGTTACTAAGCCCTACGCCCAACATTCGTCCTTTCGCTTCCAGAACTTATGATCTGGCATTGGTGGATTTAAAACAGTAACGATGAGACTATATATACCGGGCGTGTGTAGAAAGTCATAGGACAATGTACATTGTTACACGGCACATATCGACACAACTGCTGTTAAAGTGCCAAGTGCATTTTTCGCACCTATACAGGTGAAATTTCTGAACACTTAACACTTGGAGTTTGATTGGCGAAATGAAACAAATATGACTCCGTTTTCTTTATAAGGGAAACGGTGATCATTCGTTGACAAAATAAATTTATGAAGGAATCATATAGACAGTCCACTTTATTTTAGTATCGGGAGCATTATTTTTACCTTATAGAGCTATAGTTATAGGTAAACTTTCTGAACTCCAGATAGTTAGACTCAATGTTATTATTGATGAAACAAGCTATTATTATACATTTTGCTACGATCTCCTAGAAGACAAGTAAAATGTAATCTTTTTATTGAAATAGGCATGGGTGCAAGAGTGCCGGCCAATTTCAATTTTGGAAACTTGCCTGCCGGCCAATCGCCGTCAAGCTAAATTCGTAATTTCGAGTAGATCTTGTTGCACTGAAATCGGACCTTTTTTGGCCGTAACAGACTAGAGTCTAGACTCTATATGATCAACTTTTTCATGAAAACTTAAAAGGCGAAATAATAAAAATAAGAGAAACAGGAAAATACTAAAGTATCTGCGTATGCGTGATTCTATATTTATTTGTAGTTCAGGGTTTCCGTAGCTTTTGTTTTTGTGGCGCTGGAATTTTCATAATCGTTATCGTTCTTCCTGACGGTTAAAACTTTTTCAGCGCGATCCCCATATTTAGCTTTTTTGGACCTGGTAGTGATATATATATATATATAATAGTGGTAAAATATAAATCTCCAAAAAGCCTACGTTTAATTATGGTATGACTCGGCAATCGGTAATAGGCCTACAAAAGGCGAATTTGCTTTTAGGTCAATCTGTACGTCACAACTCGAAGTTTTATTTTACTAATGGAGAGATTAAAACTCCTTGTTTTCATATTAGCCTACTAAAACGAAAGTAACTACTTATTAATAGACTTTATCTTGGCGCAGCGTCACGGTTTGAATTATTTAGGGATGTGACAATTTCCGCTTTAGAAGCTTCCGTTTTTCTATGGTTTTCTATGTCGCGTTGGGGGTACCATTTTTAAAAATTAATACTGAAGTTATTTTTATTTTAGATATTTATTTAAGTGTGATAAAGTAGTTCCCATGTTTCCCTTCACGTCTGCTAAAATTTTATTTATAACTTTACCACTTTACCGATTTGAAAAACACACAGAAAAAAAAAACTATTGGTTTAAAAAATCATGCAGGTTCAACTTCTGCCACGGGCTTAACCTAAGGGACAAGGATGTCCCAGTTACCCTTTGCAACCGATGTTGAGGGTTAACTGGGACAAAACACATTGGCAGTGGGTAAAATTGCATTGGCAGTGGGTAAAATTGCATTGGCAGTGGGTAAAATTGCATTGGCAGTGGGTAAAATTGCCCGGTGACTCACGATTTTTTACAACCACAAGCAGTCTTTATTCACCCCCCCCCCCCCCCCCCCACGCGCAATGTCACAAGTAGAGATGAGAATCGAACCCACATTTAGAAGTTCGGGTTAGGTTCGCTGAGACCATAAGTTCGGGTTCGGTTAGACAACTACTGAACTCTTACAATGATTGCGTTTTAATAAAACTCAATCAGATTAGACTGTCCTGTTTGCAGTGTCCCGCTTTGCATTTTGTCGAGTTTATAAACTCATATTGAACAAACAACAACTGGAATAAGTAAATAATTTCAAATAGTTAAGAGCAATCATATCCGTAGACGGACGCTGTGAGTCAGAAATTCGAGCAAGGATTGGGATTGCATTGGCGGCATTGGCTCGCCTATTGTTCTGTAAGGATGTGAGATCTGGACGCTGCTATCAGCAGCTGAAAGCAAGTTGCAGGCTTTCGAAAATAAATGTACGAGAAAAATACTTCTAATCTCCTACGTAGAACACAGGACTAATGCGTTTGTGTGGTACAGAATATCCTCAATTGCAGACCCTCAAGAAAACATTATGGCAACAATCAAACGGCGCAAGCCGACATGGTTTGGTCATAATAATAAGAATAATACTTGTATAGTGCATATCCCGTTGGGAACAGTTCTATGCACTGTCAACAGTCACAGACAGATTACAGACAACGAATAAAAGACGAAAATATATACATGAAAAATAATAAACTGCTACGTGAATAGGTGCGTCTTCAGCCGGCTTCTGAAGGTGTCGAAGCTAGGGCTCTGTCGAAGCTGTAGTGCGAGGGCATTCCAGGCGGACGGGCCAATGTATGAGAATGCTCGTTCGCCAGCGGACACTAGCTTCACACGAGGGATCTGAAGAGTTAGTGCATCAGAAGCATCAGATGCCGAGCGGAGTGGACGGGATTGTGTGTAGAGCTCGAGACCGGAGCGAAGGTAGTCATGTGTTGCGGCACAATAGCCTTTCAAAAACAATCCTCCAGAGCACGATAGAGGGTTGGCGTAGGAGAGGCCGTCAGCGGAGATTCTGGTTAGACAAAGTAAAGTATTGGACAGGGCTGCAGTTGAATCAACTATTCACAACCGCTCAAGATAGGCAAAAGTGGAGAAAGTTGACTGTTGAGGTGTCCATTCGGACAACGACCACAACGGTCATGGGATGATTATGATGATGATCTTAAAGTAGAAATCGATTATCCTTTAGTAAAGTAATAGCCAAAGTTACACAGGTATTGATTTGTACAATTATGCCAGTAAGCGTGAATAGTGAAAAAAAAAATAAAGCAATAAGGTACGTTTTTTCTTCTATAATTACATGAAAAAAAAAAAGAAAAACTGGAACATGAATTTACATTCTGTAGAGCCATTGTGAGAGGATGGCCCTGTGGTGAGTACAACGGGCTGTCAACAAAACAGACCGGGTTCTATCCCTGCCACCGACCAATACCTGCCGCCCTGCAGGAGTTTCGGGCCTAGGACGTAATAATCTAGAACAGGGGTCGGCAACCTAAGGTACAATAGATTTTCAATGGCACGCGAGAAACCTCAGTGAGTTGAACTTGCATTTGCAAGGACCGCTGGAATAAATTTGCATTGAAAACCATTTTCTAACCTTTTTTTCATAGCACATCGAGCCTAATTGGTTTGATCTTCCTACAATCTTCTTAGATGTAGATATTTTTTAAGTTTAGGGCGATATTGGCGATTTTAAAATGCAATAGGTTGAATTTTAAACATTTAAAAAATGGGCATTCAACAAATGTGCCCTTTTATGGAAAAAGATCTATAAGGAAGCTGCTTAGGAAAATCATTTGCTTTTCTCAACTGCTAGGTATTCGCTCTTTACTTTCAGCTTTTGGTTCAACTTACACTCGTGAACAGATTTTATCGCACATGAAAGCTGTTTTAATCAAACAAAGATGTCACCTACACTTCACCACTCAGAAATAACTAAATATGTATCTGACATTATACAATTAGCAAAGAGCATTCAAGACAAGGCGCTCATTAATTGATACAGATTGATTACATTTAAAAGAGTTTTTAATGCTCGTCTTCTTTAATTAAGCATAAATATAAGTAATTCTAAAACAATTTTTTTTGTATTATTAATTAAATAAATATAAAAGACCAATTTAATGGCACTATATTATGTAATTGCTGTTATTATTAATGTTTAAAAGCTAAACTCCTTTAAATGGACAAACAATTAATGCAGGAAATGTTTATTTACAACTGTTTAACTTAAATTATTTTTAATTCTCTTTTTATTAAATCTTGAAATAAAGACCATAATTTTTTATTTATATAAAAAATTAATAATTAGTCAGTAATATTTGTTATACTACAAAACATAACTTGTTTGGCATCATTATAAAATGTGAAAACGGGTTTTTAATTAAAGGGAGATAATTAACCCGTTTTATTTTCGCTCATATGTCTTATATGTTTCTTTTATAAAAGAATAAATGAGTTACATTAATGTATAACTTTTAAATGGACAAGTCTTAATGAGGCGTTAACTTTTGAACCCGAATGTTCGTGAACTTCCTGTTCTATTTTTAAACTAATAACAAAAAAGGCATGCTTTTGCTGGTGTTTGACAATTGATTTCAACCTCGACGGCCAGTTCTAGTCTTTTAGAATTATACAAAGGATACAATATTAGTTATGAGGAATCCGTTTTTAACATCAAAAGTGAACAGGCAATCATTAATACTCAAGTGTTAGTCGCGTGACGTTAAATTTGTATTTGTTTACAAAATAAATGAGTCAAGAGTTGCGTTTTCTTGGTTATTAAAAAACAAAATGCGTAAATTCATAAAAACGAATAAAAAAATTCTTTTGCATTAAGCAATAAGTTTGATATTTTAAAAAGGTGATTATTCCCTTCTGACTTTCACAATATATTGTTTTGATTTGTAAACATCTATTGGAAATGAAATAAATTTTAATCCCCAGCAATTTTGAGTACAACCAGTAAAGAAGCACACAGACATTGTTTCGAATAAAATGATCGAAAAAGAACGGAAATGATTTTGCACGTGACCTTTTATGCATGCATACACGTTAAGACTTGTCCATGGTCAAACTGTACAAAAAAATCGAAAATTATATTTTATTATATGCTAAAGAATTTATTTGTATATTTTCAAACATTACATTAATTACCCTGTTTGTATAATTACTTCGTATCTATTATTTTGTCATTTAATGGCCTTTAAACACAAAGTTGTGATAGGAACACATTATAAATTATAAGACATCTCAGTTAAACTGAGATCAAAGTCTGTTTTAGAGATTAATAATTACATATATTATTTATTTTTTGTATTGTAGATGTATGCTGGTGAAGAGGAGAAGAAGTTATATTAAGAACACTTTGATAGTTTTCTTAAACGCTAGCTGTTTCCCTTACAGCAAGACTATAAATTGAAGTAAAAGTTCGAAAAACTGATTGGGCGGGGTGGGAGGGGAAGGGTATTCTGTTAAAGAAGGGTGATAAGACTGGTTTAAGGGAGCGAGCTTTCTAGCTTCCCTCCCTTCCGGTCAGCGAGACCCAAGGACAACTAGCCTTCACCTGTTGACGACTTGGTGATCGAGGCGGGGAAGGGGTGTGGGCTGATATTGTTATATCGCTCCTTGCCTTGACAATTTTTCTCACGTCCCTCGCCCTAAGTGTCGACAGGGGGTCGGGGTGGATGTGTGTATATCGTTGGACCCAGTAAAAATAACACAGTCTTATTCATAGGAATCTTGTGGTTACATTTTATAAGTATAGATCTAATTATTTCATGAAGTAGAAAAATGAAAATTTAGAAAGTTGTACGAATGGGCCGCCGTACATCTAAATTGTTAATAAATCCAATAATAGGTCAATTATAGTACATTTTTTACATAGTTATGTATTTAAATAGTAGTGTTGACAGTCTATAAGAAAGTACTCGTGGTATTTAGCTTGAGCAGTTATATACTAGTATACATTTTTCCACAATACGCACATACGCGCTCTTCTTCACCTTCACCTACCCCATAACCCGAGTGAAGGTCGTTGGGACTTGGGACACCATTTTTTTTAAAACTGATTTTATACCATTCGTCTCGGTCCTGCGCCGCCCACTGGGAATCTGCAAGAGACAAGCCGGTCCACTACCTGATGTCATCCTCTGCCTGCCTCTCTTTCTTCCACCCTGCAATGTGCCGTGCTCGGTGGTTTTAGCCAGGCCTTCGGATTTTGCCACGTGCTCGTACCATCTGAGTTTTTGTGTGTGCATTTAATGGCGCTGAGGAGATCCTCGTGAGGGCCGATGACGATAGTGATTCACTCACGGACAGCCTCATTTGTAACACATACTCGCACACACATTCAAACAAAAAAAGGGAAAGAAAAAGTGACAACGGATTACCATACAATGATCCTGTGGCTTAAATATACAAAAATAAATAAATAGTATAAAAAATAAAAAGGTAATAATCTACACACTGTTGCTTATAAAGATGGCAAATAGGAACTGAAGGTAGTTAAGGCTTATGCAAGAAAGTGTTTAAAGTAGTGAGTTTAAACATTTTCAAATATACAAATGATAATAATTTAAAAACAAGAAGTACATTTTTCACTAGTTATTTTATCATTTGGTGTATGTGTGTGAGGGGGAGGGGGAGACTCTCCAGAGTTCTCCCCCCCCCCCCCACCATCCTCACGCACGACGCCATGGCAACCGATATCACCCGTAACACAAAATCCAGCCAAGCGACAAATCGTGAAGATTACACGTTCATTATTGGAATGATTTTGCTCACCCGTGTAAAGATTACGCGTGCATGAATTAAATGATACCGCTCACCCGTGTGAAGATTACGCCTGCATGAATTAAATGATTTTGCTCACCCGTGTGAAGATTACGCGTGCATGAATTAAATGATACCGCTCACCCGTGTGAAGATTACGCGAGCATGAATTAAATGATACCGCTCACCCGTGTGAAGATTACGCGTGCATGAATTAAATAATTTTGCTCACCCATGTGAAGATTACGCGTGCATGAATTAAATGATTTCGCTCACCCGTGTGAAGATTACGCGTGCATGAATTAAATATACCGCTCACCCGTGTGAAGATTACGCGTGCATGAATTAAATAATTTCGATCACCCGTGTAAAGATTACGCGTGCATGAATTAAATGATTTCGCTCATCCGTGTAAAGATTACGCCTGCATGAATTAAATGATTTCGGTCACCCGTGTGAAGATTACGCGTGCATGAATTAAATGATTTCGCTCACCCGTGTGAAGATAACGCGTGCATGAATTAAATGATTTCGCTCACCCGTGTAAAGATTACGCGTGCATGAATTAAATGATTTCGCTCACCCGTGTAAAGATTACGCGTGCATGAATTAAAAGATTTCGCTCACCCGTGTAAAGATTACGCGTGCATGAATTAAATGATTTCGCTCACCCGTGTAAAGATTACGCGTGCATGAATTAAATGATTTCGCTCATCCGTGTAAAGATTACGCCTGCATGAATTAAATGATTTCGGTCACCCGTGTGAAGATTACGCGTGCATGAATTAAATGATTTCGCTCACCCGTGTGAAGATAACGCGTGCATGAATTAAATGATTTCGCTCACCCGTGTAAAGATTACGCGTGCATGAATTAAATGATTTCGCTCACCCGTGTAAAGATTACGCGTGCATGAATTAAAAGATTTCGCTCACCCGTGTAAAGATTACGCGTGCATGAATTAAATGATTTCGCTCACCCGTGTAAATATTACGCGTGCATGAATTAAATGATTTCGCTCACCCGTGTAAAGATTACGCGTGCATGAATTAAATGATTTCGCTCACCCGTGTAAAGATTACGCGTGCATGAATTAAATGATTTCGCTCACCCGTGTAAAGATTACGCGTGCATGAATTAAATGATTTCGCTCACCCGTGTGAAGATTACGCGTGCATGAATTAAATGATTTCGCTCACCCGTGTAAATATTACGCGTGCATGAATTAAATGATTTCGCTCACCCGTGTAAAGATTACGCGTGCATGAATTAAATGATTTCGCTCACCCGTGTAAAGATTACGCGTGCATGAATTAAATGATTTCGCTCACCCGTGTAAAGATTACGCGTGCATGAATTAAATGATTTCGCTCACCCGTGTGAAGATTACGCGTGCATGAATTAAATGATTTCGCTCACCCGTGTAAATATTACGCGTGCATGAATTAAATGATTTCGCTCACCCGTGTAAAGATTACGCGTGCATGAATTAAATGATTTCGCTCACCCGTGTAAAGATTACGCGTGCATGAATTAAATGATTTCGCTCACCCGTGTAAAGATTACGCGTGCATGAATTAAATGATTTCGCTCACCCGTGTGAAGATTACGCCTGCATGAATTAAATGATTTCGCTCACCCGTGTAAATATTACGCGTGCATGAATTAAATGATTTCGCTCACCCGTGTAAAGATTACGCGTGCATGAATTAAATGATTTCGCTCACCCGTGTAAAGATTACGCGTGCATGAATTAAATGATTTCGCTCACCCGTGTAAAGATTACGCGTGCATGAATTAAATGATTTCGCTCACCCGTGTAAAGATTACGCGTGCATGAATTAAATGATTTCGCTCACCCGTGTAAAGATTACGCGTGCATGAATTAAATGATTTCGCTCACCCGTGTAAAGATTACGCGTGCATGAATTAAATGATTTCGCTCACCCGTGTGAAGATTACGCGTGCATGAATTAAATGATTTCGCTCACCCGTGTAAATATTACGCGTGCATGAATTAAATGATTTCGCTCACCCGTGTAAAGATTACGCGTGCATGAATTAAATGATTTCGCTCACCCGTGTAAAGATTACGCGTGCATGAATTAAATGATTTCGCTCACCCGTGTAAAGATTACGCGTGCATGAATTAAATGATTTCGCTCACCCGTGTAAAGATTACGCGTGCATGAATTAAATGATTTCGCTCACCCGTGTAAAGATTACGCGTGCATGAATTAAATGATTTCGCCCACCCGTGTGAAGATTACGCGTGCATAAATTAAATGATTTCGCTCACCTGTGTATAGATGACAGGTATTGTTCCGGTGCAGCTAGCGTTGGGGAAGATCGTCCCGTAGCCTATCGTTGACTGGGTCTCCATAGAGAAAAGGAGGGCGTCCCAAAAGTTCCTCAGGTTGTGTATGCAGTGTTGATGAGTGGAGTTATCGCCATATGTGTCAAAATCTCCATGCCTGGCAAATAAGTCTGCAGTTGGTTATGTCAATCGGTATAAGCTTATCGTAAGTCACTCTTTTCAGACATGAGGATAATGAAGCAGCTTTCCCCAGTTTCCCTTGAGCCAGAATGTAACCCGAAGCCGCTTTTATTTATTTATAAAATGAGTGTCAGGTGCCCATCAGAGTTGGGGATAGACTCAGGGATACCCTCCAGGGTCAGGAAACTATTTTAAACCCGGATTCGAACCTGATTTAAGTACTACATTGCGCTGACGCTAGACCACAAGAGTCCGGTAAAATTTAAAGTAATATGAAGTAAATAAAATGGTCATAGTAATTACTTACTAGTAACATCATCCTAACTCTAAAAGTATCTCAACACAATTATAGTCGGGCGGAATAGATTTTAGGGTTGCAGCTTCCATGTAGGCTACACATTTTCCAAGTGCCCCATTGCCCTTCCCTCTCCTTCAAGTGGGCGTCTTATGAATGCTAACGTCAGAGAAAATGAAAAACTGCTCTAAAGCGTCGAAATCTTGCATTCTGTGCGAATTACCAAAGACTATAATAGGATGGACCGCTTGCTTTAATATGTCTGCTATTTGATGATTCGCTGGGCCGTATTTAGGATTGTTCCAAATTTATGTGCCCCCCCCCCCCCCCGGCCTCCCCCCCTGCTTTCCACATACCTCAGAAAAAAAGCCGTTAATTCATGTTACATTCTGTAAAATCGTAACAAAAATTATATTGCACTTAGCTTGGTTGAACTGGAGAGCTTAAAATTGTAGGGGAAAAGATGAATTTAATTTTACATTTTCAACGAAAGAATGGGGATGTCACTGAAAATTTCTTTTTGGGATGTGTGGGGGCCCCTTTTATGTGGGGGCCCTGTTCCAATGGAACATGTGGAACATGTTTAAATACGCGATTGATGACTCGAATGACTTCTTTTCGGAATTCCCGATTCCCTTTTGTACTGTACACTTCCATTTTATTTAATCGCTATGATTTTCTCAATGAAAAAGTAAAATTAAAAATCGAAATTTGTATTCAGCGGAAACATTTAGGCCAGGGGTCGGCAACCTGCGGCTCGCGAGCCGCATGCGGCTCTTTCGATGTCAAGATGCGGCTCTCCAGTTCATATTTTTTTATTTTTTTATTTATTCATAATTATTTTTTTTTCACAACTCATAAAAAATATTATATTAAACAGGATAAAATCACTCAATAGAGAACATTGATAATAAGTGGAGTAATAATAATAGCCAAATAATAATATTTGTATAGCGCATATCCCGTTGGGAACAGTTCTATGCGCCGTCAACAGTTACAGACAGAGTACAGACAACGATTAAAGGACGAAAATGTATACATGTAGGCCTACAGGTGAATACTGCTACTTGAATAGATGGGTCTTCAGCTGACTCCTGAAGGTGTTGAAAATTTGGCTCTGGTCGAGCGGTAGCCAGTGCAGAGATCGGAGCAGAGGATTGATATGTGTTCACTTCTTCTTCTTAAGGACCAGTCGGGCAGCACAATTATGGACACGTTGGAGGCCCTGAAGGGAGGAGGCCGAGAGGCCAGCCAAGATCGAATTGCAATAATCCAAGCGGGAAAAGAGGAGAGAAATGACAAGCTTAACACAAGCTTCCTTAGTGAAATAGCGACGGATGGCGGCAATACGACGCAGGTGGAAGAAGCAGATTTTGGTGAGGAAGGAGATGTGGGGCTGCATGGACAGCGTGGAGTCCAGATAGACGCCAAGGCTCTTGACAGTCGGGGACAAAGGTACTGTTGCGTCGGCTAGCTAAAGATCGGACGCAGTGAGGGACACGACCCTCTGTCTCGTACCGACGATAAGAGCTTCAACTTGAACTTGTTTTCCGTCATCCAGTTCTTGATGTCCAGTAAACAAATAGAGATGGAAGTAAGGAGCCCGTCGAAGTCTTCAGGCTCATCACTGTTATAGAGCTGGGTGTCATCGGCGAAAGAATGATATTTCAGTTTGTGGCGTTCGATGACAAAGGAGAGGGGTTGGGTGTAAAGTGTGAAAAGAACTCAGCCAAGGACAGACCCATGTGGCACACCATGGCAGACATGAACAGGCTGGGAGGATAGAGTAGACGGACAGCCGAAACTGACAGCCGGTAGTCACTACTTAGACTACTTTATATACTACCCAGCCAGCAACCCAGCGGGCGGTAGTGTTCAGTCTTCTTCGGAGCAAGGTTGTGAGTTGGAGGTCCAGAAAAGCATGCACAGTCACGCTGCACAACTGGACAGTTATAAACTCTAAAAGAAATGCCGTAAATTGAGGCACTCATATTTGACGCATGGAATAGTCTTCCAGAATGCTACAGTGAGGAGTAGGAGTTGGCATTTGGAGTGCTGACGATCTTCGAGTCAACATATTCGTGCGAGCAAGCGTTCTCGTGCATGAAATATAATAAAAAGTAAAGTAAGAAGCCAACTAACAAATAAAAATTTAGAGGCGTGCTTGAAACTGAAAACAACAAGTTATGAGCCAGATTTAGCCAAACTTTCAAAGACATTCAAGGCCATTGCTCCCATTGATGTAGGCCCTAACTATTGTAACTATCTATTATTCAATAATTATAGTTATAGGCCTACTATTTGATTACTAATTTTATTATTCTAGCAGAGCTAGCTAAAATACTTTATTATATTTTGTGCGAAACATTTGTATATTTTATATGAATAAATAGGCCCCTATTATTTCATATTTAATTTAAAGCTATTTATTTTAAATCAAAAATCAATTTTGTAGGCCTTTTAGGTAGGCTAATCCTACTCCTAATCAAATACGATAATAATGAAAAAAAAATGTTTGTGGCTCTTTAAAAACTGGGAAATTGTATAAATTGTAACTTTTGGCTCTTCCGCCTCAAAAGGTTGCCGACCCCTGATTTAGGCAAATGTAGGAGCGTAGAAGTAATTTAAGACAGGGTTTTCGGATGCACACGGATAAAAGAACATATAAGTATAAGCTCTAAAAATAGTGCAAGCGGTCCATCTTATTATAGTCTTTGGTATTACGAACTACCGACGGCTTTGCCGATTAGGCAAGCTGATAAATAAGTTTTCCAGATATTACGTCGAAACAATAAAAGATGTCTTCAGTTCAGGAAAAAAGACAACAATCAAGTGGACATTTTTTAAAAATCTATTTAAAAAATAATGATTCACTGCGTTCTACAATTAAAAATATTTGTTGCAAACAGCTGAAGTTCTTAAGGCCGCTGTTTGCTATTTATTTCGCATTTGAACATAGCCCCCTCCCGCCTACCGTAAACAAATAAAAAGGTTAAGTATCCCGTTGGACCAATTGTATCCATACGGCCGGTGAAGCAGCGTTCACCAGTTTCTGTGGCCACGGCATACTAGGGGATTGTGTGGCCAGCACAATGTCCAGCCGCCTTTACTTTTACCCCAACTAAAGTCAGGCACCCTTAAGAGCTGGTTAGACTCATGTAAACAACAACTTAAACTCTAATTAAAATACACGTCTAAACTCAAACCCACGGCTAAGTGTAGGACAATGTAATCGTCTGTGTAAAAGAATCGTCTGTTTATAAGTTAAGATAAATATTTATATTTTGTTGTACAACTGTTAAAAACAGTCATTATTGCTATAAAATTCACAATGAAAAAAAAAAGTAGCTCATTGAAAAAACAATCATTTATCCTGATTTCTCAGTTTCATTTAAACTCTAAATAGCTTGGGAGACCATTTGTAGATCAAAAGTTGTTTCCCACGACTAAAAAAAAAAAAAAAAAAAGCCAACCAGAAATTGACGAAATCTTAACTTAGGAATTCCGCTACAAGACATTCTGTCTTTGTAAGTAAAATTGTGATGGTAGGAAACAAAACGAGAAACGTAAAAGAAAAACAACAACAACAACAAGGTGATCACCATGACTTGTATTTGTTGTTCTTATTGGGCTGAATGGAGCGCTAATCAAAGCTGATTTGGTTATTAATGGGTGTTGCTATTCTGAGTTCGGCCATGATTAATGTCCCGTAAAGAAAGCTGGATGCAAGTCAAATTAATATGAATGTGGAATGTTTTTGAAAGTAAAGCCAGAGGATGTAATATCATTGTTGTTGTTATTGTTGAATATTTGCGCTGCATTCTTTGTGGAGACTTAATGCGTTTGCTTTTGGTGTTTTTTTTGTTTTTTTTTGTTTGTTGTTGGCATAGTTGATCCTATTGTAGCCCTATGCCTGGTAATAGCATACATTCGAGAAACTTCGTTATTTCATCATCAGCTCAAGAAGTATTAAAATGTCTAGAAAAGTTTAGACTAGGGTCGGCAACCTACGACACGCGTGCCGCAGTTGGCACGCATAGCGATTTTCAATGGCACGCAGAAGACCCCACAAAAATGCAATTCAACTTTCTTCTATGAGAAATGGAGTGGTAGAGCAGGAGGACTTTTAGGTTGTTGGCACACTGAATGAATTAGAAAACTAACTTTGGCACACGATTTTCAGAAGAGTGCCGACCTTTAGTTTAGACTAGTGTTAAACTTGGGAATAATTTAGCAAGTGGCGGGAGCGTTGCCAAATACAAGTTTCTGTTGCTTTGTTTTCAAACGAAAAAGCTTTGAAAGAATTCAGGAAGTTGGTTTTCTAGAAGAAAAAAAGTATTTAGTATTTATAAAGTCAGCAAAATATTTATATATTTTTTTTTTTATTTTTTTTTGTTGCTTTTCGTGAGGATTTGGGGGTGGCAGATCTAAGACGTGTGATTTATTGTTAGGTTTTGAAGTGTATAAGCTGGTAATTATCCAAAGTCTTAATAGCTGAACGAAATGTGATTAATATAAGTGGATCAAATACCCTTTTACATGGGCAGTAGCAGATATATGTGTATTAACCCTTACAGTCCCGGGCGCGTATATAGCGGAACTGAAGGCAGCATAGATAGAAGTAGGTCGGTACGGGAAGGGTTAACAATAGTTTTAACGCATTGGCGGGATTTCGAAAAAAGATAAACATAGGCCTAATCATAAAAAACAACAACAACTCAATGACCAATAAAACACAAAAAAACTATTTCGTGATCACAGCATAACATGTTTAATATTACAACAACTAAAGACTCAATGCTTACATCTTTTAATAATATGATAAAACCGTATGTGACGCAATAATCTTCTGCATAGACTGAGAGTATGAAAAACAATATAAGATAAAAAAAATGATGCTTTATTCAATGAATAATTTACATTTTCAAAACACAATGGAAGAGAATGAAGGAAAATTCAACCAAGAAACTGGCTTTCAGGTCCATAACCAGGTCTCACCACATTCGTCTATATCTGGAGATTAAAAAAACATATTTGAAAAGTTTTTGCAGGGATCAATTGTTAATCTTGTCGTACAAAATAACGCACAAAAGCACACATACACACACATACAAGCACGAATGCACACATACATATGCACACATACACTCAAATACAAGCACAGTTGCACACATACATACAAGCACAAACTACACACATACCCAAGCACGCACACATTCACGCGTGCACGTGCACCATGCATATATTTGTGAGCACATCTATTTATTATATGGTTAAAACAACAACTACAACAAAAGATAATACTTTCATAGGACGTAACGTTGAGCACTATAAGTAAGCGAGAGGAGTAGGGGAGAGAAACTCACTATTTCTCTGCGTGTTCAGGGCCAGTTTTGTTTTGCTGAGTTGTGTCCCTGTTTTGGCCGTCATCAATATCAGCGACATGAATCACCTCCTCCACAATGCTGGTACAATAAATAGAGATAGTGAAAATATAATAATAATATAATAGTATATTTCAGGGGTCGGAAACCTTTTGATAATAGTGTGTCGAACCAGCATTTCCAAGTTATTCAGCGTGCCAACAGCCGTGACGTCATAACGTCCATTTCTTGAGAAGAGACTCAAATTGCCCTTTAAGGTGGTCATCCACGCGCCATTGAAAATAACTCTGCGTGCCATGTTTGGCACGTGTTTCTTAGGTTGTTAACCCCTTGTTATAGTGAATCTGTAAATGGCTATCTGTGATGGATTCATAGATATGTCCTTATGTTTTGAACGGTACTAGGTAAATGACTATCTGTTCATCAATAGGTCACCAGAGAAGGTGTTGGTTATGTTCACCAGCTGTGCTAGCCACGACTATCGGTTTTAAAGATAGTGTGGCCTACACACCGACCTGCAGCTGGTCCCATCTACCAACTGTCGTCGGTGTACCGTTCAGAGCTCGTGTTGGTCTTTTGACAACCTTCCTTGCAGTGACGACGTTTTGGACATTTGGTTAACGGGCGGTAAAAAATTTAATTGTAATATGAATTTACCCCTCCCCCCCTCTTTTTTTCCCCACACAGACAATTAGAGTTGAAGTATGAGTTCACCAGTCTCGTAGGCCACTGCATGCTTGGGGAAAGTGTGGCCAGCACAATTCCAGACTGCATCTACTTTGCCCATCTTATGTCAAGTACCTACCAGAGCTAAGATAGCACCGGAGATCATGGCAATATTTTTCTCCATACGACCTGGATTCGAATCCTAGACCTTTGAACTTTAACCCCAAAGCTTTGTCTCTAGACCACCGAGCAGAAAAGAATTTGAAGAAAAAAAACTTCTCTGCAGTTCCTGCTCCCCTTTTAAGTTTACTCTCTTTAAACTTCATTAATCTGTACTTAGAAAAGACAGATTGTTTTTTTGCTATTTGAAATCATCTCGACTGTTGAAAACACAATAGGATACATATACACAATTTATAATTATTAGATAAACAGTTATCAGAATAGGCACCTTTTTTTAATAAGTTCCACAAAAGAAAGGCAATAAACAAGACACGGTATCTTTATATGTTAACAATACAGTGCAATGCATATTATACATTAGAAGATAAGATATACGGATTTTATCATACTTTTCGTTAAAGAAGAAATAATTATAAAATAGCTATCCTTGGCATTTTGTTTTATAGAAAAACAAACACTCTTCATCTTTAAAAGAACAACAAAGTCAAGTCGTCTGCTCTTTCTTGTTTAAAGTTGAATGTAAGAATGTTTCTGCTTGCTGCACAGATTAAATGTAACTACTTTGAAATATAGAGATTATCAGGACATTGATTTTTACCTGTTCAGCGGTGCTGGTGTGACGTCGCCTTCCTCCGGCGTTTCCGGTTGACGTCGGCAATTCTCGGCCCATTCTCTGGCGCTGCAGGTTGGTGTCTCGCTGAGCTCGACGTCATGGAATCGCCCGAAGTTGATGAACCTGGAACAACAACCCCAAACCCCACCCCCAGAACAATGTAGAACTTTGGTATAGCCAAGTTTGGTATAGCGTGGTGAAGGATGTGTTTTTGTGGAGAGAGACAGATATTATAAACGTGAACTGCGTTTCACAGAGAAGTCATGAATGATGTTAAAGGTCAGAGGTCATGTTAGATTATCACGTGGAAGCTTCATCCTTTAAGTACCTTATGGATGTATTTGGCCGAAGAGCACCCGAACTAGCTCACGGTGAAACAGAAGTAAAGCCTGAAATAGATGAAATAAGAGTAAATAAACATAACAAATAAAATAAGAGTAAATAAACCTTACCATTTATCTGTCCTCTCATCATACTCCTCCAGCTGCGCAAACCGGTGGCCCCACATAATCTCCTGGCTGGTGAAGGACGTCCTGGCCTGCACCATCTCCCCCGTCGACTCTATAGTTCCTTCCAGGATGATTATGAGTTCAAACAAATCTCTTTGAAGATCTGCACAAGAATCGACACGTGTCATGTCTATTTTTTTTTTATGACGGGCGGGGAAAGTAAAAAAGAAGTAAGCCAATCAGATTCCTGGTAAAGTAGGTCATGTTATAAATAGTGACCAATCGTCGTTTTACCTTCTGGAGTAAGCGTGTAGAGCGGGCTGTTCTCTGTAATTTTGTGGCTTAGCACCATGGGCCAGATCAAATAGAGTTTGTCTCTCATGCCTTGGGCTTCAAAGTCCAACTCATGCTGTATACAATATAAACAGACCAATATATACATTTAATTTTGTTATGTCAACTTATCAACAACAAACGCATTATGGATTATATAAATAAATTGAAGAAAAACTATATTTATTATATAAATATATATAATTTTTTCATTTTCTACTTTTTAATCCATTGATATTACTTTTTTTTTTAAAGATTGTAAAGAATTTCAGAACTTCAAGCTTTTCTAAAATGTTTTCAGCATATAAAATCTAATAATTATATTTTAGAAGCATGCGGGAGACGGGTGTTTAATTCTGTTTGATTTGGAAAGTCCAAACTTTTTTGTTGAAAAAAAAAAGAAATGCCCTTTTTTCAAAACCGATTACAATATTTATTTTAAATTCCTTTATTAAACGTTTTTAGTAAATAATAAAAAAGACTATATATTTTTTTAAATCATTAAATCTTTATGTTGATTGTAGTTTATAAAACTTTGATCTGTAGCCTAGCTCATAAAGGTCTATGTATTTTTTTCCACGGTGAACGCCGGAGAATTTAGTTTGTATGCAAATAAAGTTCACAATTTTCACGAAAGCATACATCGTGACTGACTGCAGAGCTGGAAAAATGTAAATGTATAGATATATGTCTTAGTGTTTGCGTGAGAAAAGGGATACTTTTTGAATCCTTTGTTATTTATTTTATTCTTGTGTTGTATATCTAAGATAGAAATATGGATTATTACTACTTTGTTTAAAACACGTTGAGTACATTAAAACTTTCATGTATATGAACTACTGTATGCTGTGTAAGAAAAGTCCGCACACTGAATGTGCAAAAAAAAAAACGGTAGTAGGTATTCATTTCTCATATTTCTATTAAATTAAGTGAAACCATGTTTAAAGGACCAACACAAGAGGTTTATCTCAAAATTTAGTTTATATTTGATTTTGTTATAAAACATTTTCATTTAGTTTATAGTTGATTTTGGCAGTAAATATTAATACAATTAATGTTCAAATGTAGAGATTACAAAAAAAAAAATGTAATGTGTTTTTTTTGACGAGATTTGAAGTTGCTATGATAAGCAATCCCATGAGTACCGAAGTTACGTTATACAAGGGGACAATATAAATATATAAAAAATGACCCACTAAGCCTATAATTAACCATTTTGTTAAAAATAATAACCGGGTTTAGATTCAAAATACGTGACAATATGAAACTTTCCTACACGAGTTGCAAATGAATGAAAAGTAACATTAATTTGTTGCCCGAAATTATGCATCTCAAATATGGCTACGAGATTTGGATCCCAACTCCCACATTTAAGTGCTACTATTGAATTATTTTCATGAAAGTTATATTTAATATTTTGTATAACTGATTTTATTACCATTCTGTTACTGAATTTATATATGTTAAAATACTTTTCGTGTTTGACAAGAGAACCTATTCAGTTGGTCTCTTAAAGTTTGGCTCTACGTACCAAAGCGCCATTGGCGCATTCGTGCCAACTATGTTACCTGAAACAAAGGGTATATTTTTTTCTCCCGACACACGTATCTCTTGACCAGTGCCCCATAAACGTGGCAGTCAATCAGGTGAGAGTTTCTGATGTCACCAACGCGAACCTGTAGAGTCATCTGTTGGTCTTCTAAACACAAGCAGGCGTTACGACTAAAGCAGGGGTGGAATGTGTTAATAATTTAGTGTTTAACTTTAACCGATAATGGATTTAAAAATAGCCTATGTAATTGAAATTCAACCAATCACATACCAACTCACCCAACTACCTAGCCACTTACTTACCTACCTTACTACCAACGAACCAACCTACATTCTTACCAACAACCTACTTACCTTATTACCACCCTGCCTACCTATCTACCTATCTACCTAACTACCTACCTAACTACTTACCTACATACACACTTACCTACCTTCCTGTCTGCCTGTTAACCTTCCCAATTACCTACCTACCTTACTATTAACCAACCTACCTACCTTAATATCACCATGTCTACCTACCTACCTACTTACATACCTATCTATCTACCAAATTACTCACCAATCCCTACACTCAATCATCCAATCCACCCATCCATTCAACCATCAATCAATCCATCCATCAATCTATCCATCCATCAATCAATCCATCCATCCATCCATCAATCCATCCATCAATCAATCCATCCTTCCATCAATCAATCTATCCATCCATCAATCAATCTATCCATCCATCAATCAATCCATCCATCAATCAATCTATCCATCCATCAATCTATCCATCCATCCATCCATCAATCTATCCATCCATCAATCAATTTATCCATCCATCAATCAATCTATCCATATCCATCAATCAATCTATCCACCCATCAATCAATCTATCCATCCATCAATCAATCTATCCATCCATCAATCAATCTATCCATCTATTTGTGTATACACTACTAGTTGCATGTCTCTGTTATTCTTTCTATTAAACCATGTGTTGCTAGTTCCACACAACTTTACAGAGTCTAAATGTTTCTTCCAATCTTAGCTAATCTAAACATGGATTAAACTACTTATATACTTATCTTTATCTATAACCACTCACCTAAACATAAGAGTATGCCGTCTGTGTTTAGGTCTTGCTACCTTGACAAAAATAAATCCCAGCAGAATGGTCTCCAGAACAACGCCAAAAATAATCTGAAAAAAAAATATATTGAGTTTTTATACAACTCTGCTTCCAGTGTTACGTCTCTGTCTAATCATTGGCATACTTATATATAAAGTCAGCAACGCCGTGCCTGACAGGCAAAGCGTTGGATTTTCATGCACATTTGATTTCTGGTAAGATATAAAGGGGTTGTTTCTGTGGATTGAAGGATGTCTCGGAGACTAAGCAAGCTCTGGTGGATTCCTGATATTTTTTTAGTTGAGAATATTGGAGGGGGGGGGGAAGGAAAGGTGGCTGGGCGATGTGCCGGACATCTCGAAAGGGTCATTGTTTAACACTTCTGTACCCATGGGCCCCTAAGACTGGCGAAGTGTGTAAACCTCCGATACGTTCACAGTAAGAGAACACCGACGGGCTAACGCATGGAAGACAGCCATTGATGCGCGCCCGAGAATCAATACACCGCCGAAAAGCTCCCAGACTTGGTTGGCAGAAATCAATGTCTCAACCACGCCCTTGTGGCTGGATGTACAGGCCTATAGTCTTGAATTTGTGCTACCGGGTGACAAGCGCAGGTATACGAGCGAGCCACCGCGATAATGATCCGAGGGGAATTCTGCTGGTTGGGAGAAGCAGAGTATTGAATGTGACTGAGGAGACTGTACCCTATGTCACGCGACACGCCTTATCGGCTAATCTCGGACAGAACCTTGATGTGCCCTCCCTCTGGTCCACCCCTTTTCATCCTTACTCCCCGGACTAAAGTCCGGTTTCCTTATGAGACAGTATAGATCTTTAAAGCCTTGTACGTCTCAAAGACCTGTACTTAGCCTCGAAGGAAATGGCCAGCGAATAGATCTTCATAGAACACGTCACACACTTCACACAGACAGCAGACTGTCGCTGTTCACGTGAGTTTACCTGGAGATAGACCACCGGCACTGTGCCGCCACACTCGGCGTTTGGATAGATGGTGCCGTAGCCCACAGTGGACTGCGTCTCCATGGAGAAGAGCAGGGCGTCCCAGTAAGAGTGTAGGTTGGAGATGCACGGCTGGAAACTCGAGTCGCCAACATGGTCCAGATCGCCATTCCTGAAATGAAAGTCAAATGGCGTGATATAGTATCAAGAGATGAACATAGAAACATTGGTAGGTTAAATGTCATTGCTTAAGATTTCCTAAAGTATTTCAATTTAGATGTTATATAAAAAGATATTTGATTTTAGATGTTATATAAAAAGATATTTATTTTAGATGTTATATAAAAAGATATTTGATTTTAAATGTTATATAAAAAGATATTTGATTTTAGATGTTATATAAAAAGATATTTATTTTAGATGTTTTCAGAAAAGATATTTGATTTTAGATGTTATATAAAAAGATATTTGATTTTAGATGTTACATAAAAAGATATATGATTTTAGATGTTATATAAAAAGATATTTGATTTTAGATGTTATATAAAAAGATATTTGATTTTAGATGTTATATAAAAAGATATTTGATTTTAGATGTTATATAAAAAGATATTTGATTTTAGATGTGCAAAAAGATATTTGATTTTAGATGCTATATAAAAAGATATTTGACTTTAGATGTGTAAAAAGATATTTGGTTTTAGATGTTATATAAAAAGATATTTGATTTTAGATGTGTAAAAAGATATTTGATTTCAGATGTGTAAAAAGATATTTGATTTTAGATGTGTAAAAAGATATTTGATTTTAGCTGTTCTAAAGGATATTTGATTTTTAGATGTATAAAAAGATATATGATTTTAGCTGACCAAAATATAATATATTTAATTTAAGTTGTCTAAATTTATTTGATTTTAACTGTGTGAAAGATAATTGATTTTAGCTGACTATACTTAAATACATATTATATTGGCGTTGACTATCCGACGCTGAGCTTTATATTCGGGAATACGCCCCCTTAGGACGCTGAAACTTACGCGTAGCTCAGCAAGAAGTAGACCACCGAGAAGATGAGCTGGGTGAGGAAGAAGCCCAAAAAGAGTATCAGCAGCGCCCAGCGCCATTTGAGGTCTATGAGGGTGACGTACAGATCTTTCAGGTACTTGACGTTCTTCTTCTCGATGCCCCTGTAGGCCACGTTACTGGAAATACAATGTTACGTCAGAACTGTAGGCCACGTTACTGGAAATACAATGTTACGTTATAACTGTAGGCCACGTTACTGGAAATACAATGTTACGTCAGAACTGTAGTCCACGTTACTGGATAGAAAATAAAATGTTACTTCAGAACTGTAGGCCACTTTACTGGAAACGTCAGAGCTGAAGGCCGTGACGAAAAACGAATTTTCTATTATTATAGCATTTAGGAGGTCCATGCATACCAGGGAACTCTCATGCACGGCCTGTGGACCGTATCTGGCCCTTTAAAGGCTCTTGACACAACCGGCCAGTGTCCACAACAATATGTGTGGAGCGTCCATTGGAATTCGTTCATACAGAGTCCAGTCCCAATAATATTAAGAAGCGAACATGGCCTCTCTGTTTTACAAAGTTTGGGTACCCATATCCTAACCAGATATTGATGATGTCAAAGCAACGATACAAAAATGTTTAGGATAAAAGTACATAAGAATAATGGTTCCTTTACAAATTAGATTTCCGTGGCTTCAGGTACCAGCGGATTGTGTGACATGCCGATTTGTTTCCAATTGATATCCTGATATTGTTTTGAAGTAAAGCCTTTTCTTTTGTTTTTACCTCTTTCCTTCTTTTCGCAATAACGTTCTCTTCGACTTGTTCATCTTAATGGAATTCTCAATGATTAAAACTTTCTTTAGTCTTTTCTGTCCCGGAGATTGAGTTCTCTGTTATAACTTTCGGGCTATCTAAAGCATAAAAAGAAAAAAACATAGAAAGACAAAATAGCTTATATTTTAAAATATGATAGCTCAAAATCTTCATTTAATGGTATCTCTATAAACGACATTGACTTACCGTTAAATACAAATGTTGATTATTAACAATATAAGTAAAAAATGTAAGCGAAAAACTATATAGGCCTACACATAAATCTATGTAGCCGTCTCTATTGCTTGTTTCGGGTCAACATTTAATAGATTTCTTTATAGTCAATAAATTTGAATATCTTGGAAGAAATTATTATACATAAATATAGAATTAATAAATCTGTCTTACGTGTACGTTAGAACTAATATATTCTTGCAGGAGTGACAACTAGAGTTGATTTTCAGAAGTTATACAGGTCAGTATAATATGCCGTAGCTATTCGGCGCATGCGTCACTTTTAAATATTGGGTTAAGTTATTGAAGAAGGCTCTATTCTTCTCTGAATAACTCTGTCAGCTTTCAGCAAAGATCTGATTGGAGAAAAAGAATTGCAAACTGTTAGGAAAAGACTGAAATGAGAAAAGGCTAAAAATGTATTTCTGCGAGTGGCAGCGGTTTGCAAGGTTTTACGAATGTCCAGTGATGGACCAATTTACTGGTACAAGCTGGACTTGATTTAAAACATGATGTTATATAGGTGGAAGCCGTCATTGCTCTAGTGTAGAGGTAACCCATAAAACTGCCTCGAGTGAGAATTATACCCCCAAAAAAATTTGGGCCACGAAATGCGTTTGTGATTACGGCGCGTGATATGAAGAAGCGGATGTACACTTTTAAAATAAGAAGAAACAATTTAAAGTTTTCTCATTCTTATTTTTTTTCATTTTATTTTTTCATTTGGATAGTTCTAAGGATAGTTTTTGGGGCACGTTGCCCATGGCAGCGCGTTCGGCTGGCATACCGAAGGTCCTGGGTTCGAATCCTGGTGTGAAGGCTTGGATTTTCCCCCAGGACTCGATGGGTACCTGACATTAGTTGGGGTAAAGTAAAGGCGGCTGGGCATTGTATCCCCTAGTATGCCCGTGGTCACAGAAACTAGTTAACACCGCTTCACCGACCCTGTGATCAATTTGGTCCGACGAGTACTTTTACTTTTAATTAGAGTTTACCTCAAAGATACACACAGCTGTGTCTTTTATTGTTATTTCTTTCTATGTATCTTTAACTTTATTTTGTCCTCGTTACCATAAAACCTTTGTGTCCATCAGAACCACAACAATTGAACATTTTGTAATAAAATAAACATACGTTTTAAAAAAAAGTGAATGTTAGTTTCTTGATGAAAGACATTGCAATGATTTTCAAACAAAAAATATTCATGTTTCGATTAACGAAAACCTAACTGAGATTTCTTACGTCAAATGTAATCAAGATGCTGAGAATTTCGCTTTGTTCTGAGGCTCCTATTGAAATTTAGAAAGGAAATAAAGTATCGAAAATGCCAGCTGATATGCTCAAGGCGTCTGGTTGATTGTTTTGGGCTTCAAGAAAACTTTCAGCTTAACAAGTCAAAATTTGTTTGTGTTGGCTAAATTGAATTAAAGTTAGAATAAGAAATATACGTAGGCTTACATCAAGGACTACTGAAGACAGGACATGCAGACTTGAATTTCTGACTTAGCTAGCTAAGGCCAGTTTTTTTTAACAGTAGCGATACACTTCCTTTGTCGCGCTTATATATGAAGTACACTATTATTAAGTAACTAACATAATTAATGTCAATAATGTCAATAATGTCAATAATGTTAATGTGCAGGGCCGTTTACTAATGAGGGGTTAGGATTGAGAGGGTTTAAAAGAGCATTTGAATATTATTTAAGATCTATATAGATGATTGAATGATTAGGGCCGTACACATGATACCCTATATATATATGCGGTTGGTGTTGACGGTTTCGTGTGGGGGGTCACCTAAGGAATAAAATAAAGTGAAAAAAAAATTCAAAAAAATCGTTATTTCTTGACCTAAAAAGGGAAAAACGTAACCCACCCATAAAATTTATCTCGCTCATAATTAAGAGACAAATGCAAAGCCTCTAAAAAAAGTGATTATGAAGTAAGTCGATTATTTGGGTTGAGAATTTTGCCAAGTGGTACATGTATACCATAATTATAAATACGATAATTTGATTTCTATATCTATGGCAAAATTTATGTGTTTTCATGACCAAGGAATATAAAGAATGTAAATTGACTGTGATAGTTAAAAATAAACAAACATTGTGCTCTCCTCTCATATTTTCTGCTTTCAATAATGGTATACATGCACTATTTGGCACTTTAGACAAACGACACTTGTTGGCAGCATTATAATTACCTTTACAATTAACTACACCACATTTATAAGGCATTTTGATAAAAAATACACGATCGAAAAATTAAAAACAAACACAGTGAAGTAAAATCCAACAACAAGTATCCATTTTGGAACCAAACTGCGCCTTCTATTCATACTCCTTAAAAAATAGTGCGCTCATGCTTGGTAATTATTAAGACATTTTAATGGCTATTAGATCGTTCTTTGTCATTAAATTAATGACAATGACATAAACCATTAATACAATGAATCATAGTAGTAAAGAATTTTGTTAGTTACTTAATAATAGTTAACATTATATCACTGCGCCAAGGGAGTGTATCGCTACTGTTAAAAAAACTGGCCTTAGCTAGGAAGTCAGAAATTCAACCCTGCACGTCCTGTCTTCAGTAGTCCTTGGCTTACATTTAAATAAAAGTAAAAAAGAGTATCTCGTCGAACAAATGTGATCCATAGGGCCGGGGAAGCAGCGTTCACCAGTTTCTGTGGCCACGGCATACTTGGGGATTGTGTGCCTTTACTTTACTCCAGCTAAAGACAGGTACCCATCAGAGCTGGGTAGACTCAGGGATACCCTCCAGACCCGAGAACAAATCCTAGCCTTCACCAGGATTCGAGCCCACGACCTTCGGTATGCCAGCCGAAGGCGCATGAGCTATTTTCTAGTGTCGAATTTCATAATTTCGTGAAACCATTGAGATTTCTTCGGAAACTTTCAGAGTTGCTCTGAAACCTAGTTGGGAATCCCTATTAAATATATGTTGAAGAAGCGAAAACCTACCTGAAATTATATAATTTCATCAGGAATATATTGGTGATCACTTATTCTAATATAAAGGTGGAAAACCTTCCAATGAATTTCATTAAAGTTGACCACACAAAGATTTGACTGTTTTAAATTGTAAGCAGACGTCAGGCTTTTGGCGATCGCGCATGCGCCCCAAACTATTTCCGCCAGCACGTTTTGTCATCTCGCGCGCTGAGAACATGTTTGGATCAGCAAACTGAGAGAACAGGATACGACATGTTAGTTTTTTTACAAGAATGGAGGCCGAAGAGGTTATATATTTTACAACAATTTTGTCCTATATGTTACAGTTTTCGGTTGTTGTCATTTATAACCTAGTGTTGTTGTTTTTCTACTCTTGAAATGTCACAATCAGCTGATGTCCATACATAAATTGTCATTACTTTAAAGACAATAAAAGGAAATGTCGGTAGATATGACGTGATTTGGCATTGACCAATGGTATGCGTACAGCCTTGGCCTTACTAACTACAAATCGGTGGCGGCAGTTTATGGATGACAAATTTACGGCATTGGCCTTCAGTCTTACCACTTGACTGCAGTATTTCTTTTTCTTCGGTCAAAGACCTCGTTGTATCTACACAATTTGAAAAAAAGAGAGAGAGACAGAGACAGAGACAATAAGTGAATTTGTGATATTTTCCCTGAGGGATGTTTATTTTATTATATGATCTATTCGCGGCATAATGTATATTTGGTTTGATTTCTAGTCTGTATGATCTATGTTATATGGGAACTAAATTGTGTATAATCTTTGTACTGTATAATCTATATTCTGCCTGATCTATATTCTGCATGATCTTTCTTCTGCCTGATCTATATTCTGCCTGATCTATATTCTGCCCAATCTATATTCTGCCCAATCTACAATCTGCTCAATCTACATGCTTCCTGATCTATACTATATTCTGGCTAATCTATATTCTGCCTGATCTATATTCTGCCTAATCTATATTCTGCCCAAACTATATTCTGCCTTATCTATATTCTGCTTTATCTATATTCTGCCTAATCTATATTCTGCCCGATCTATATTCTGCCCAATCTATATTCTGCCCAATCTATATTCTGCCCGATCTATATTCTGCCCAATCTATAATCTGCCCAATCTATATTCTGCCCAATCTATATTCTGCCCGATCTGTATCCTGCCCAATCTATATTCTGACCAATCTATATTCTGACCAATCTATATTCTGACCGATCTTTATTCTGCCCAATCTATATTCTGCCTAATCTATATTCTGCCTTATCTATATTCTGCCAAATCTATATTCTGCCTGATCTATACTATATTCTACCTAATCTATATTCTGCCTAATCTATACTATAGTCTACCTAATCTATATTCTGCCTAATCTATATTCTGCCCAATTTATTTTCTGCCCAATCTACATTCTGCCTGATCTATATTCTGTCCGAGCCTTATTCTGACTTATCTGTATTCAGTATTATTTGCATGTTGTATAATCTATATACCATTTAAATAAAGAAGTAATTTTGCAGTTGAAAAAAAAAAGAGAGCCTTAAAAAAACAGTCCTGCATTATCTTCAATGGAAAGCAAGTGTTTACTAGTTCACTAGATTTTGATCGTAATCGCTAAATGGTGACAATAGAGCTGCGCTAAATGCTTATAAGAAATACATAGAAAATTATAGAAACTGATAAACATTTACTTTAAAAAGATACATTTCAAACTGCAACTTTATCGTCAACGTACATTACATTAAAATATATCTATTATAATCAGCTCTGGTTGACAGCCTTTATGATTCTATGAGCCACCTACCGATGAATACCTCCACCCCCGCCCCATCTCATCGCCCCATAAAATAATACAGCCACCACGCTTTGTATATTTAGGCCTGTGTTTATGGTCAGTAAACTTGTACAAGACTTGTACAGTCCTGAAAATAAAAACTAGAACAATAAAAGACGAAGCTAAATATAAAATAAACTATTTAAGACATAAAATGATACATTTAGAATGTAGAGCCTACACGAATTATTCTACAAATCGAACGAAAAAGGTTTGTGTGTGTTTCCTTTTTTTTTCGGAAGTGTAAAAATGTATATCTTTGTATTGTGCAGCGGTTCCCAATCTGTGAGTCTGAGTCTGTGAGTTTTCCATCGGAACACATATTTTCGATGGTCATGGGAACCGAGAAACCGTTCATCTATCCTTCCCCAGACGGGCCCACTCACAGGCAGATACATCCACAAACGAGTACCAGGCGTGATCACATCGCTGCGCCAAACCCGTATTTATAAATCTCACAATATATAGTCTAATTACAATTTGATTTTGTGTAATAATTTACTATGCTTAAATTATGTTTAATTCGTAACAATCCTGCATATCAGATATTTACATTAGGCCTACAATTAATAACAGTAGCAAATTACAGTTATTAAGTTTGTGACGAAAATAATTTTATGGTTGGGGGGTCGCCACAACTTTAGAAGATGTATTAATTAAAGGGTCACGGCATTAAGAAGGTTGAGATCCACTGCTACAGACGATCGAAGCGAGCGTCATAAGTTGAGTGGCCATCAGGGCTGCGGAGTCGGTAGATAAATGTTCCTACTCCGACTCCGACTCCTCATTTTCTTTTACTTCCGACTCCGACTCCGACTCCCCGACTCCGACTCCTCTGTATTAATATGCGAATGTATTTTGTACATTCCTTGAAGGAAAGAAAGGCAACATACATCTACATGTCATTACTACAGGACTACTGGCTGGGATTTACTGTATTTAATTTTAAATATTCACGGGCCCCCTAACAGCAGAACTAGGGATGTTAAAACCGGTTATCGGTTCTACAAAACCGGTTGAAAATCGGATTTCGGTTTCCCCCTCCCCCCACCCGCGCAATGTCACAAGTCACATGCCGGAACAGCCAAATGTGCGTAGTTTTGTAGGTATATTTGAAAAATACTTCAAACTTAATTAATTAGTGTTTGCAGGGCATTCAGGGGGTCGATTTGTATGAATACAATATGATTTTGTACTCTTTACAATAAAATTCTGTAGAACTAAAAAAATCTGGGCTAATTGATTAAAACCGATAATAGCTTTCAATTTTTCAATAGTGATAATCAAATTACCGATTATCGTTGACCATAATATTAAGAAGCATTTGAAGAGGCATATATTTATGATAACTTGTAAAAAATGTGTTGAAAGAGAATCGAAAGAATATGTATTTAATAGTGCCGTTAATAATAAAGCACAGACGCGGTGTTTTGAAAATCAAAACCGGTTTTCGGTTTCAAAACCGGAATCCGGTATTCCGGTTTTCGTTTAACATCCCTAAGCAGAACACAACACTATGAAAAGTATAAATATTGCCACCCGGGCCGTATTTAAAATTGTGGGGGCCGTGTTCCTAAATTTATGTGGGGGCCCTGTTCCCAAATTTATGTGGGGCCCCTCGTGGTCTGCCTTCCACATAGGGCCTACCTCAGAAAAGGGCCGTTAATTCATATTACATTCTGTACAATCATACATTTTATGTTGCACGTAGCTTGGTTGAACTGTAGCGCTTTAAATTGCATGGGAATAAATGAATTTTATTTTACATTTTCAACGAAATATGGGGATGTCACTAAAACATTTCTTTTTGGGATGTGTGGGGGCCCCTTTTGTGTGGGGGCCCCTGTTCCAATGGCACATGTGGAACATGCCTAAATACGCCACTGATTGCCGCTCCTAATTGTGCGTTGTGTGCGTAGCGCATTTATAAGTCGAAAAGGTGGCATTTTTTTTTTGTAGGCCTATTGAACGCAAATTACATTATGGAAAGAATCGTAAATATGTAAAAGCCTCTCTAGGCCTCTTATAAAGGTAAGCTTGTACACTAGTAGCTTAAGATGCGTTTTATTTAGGACCTATGGCCTAGGCCTATAGCCTACTAAGGCAGTGTTTAGCATTCAGAGAAAACCGCGCGTCCCATGTCCTAGCATTTGAAATCATTACAAACAATGTTAATTAATTAATTAGTAATTTGGGCACTTGTATAGCGTCATCAATACCAGCGCCGTGCAGACTATATGACGCCCAGTCTAATGACGCATTTCAAATTAGTTCATAAGACTTTTTTTTGTGTGTCGACCCGCTATAGTATGACAATAGGGATAGGATCTTGAGGGATGGGGACTTAGAGGAAGAAACAGATACTTTACTTTCTCATCACAAATGTATGTAGGCCTATTGATCGGTTGTTTAAAATAAATGAAGCCCTGTCTTTTTCCAATCTAAATTTAGTAGGAGTCGGAGTCGGAGTCGGTGCATTTTTTTGCCGACTCCGACTCCGACTCCAGGTACCCAAATTTCCTCCGACTCCGACTCCTCGACTCCGACTCCGACTCCGACTCCACAGCCCTGGTGGCCATGCGAC
Organism: Anisus vortex; assembly: GCA_949126835.1. Taxonomy (NCBI): domain Eukaryota; kingdom Metazoa; phylum Mollusca; class Gastropoda; family Planorbidae; genus Anisus; species Anisus vortex. The sequence continues at coordinate 13,288,885 of OX421504.1, forward strand.
TTCAATGATACTTCAGAAGTTGACTTCAATGATATTTCAGAAAGAGGACTTCGATGATACTTCAGACAGAAATAAAAACTGCTGATCTCTATCTTTTTTTGTTTTAAATTGTAGATTTAGCGGATCCGGTTTTATCCCGTATTGTCTAGATCTCTCTGTCTCTCTCTCTCTCTCTCTTTCTCTCTCTTTCTCTCTAGCCGGTGTATGTTTTGTTTTGTGTAAGGGGGGAAAAGTTATTTTGCTGAAGTTGAATTTGGTCTAAAAGTAAGATCATAAAATAGAAAACGTTTTGTTTACTTTTGCATTTGATTAATTTCAACTAGAATTTTTGTTTAAATAGTTATAACTCACAGTTATAAATGTAACTTTACATTTACTTAAAATACAGTCTAGCAACTCGCATGTTGTTATTTGGCTAAATTAATCACAAGGTACGTTACTCATCAAAAAGTTCATTTAAAGTTCATTTTAAAACAAATAACTGAGAGTATTTTAAGCTATCATGAACTCTTATCTGGCTTTCTGTATTTAGGTAATATATATTTATATAGGTCCAGTTGTGTCTTTTGGGCGGCTTACCTATTCGTCTATAATGAGAGATTGTACACAGATATAAGGTCAACCTGCAATATAGATGACGATGGAAGGACCTTAGGCTGTTAGTTGGTCTGAAGGTGAAGCTTAAGAGGTCAGTAAACCATCACATATTATATTATATATACATATATTATAAAAACAAAAATATAGACATTTTATGTCAATTTTTCGGCACATGTGATCCATTTGATATTGTTGTCATCACTTAATAACATCACGTTTTAACATGGTACTCTTAGACGATAGATTAAGTCGTGAGACCAATTAACCCATTGAGTCAATATCATTTTGTATTCAAACTTTAATAATTTGAGTATCGTGAATGATATGATCAGATGATATGGTAGATTTAGTTCTATACGCAACTCAGCCATCATTATACTATGATCTTTAGTAAAGCTTTCTAATGTGACCATCATTGTCGCCAAGCTTCTTTCAAACTCATCTCTATCCAGCGCACTGCTTTTTGTTTATCAACAAATTCAGAAAAGAGCTGCAAGGTTCATTACCGTACTAGCATATATTCACAACTGACCAAGAGTGACACCAATAGAATAATCACTAAACCTAGACACACCAGAGCAGGGGTCGGCAACCTTTAACTAACAGTGTGCCAAACTAGGATTTCTAAATCATTCAGCGTGCCAACAACCTAATATTGCTGAATTCTTCAATTAAAAAAAACAAACTTAGATCTATTGATAATCACCGTATGTTGAAGTTCTAAACTGAGCGTCATTTCAGAATAATCTCCCATTTGAAATGCTTTCAACAAAAAAAAAAAAAAAATAACGAAAGATACGTTCTCACTACCGGTACAGTTTTTATTGTAAGAGTGTTAGGCCTAGTTATTTTTTTCTTTCTCTTTTAACAAAACACATTGTAATCATTCGTTTCTCCGTCATTTTGACAGGCATAACCACTACACCACTAGCATTAATTATAATTGATATCAGTTTAACTGAGATACCTTTAATGTATTTAATTAAGCCAAAGGTATAGGATAGATCACTGCTATCGTCAAGCGGAATGGATACGTAGAAATCATACAAACTGGGTAGTTAATGTAATGTTTAAAAATATACATATAATATTTTATATAATTTTCAAATACTTTTTACAGTCTGGTCATTTCAAAGTTGTATATTGTAAGCCATTTTTTTTATAAAAAAAAAAAAAGGAAATGTATTTGAAATATTAGCGCAAAGAAAACGGGTTAATTACCTCCCTTTAATTAAAAGACGTTTGATTCAAAAGTTATGTTTTGTAAATCAAAAATTATGGTATTCATTACAAGATTTCATTATTAGAGGATTGAAATAATTTACGCTAAACAGTTGTTAATAAACTTTTCCTTTGTCCATTTAAGGAGTTTATATTTTAAACAGTTTTTAATTGTTGTAAAATATATAACCTCTTCTGCCTCCATTCTAGTAAAAACTAACATGTCTTATCCTGTTCTCCCAGTTTGCTGATCCAAACACGTTCTCAGCGCGCGAGATGACAAAACGTTAAACAGTTGTTAATAAACTTTTCATTTGTCCATTTAAGGAGTTTATATTTTAAACATTAATAATTACAGGAATTACATAATAGGCCTAAAGTGCTTTTAAATAAGTCTGATATATTTATTAAATTAATAATACAAATACATTTGTTTTACAATTACTTTTATTGATGTTTAATTAAAGAAAATGAGCATAAAACTCTTTTTAATGTAATCAGTCTGCAGTAAATTATGAGCAGTCAGTGTAAGTGACCTTTTTGTATGCTTAAAACAGCTTGCGTGTGCGATAAAATATGTTTACACGTTTAAATTGAACTAAAAGCTGAAAGTAAAAGAGCGGATGCCTCGCAGTTGAGAATAGCAGATGAATTCTTAAGGAGCTTCCTTCCAGATTTTTTTCTGCAAATGGGCACATTTCTGATTCCCATTTTATAAATGTTTAAAATTCAACTTGCTGCATTTGAATATTGCCAATATTCATCTACTTAAAAAAAGGATCTACATCTAAGAAGGTAGTAGTAATATCAAACCAGTTAGGCTTGATGTGGTATGAAAAAATGAGTCCATCAGTTTGACAGTCTTGCCTTTGATTAGAAAACTCCGCATTGAGTGTTTCGATGTACTTCTGTAAAAACTTAACTATCTATCTTAACAAATGCCTTAATATAGGGATGTATATTCAAAGAGACCAGGGATTGTAAAGCATTGGTTAAATGTTTTGAATTGATTTCAGGGCAAGATATATCCAATTTTAATCCAAATCCATACCAGTGGTCCTTGTAAATGTAAATTCAACTCACTGAAATTTGTCGCAACGTCATTCAGAAACATCGGCTTCAACAGTCAGTTTTTCTCATTCGAAACCGGAAAATGTTTTTTTTTTTTAATCAATAAAAAAACATCACTTGGAGGTATCTCGCGTGCCATTGAAAATCGCTCTGCGTGCCCATTTTGGCACGCGTGCCTTAGGTTGCCGACCACTACACCAGAGGACAGAAGGGCAAAGAGTAGTAAAAGTTAGAAATACTACCCAATAACAACCTGTTGCAATGATCAGATAAAGATACTGAATAAAAACCTTTTCTTGTCCCTTATGCGAGAACAAATGCAAGTAAGTACTCTTTCTTCCCGAGTGACATTCGAGAATGGAATGGGTTACCTGAACAAACCAGGAATATCTGTGATTTAACATCATTTAAAACATTAATAAAGATGCAAGACTACACTCGGACCACGGATGAGAGTAGGACGCAATAGTCTTCTCTATAGAAGGAGCGTCTGTAATAATATATATAATATATGATATTAAGAAGGCTTATCCCATTCTTTGTATATATCATTGAATGGGAGAGTTCTGATTACTATAGACTGTAATATATATAATTATAAGACAATCTATTATCGTACATATATCTCTCTCCCTTTTCCCACCCTTTCAACCCTACACCCACGCACCTAGATTGATGAACAAGGTTAAAAGAAAATGGCGGAAACGATTCTACTACGAAGTTTTGAACCCTCGAGAGATGAGGAAAAGGACACCATCTCTATTTCCCCGTTGTTCAGCTCCAGTGAAAAGTTAGCCTACGCCAGGAGGCACTCGGAAGGCTGGAAGCAGCAGTGCTGGCCGTTCAACTCCTGCCAGACGATAGACCTGGAAGATAAGAGGAAGGCCCTTGTCAAGAAAAATGGAGGATACAGGTCAGTGATTGGCGGTTTAATGGGAACTTAAATTTGTTAATGGCGCTTGAAAGTCGCCATATACCTAAATCTGAAGTAATCAAAGTAATGCATGATTTATTTTATAATATTATGTATTATTTATATTTATTTAATTTTTTTTTATCTAAAGACTGTCTGATGCAAATAATAAAGAAAAGGAATATAAACATTAATATTTTATTTCTTTCGCCTGAAAAAAAAATCTATATATTAGTTTGACAATAGGGGCCTACTAAAACTAATAGTAATACTAATTTTTTTTGTTTAAAGTTATTTCCTCGGCGAAACAGGCGTTACATTTTTCATCGAAATGCGAGGTTAGACTGGTAGAGATACACATTTATAAACATCTAAATAAGGGATGGGTAAACTTATGTAACCGCGAGTAGAATTCGTAACAGAGGCAAGTCAATCATAAAGGGTAAAGCGATGTGTGGGGGACAGTTGGTGGAAGGGTTTCGAAAGAGTGAGGTACATTTCACTTTAAGCACAGGGACTTTATTATATTAGTTGTTCTTTTTGTAAATTAATATAAAAAGATAATTTTGAATCACTTTTAATTCCATTAATATCTAAAGTGATCGTCGTAATTAGAAAAAAAATGGCAACAAATGCACGCAAAAAAGAATTACTTTTGTTAAAAGTGAACGCGAGCCAACCACAATTGGCTTGCGGCCATAGATTGCACACCTCTGATCTAAACAGTCGTAGGGTTTGCTACATTGATTTTACGTTGACGCGAACAGAAAATGAGAAATACAAATGACAAGATGGGTGGGGTTTTAAATTACTCTTTTGTGTTAAAATATATTTCTTCTTTAAAAGGTCTCTCTCTTTTATAATATAAACACTATTAATAATAATAATAATAATAATATTTGTATAGCGCTGCCAACAAACATAATGTAAGCTGAGAGCGCATTTAACATACAACTAAGAACACGGATATAATCTCTAGGCTAAGAATTTTAAAACTAAATGATGATTTAAAAATGTATAGGAAAATTCAAATTAGCTTAAATGAAGCAATAACCGACCTAACACACAAGTAAGACAGTATGGGTCTAAAGCATGTTATCTAAGGTAAATATTAAAATAATGATAATATTAGTGTATACGTTATTCCCCCCCCCCCTTCTAGGATATTTCTGGCTGGCCTGAGTGAACACAGACAAAAGTATATAGCCGACCTGTACTTCACTTTGGTGGACCTGAAGTGGAAATACGCCATGGTCATCGTATTCTCCATGTATCTGATCAGCTTCCTCGTCTTCGCCGCACTGTGGTGGACTATGGCCTACTACAGTGGCGACTTCGACAACCTGGACAACCCCAAGCACGACTTCTGCCTGGACGGTGTGAAGTCGTTCCCGGGAGCCATTTTGTTTTCCTTGGAGACGCAGACGACCATCGGTTACGGCGTGGCCTACCCGAACGCAATGTGTTGGCCGACCATACCGTTAATGTATTTACAGGTGACGCTCATGGTTTGTCTCTAAGAAAAAAAATAATTACATTTTTGGCGTCTTAGTTTTCATCACATGATTATTTTACGTCATCAAAATGTGAGTAGTCTACTTTCAACAGAAACTGATTTTGCAGAATTCGACTTTTGACGTCACAATTTAGCATCTTTTGCAAGTTAATTTATAATACTTTCTATAAAAATTATCAGAGTACTTTGAATTTTTCAAAGGCTGAGCTTATGATCGGCATATTATGAATAAACATATATTATTGAAGATAGTTGGGATTGGATAACTCTTTTTTTTTAAATTAACTTAGTACCTTTTGAAAATGGACTTCTTAATGTGAATTGTTTTAATAGAAAGGTCTGCCTTAATCCCAGTAGAAATTGTTATTTGGTTTTTAATTAAATTATTTTCTTATACATTTGCAAGACTTTTTTTTTGAAATAGAGAAATACTTTTGAAGATAGAATGTAGACGAGGAATTCGGCAGCGCAGTTTTGTACAGATATGGGTGTCAATGATATTGTCGTTAATCCCGATCTCTATTGAGAGAAAAAAGAGAACTAATAAGTTATTTCAGAAAATACTAATTTTCATTTACTTAAAAAAAAATAACCACATACGAATTCCCGATTTGAAACCTAGTTGTAAGGGGTGATTATGAATGCTTAAAACAAGAAAACCATAAAAACCAAGTTTTTATTATACTCCCTTTATTTGCAAACTAAGTTTACCATCATGTAATTAAATAATTGATTGACTACTGGAAATGAAACATACAGAAAAATATCTGTGTTGCAGATCTCAAAAATATCTCCTTACTCCGTATGAATTGTTCTAAAAATAATCTTAGCGCATCATTTTTTTTTCTAGCTTTCCGCCGAAAAACTATAAAAAGTTGCACAGGCATTTTTAAAGTGAAACCAAAATTTTACTTATACTTTCCTTTTAAGAAATGAATTTTGTCATAAGTGTAGTATTATTAAGTTGTTTTAACTGAAAATTTGATAGAATGTATTGTTAGTCGGGGCAAGTCTGCTGTCCAAATTTCAGCTCGATTGGACTACGGGAAGTGGTCAAAAAATCGAAGCCAATTCTTGCACGACGATTGCAACCAGACAGACAGAAATTGCAACTTAAAATAAAGGAAGTAAATAAGAAGATGTGACTATAAGAAGAGAATTTGATAAACATAGATTTTTTCTTTCGTTGAAAATGTTGAATTGGACGGTGTTTCAAAAAGCCGTCGGAAGAGACCAAAGATTATAATAAGTGGGACCGTTGGATTAAATATTTCTACTATTTGATGACTCGAATGACTTCATTATGGAATTCCCTGAGTCCAATAAGTCTTGCATACTTCCGGCTTATTAAATCGCTATGATTTTCTCAATGAGAAATTAAAATTAAATTTGAAAGTTGTATACAGCGGGAACCTTTAATGCAGACTTAGGAGAGTATAAGTCATTTAAGACATCCTTATAGGTTGCACACGGAAAAAAAAAGAACATATAAGCTCTAAAAATAGAGCAAACGGTCAATCTTATTATAGTCTTTGAAGAGACAAACAAGTCCTAGATTGAAACCAACCTGGGCGAACGGCGCAGAAGTGCCCCTAATGAAGTTATGACAACGTAGTGTTAGGGAAGAGGCCAGGGATGCAAGCGAAAAAAATTGGGAATGAAAAGGCTGGCACAATACTGAGAAGGGAACATGAATATAAATGTTTCTTAAGGAATCGAAATGACAGTTGGAGATGAAAAATGGTTATGGCTATAAGGAGAGAATATAAAGTCAAGAGATTTGTTATTTAATGCACAATTTGCGATATCGCATAAAGATTGTTCTAGATTTAAACGACGAAAGTCCATAAACGTTTATGTTTTGTCGTTGTTTTAAATCTAGGTTGTTCTGGGTTTCTTGATTGAAACATTCATGCTGGGTCTGATCATTGTTAAGATAGCCAGGCCCAAGTACAGGGCCAACACAATACTCTTCTCTAAACACGCAGTCATCAATCAGGAAAATGGACGGCTGGTTTTACAGGTCAGTGAAGAAACGTGTGTATATAGCCTATATATTTATATACATTATTATTATTATATTTTATTCATAAGAGGTAGTATATTGAAAAGTTGTTGTTTTTTTCTTTTACTGTAGCTAACGTAAAATATAATCTTAAATTATGACTGTTGATGTCAACGAAGATTTTTTAAATATCATTTATTAGTTTCTTAAAAAAACAATTAGAGATTATATTAGTCGTGCAATGGAAACACGTACTTCAGGATAACAATTATTGTGTTTCTGCATTAATGAAATACATATTTAAGCATGTTCTTTGACAAAATTAACATAAACTGCATTTATGAAATTGAACATTTGGGTTGTAAATTGAGCACTCCATGTATTTATAGCTCAGTGTAGTTTACTCACAGCAGCAATTGATTTTTAACAACATAAATTTGGGTACTTTGAAAGTATACAAAACCATAACCCTTACTTCACTGTTAGATACGGCTTGGTGACTTGAGGAAATCTCACCTCGTCGACGCCACCATCACCGGGATGGTCATACGCAAGCACAGCACGCCCGAGGGCGCCAGCTACCCGCTGTACCAGTTCCGGTGCGACTTCGCGGCCAACGAGATGGGGGACAAGGTGTTCCTGCTGTGGCCCATGGTGCTCACCCACGTCATCGACAGGGGCAGCCCGCTGTACGGCTTCAGGCCCGCAGACCTTAGCTCGGAGAAGTTTGAGGTCATCGTTTACCTGACTGGCACCGTGGAATCCACAGGTAAAAATTTGATAGAAAGAGTGTTTTAAAAAACAAAACAACGACAGTAATTTTTTTTAATCCGCCTGAATGCATTGTTCGCTTTCCTTTGCTGTTTTCCACAATTTCCACAGTCTATCTTATCTTACATGTTACAGACGCTCCTTTTATAAAGAAAATTATTGCGTCCTACGCTCATCCGTGGACTGAGTCTAGTCTTGCATTTCGATTAATGTTTTAAAACATGTTAAGTTACTGGTTTTTCCTGGTTTGTTCAGGCAACCCATTCCATGCCCGGATGCCACTCGGAAAGTAAGAGCATCTCAAACTGTGGTCGACAGTCTTAAGCAAGAGAAGAAAAATGCGTCCATCCCTTTGAAATTTGAATTGATCTTTTATAGATAAAATGTTTAACTTTTAAAAGTAGTTATTGTTTGTTAAAAGATTGTATCATTTAGAGTGCAGGGGTCGGCAACCTTTTGATAGTAATGTGCCCAAGTAGGATTTCTTATTCATTCAGCGTGCCAAAAGCCTAAAATGTATCCTTTTCTAGCACTCAATTGCTTCTAGTAAAGACTTAAAAATTGCCATTTTGGAGGTCTTTCGCGTGCCATTGAAAATCGCTCTGCGTGCAAAGTCTTGAACGCGTGCAGGACATAACCGACCTCTGATTTAGAGAAACTTTATATGCCAACAGTCAATGTTTTTTCGTAAATTATCAACGGGACCGCACCACGAGCCATCATAAATTAATTTTCTAAGGGACAGCGAGGAGAGAAATCCTAAAAATATTTTGATCCAAAGGGTTTTCTCGATATTAACCAGCTCTGGGTACCTGATTGTAATGTAGAATAAGTAAAGGCTACTCTTTAGTAGCCACACAATTCACGAGTACACAGCTCTCCCCCCCCCCCCTCATTAGAAAACAACTAAATAATAACAACAGTGCATATCTGCCTTACGTACCAAAACCAGTTTCAAAAAACAACAATTGAATGGGGCCAATGAACTAATAGCTTACATTATATGGGTTAAAGGTCACAATGGACCTAGTAAAACAAAACACACACTCACATTACAAACTCAACATAAAGTTCACAGGTAAGTAATGAAACAAAACCACAACATGACCGCAAAACAGTTTACGGGCCTGTGTCTGAACACGTCCGCGGGAGGGGAAGGGGGGGGCACTTGAGTCAAGTATGTCATTCAGAGACTTTTTACATCCACTTGACCACCTAGCAGACGTCTTGACACCAGCAACTACACTGTCATAACACCTGTAATTTATTCCGCCACTTCAGTCTGTCAGTGCACGTAAAAATATACTTCTAGATCAAGTTTGTTTTTCTTTTTTTTTTTTTTTTTTTTTTTTTTTTTGTATAGCCCCCGTGATTTCATAAAACGTATAGAGGTTAACTTGACCCGCACTTTAACCCTAGCCTATGCAGTACTGACTTTATCAAACGCAGGGGTTAAACAGACAAACATACTATCAAGCCTGTGTATGTTAAGAAAACCATTTGAGTGGCATTCAGGCATGGAATGGGTTGCCTGAACAAACCAGGAAAACCAGTAGATCTAACATTTTTTTAAAAACATTAATAAAGATAAAACTTTTGACCTATTCAGGAATGTAACAAATTGCGAGATTTTAAATGCTAAGAAGTGTGACCTTTTTAAGACCGAAATGGGAGATCCTTTTAAGAAAACAGTGGGGTCCTTTCAAGAAAAAATGGGGCCTTTTAAAGAAAAAAGAAACTAGGGGAGGCGAGTAACGATGATGTGTAAAGTAAAGTCTCTCAAGCTTAGAGGCAGTGACAGCCCGTATGGGCCAAATGCTGCCTCATCTGCATTCATGGATACTAAAGAAACCTGGCCTTTCATACCTAAATGTTCATATTGGGTACTTTCACATACATGTACTTTTTTCAGGGTTATGGTCACCCTGTTTCTTCTTCTTCTTCTTCTTCTTCGTCCTCAAATGTTATGATTGGGAGGATTCAGACAACAAGTCCGATAGCTGTAATAAACTGCGCCGTGGCTGTCGGTTGCTCTAGTCCACCGAACAGTGTTCTTATCTTATCTTATATATTACAGACGCTCCTGCTCTAAAGAAGATTATTGCTCCCTACGCTCATCCGTGGTCCGAGTCTAGTCTTGCATTTTTATTAATGGTATGAATGATATTAGGTTGCTGGTTTTCATGGTTTGTTCAGGAAACCCATTCCATGCCCAGATGCCACTCGAGAAGAAAGAATCCGTATAATATGCATTTTTTCTCGCATAAGGAAAGTTTTTTTGTAGTTATGTTTATCTGATCATTGCAAAAGGTTGTTATTGTGTTGTATTTATAAATTATAGTTTAATGCCTTTTTTAAAAATTATTTCTTCTTTACTCTTTGACTCTCTGTAATCTAGACCAGGTGTTGGCAACTAGAATTTCTAAATCATTCAGCTTGCCAACAGCCTAAAAGTAGACCCACTCTTCTATATTTTTTATATACAATTTATTTAGCGCCTTAGCAAGAACAAGGCCAAAAGCAAAGGAACTTTTATTAAAGAAATTAACAAGGTCGTGATTATCATCTTTCGTTTTTTTTTAAATTTATTAAAAAAAAAAATTTTATTCATTAAATTTCACACTAATAGAGCGTTTGCAATAGGCGGAGCTTAAGTTTTTTGGTGACGTCATTTTGTAAATATAAGCCACTTGAGGAACAAATGCGGTGAAGTTGTTCTTTATCATGCCAAATTCACATCTGAATATTGGCTATCCTACACACAAATAAGGAGATAAATAGTCGTAGATCATCTTCCTAGTCCAAGAGATAGCCTGACATGGTATTTTTTCAACGATTTTCAACATTTTACGCCCATTTTATCATCTTCATATCCGACCGGTAAGTGTTGCAATTGAATTGATTTTATTGATATTATAATTACTGATGTCATTGCTAATAATTGTAGGCCTAATCGTTAGGTATGTATTCCCCTATTTTAAAATTTAAATACTGCAGATTAATTGATTAATTGAAGACAGGAAACATGCAAAACAAACAGTAAACCAAGTAAAACAAGAAATAATAACCAACATCAAAAGTCTCTATGAAAACTTTACCTGCCAAATAGTACATAATGGTAAGATGTCAGATGAATTCCATGTTACAACTGGAGCGAAGCAAGGATGTCTCCTTTCACCACTTCTGTTCCTTATGGTACTAGATTGGGTCACAAAAGAAGCTTATGCTAACTCAGGGAAAGGAATACAATGGACCCTAAATGCAAAAACTAGAAGACTTAGAGTTTGCGGATGACCTGGCCATTTACGAAACTTTATTGATACAGCGACCAGTGTGTACACCACTACACAAAGTAAACAAAAAAACAAGCGCTTTTTGTCACGTGATTGCAAACTATTGTCGCCCTAGTGTTAATTTCTAAAAATGTATTAACGCTATCAAGATAAAATATCTACAAACTGATAAAGATTCCATTAATTTTGATTTCAGCCTGAGTATTTTTTAGTGTTATAAGATATAACCTTAACTCTCCATTTGCGCACTAAAGATAAATTGTTAATTTACGTAGTAATCATACGTAGTAGGTACTTAATGTAATGTTTAGATATGTATATATTAATTTTCCAGTCATATAATATTTATTTAATTTAAAACCATAATTTATAATTTATAATTTTACTGATATAATTTTTAAGCGTTTTAGTTTTTTATAAAGGAAGAATAGAAAACATTTAGAAATATTAACGCAAATAAAAACGGGCTAATTATCTCCCTTCAATTATTAAATGAACGTTTCCAAATTTGATTCTTTAATGATGCCAGACAAGTTATGTTTTGTATTATAAAAAATATTACTTATTCAATAATATTTCTTTATTCAAATCTAGCAACGTGGTATTTATTTCAACTATATAATAATTAAAGTTGTACAATCAATTTACGTTAAATAGTTGTAAATAAACATTTCGTGCATAATTGTTAAAGTCGATTTAAGTATTTTTTAAAACATTAATAATTACAATAATAACAATTACATTAATATATTGCTAACATACAAGCCTCTTATATTTATGACAATAAAATCAATCTTTTAGAATTCATTAGGCAATATTTATGCTTAATCAAAGTAGAGGAGCATGGGGCTAAATACCATTTTAAATGTAATAATTACTCTGTATTAATTGATGAGCGCCTTGTCATTGAGTGCTCATCGCTTACAATTGTAAGTTGAACCAAAAGCTGAAAGTAGAGTGAATGCCCAGCAGTTGAGAAAAGCATTCGACCTGCAGAGTTTGCATTAAAAAATCTCCTTCTTGGAGTTATCTCGCGTGGCACTGAAAATCACTCTGCGTGCCAACTTTGCTACCCCTGCTCTAGAGTTTCTAGGCTTAGAGATTTAACTATTGGTGATACTTTTGCCAGTTGTGAATATTCACTAGTAATGAACCCTGCAGCTCTTTTCTGAATTTGTTCTACATTTTTTTAAAATAATATATGTGCAGCGGGGCCTTTTTCTTAAAATTTCGCTTCCCCTAGCACCAAAAACTTAGCTACACCACTGAAGATAAGAGTAATGCTTTTGAGAATTTATCTGTTTATATTTTAAATTTTTGAAGTTCCAAAAACTACACAAAGATGCAATGATTCACATTTAAATTAAAAAATTGGGCTTAAAAATAAATTAAGAGCTCACCACTTTAATAAAGCGAACATATAGTCCGTTAAAAAAAAAACATCTCGTAATTCGTAATACCAATGTTTAAATCACAAACCATGTGACACTAGAGGACAGAAAGGCAAATAGTGAATTAGTAATAATGTATAAGGCATTAAATTCTAATTTAGTAATACAACACAAAAACAATCTATTGCAATGCTCAGATAAACATAAGGACATAAACACTTCCCTTATCCCTTATGGATATAAGTACTCTTTCTTCCCGAGTGGCATTCTTGCATGGAATGGGTTGCCTGAACAAACCAGGAAAACCAGCAACTTAACATCATTTAAAACACTAATAGAAATGCAGGACTAGACTCGAACCACGGATGTGCATAGGGATGCAATAATCTACTTTATAGAAGGATCGTCTGTGATGTTATAAATTAAATGATTATATTCTGTCTTTGAAATGTTTTTTGTTTTTGTTTTTGTTTTATTAAAAAGGCGAAACCTGCCAGGCTCGTACGTCGTATCTCCCCAAAGAAATCTTGTGGGGCTACAGATTTGAGAGAATAGAAGAATACAACAGAGGGAGACGCCGCTGGCATATCGACTTCACTGGTAGGTTAGACAAGCTCTGACTGATCCGAAGTGACGATTTTCGGAATAGTGTCATTCCGAGATAGGGGCATGGTGGCCGAGCGGCAGCGCGTTCGACAGGCGATCGGAAGGGTTCTGGGTTCGAATCCTGGTGCAGGCTTGAATTTTTTTTTTCCCGGGACTTGAGGGTGCCCCTGAGTCTACCCAGCTCTGATGGGTACCTGACACTAGTTGGGGTAAAGTAAAGGCGGCTGGGCATTGTTCTTGCCACGCATTCCCCTCGTATGCCGTGGCCACAGAAGCTGGTGAACGCTGCTTCACCAACCATATGATCAATTCGGTCCGAAGGGTTCTTTACTTACTACATTCCGAGGCGACGTTTTGCAGAAAACAAAATTAACAAAGCATATTTAATCTATATTTAACCATTTAATTTATATAAAAAAAAAAGAACCGGGTCAACATTCAAAGCACGTGGCGATTAGAATTTTTCTTACAAGAGTTGCCAATTAATGACGTCACGTCCCATTGTTGTCGGCAATTGTACATGACAAATCGCTAAGAGATATGGTTATGCCATACTCACTAATAAAAAGAGACGCACACAGATTTAAGTGCTCATCATCATCATCATCATCATCATCATCATTATCATCATCATCATCATCATCATCATCATCATCATCATCATCATCATCATCATCATCATCAATCCCTTGATCGTTGAGGTCGTTTGGGGAGGGGGAGCGAATTGACACCTCAGCAGTGAACTTTCTCCACTTTTACCTATCTTGAGCGGTTGTCAATAGTTGAGTCAACCTGAGCCCTGTCCAATACTTTACATTTATCGAACCAGCATCTGCGCTGACGGCCTCTACGACGTCCACCTTCTACCTTGTCCTGGAGGATCATTTAAGTGCTAATATTGAGTTAATTACATGACAATTATGTTTAATATACTTTGTATACATGACTTTATAAGCATTCTGTTACTGAATACATATATTAAATAGTTTACGTGTTTGATATGAAAATCTATTCAGTTGGTCTTCTAATGATTTTTTATTTTTAATTTTCAGGCTTTGATGACACCATTCACTGCCAGAATATCTGCCACAGCGCCAAGGAACTGGACGAGATGAAGCAACACCCAAACATGGCAAAACAAACGGAAATTCCCAATGGCAAGATGACGTAAACAGAAATCGTCCCCCCCCCCCTTCCTAATCAATCGTTGTGTGACCGGTTTTTATCCGCTTATTACCTCTAATAGGTTATAGAAAATAGTATTAAAGATCACAGATTGACCAGTCTTAAATCTTATGCATGCATAAGTTTGGGATGCAACTTCACTTCCGATCCTATTCGCTAAATTTAATTTAAAAAATGGCTGCCTTCTGCTATAATTTCTGACATACTCACTTTTAATATTTAAGACATAATCCTCACAATAAGCCTTTGTTTATTTGTATTCAGCCTGAACTTGCAGTTGAAAGTGCAATGACTTTATCAACATCCGTGAATGTTAAGACAGCAACAAGGCATACATTTCTGCTTGCAAATCGTAATGGTTGCCATTGTAAGCAATACAAAACGAAACCGGAAGTTCCACATTGCACAATGCACTTGAAACATGTAAAAAGTGATAATAACACGTATAGAGTAACTTACTAGAAACATGCCCAAAAGATAATTATACGATTGTTTACGGAAATATAGCGGAAATGAATTTGCATCAATTTGCCTATTTAAGACTCGTCAAATTATTTTTACAAAAAAATAAAATAATAATAAAAATAACTGTATAGCGCTGCCTACAAACATAATAATGTAAGCTGATAGCGCATAAAAGGTGGCGTAAAGGGGGTTTAGTCTGTCTGTCAAATTTGTTTTTCTTTCTTTGCTTTTTGAAAAGTAACCTTGCTATATCATTATTATTTTAATTTACTCAGTGTATGTCATGTTTAAAAGTCTGTCTTAGTAGTTCACTTCACTCTAATGGGCCGTATTGCTGCTGAGAGTTAACACCCCTGCCCCTTAAACAAGTCAATCTTTTATGACTGACTTGTAATTTACAAGTCAGTCATAAAAGATTGACTTGTATAAGGGGCAAGGGTGTTAACTCTCAGCAGCAATACGGCCCATTGACATTAAATTTAAACACTTTCCGGAAATGCGTCAATGAAATTTGATGAAAATGAACTTTTTTTTTTTACATCCAACATACAATTTATGAATTTACTCTCGTATTGATTTTACTGAAATTATAAAAAAATATGTATTTATTTAATTTCTATAGTTCAGTGACATTTACCTAAAACTAATAAGTTCTATGTTAAAGTATTTGTTTTTAAATTTAAAGTATTTAAAACAAGATCATAAAGTAAATATTTATTTGTATGTATTTCCGGGTCAAATCAGCCATCTTACTGGAGTTCACTTATCTATATATAAGTGTCTGCATTTTCCCCGAAAATTGAAGTGATTGAGTACTCCATGTATATATAGTTCAGTTTAGAGTTTAGATAACTATTGGAAGGAAAAATAACTCCAAAAATTAAATAAACTCCAGGAACTGTCACCAGAGTAGCCTTTTCCTGATTCCATTCGGTGAACGACTCCTGTCCCCCACCACTTGCCATGCTCCCCTTTCCTGCACCAACCCCTTCTCATTTTCTTGATTACATTAAGGGGTGAAAGTTTAAAGTAAGGGTCGGCAACCTATGGAACGCAGGGGAGATTTTCAATGGCACACGAGATACCTTCATTAGATGTTTCTTAATGAAAAATACTTTTTCCGGTATTGCATGAGGAGAACTGACTGTTGAATCGGATGTTTCTGAATGACCTAGCGACACATTTCAGTCAGTTAAACTTGCATTTAAGGTCGGGGGTCAAACAGCGATTGAACTGTTAGACCACTGAAATGGATTTGCATTAAATTTGGACATATCTTGACTTGAAATCAATTTCAAAACATTTAACTAAAAGTACCTAAATTAAGGCATATATTATGATAGAGAGATTTGGACATATCTTGACTTGAAATCAATTTCAAAACATTTAACTAAAAGTACCTAAATTAAGGCATATATTATGATAGAGAGATTTGGACATATCTTGACTTGAAATCAATTTCCAAACATTTAACTAAAAGTACCTAAATTAAGGCATATATTATGATAGAGAGATTTGGACATATCTTGACTTGAAATCAATTTCAAAACATTTAACTAAAAGTACCTAAATTAAGGCATATATTATGATAGAGAGATTTGGACATATCTTGACTTGAAATCAATTTCAAAACATTTAACTAAAAGTACCTAAATTAAGGCATATATTATGATAGAGAGATTTGGACATATCTTGACTTGAAATCAATTTCCAAACATTTAACTAAAAGTACCTAAATTAAGGCATATATTATGATAGAGAGATTTGGACATATCTTGACTTGAAATCAATTTCAAAACATTTAACTAAAAGTACCTAAATTAAGGCATATATTATGATAGAGAGATGAGCTTTTATTTTTAGATGAAGGCCTACATTAAAGCATTCAAAGAAGAGTTTTCTAAAAAAAGGCAAAGACTTTTAAATTCAGGGACTCGTGTTTTCATTCCACATCTAGGCTGACTGCCTTTTGAACTTACTACAACTACAACCTTATTAGATGTTGATCGTTTTAAAGTAAAAGAGTATTGTTGATTTTAAAATTGCAGCAAGTTGAATTTTAAAAATATAATAAAATGGGCATCAAAATGAGCCAATTAGCAGAAAAATCTGGAAGGGAGCTGCTTAGGAAAGTCAACTACTATTCTAAAAGATCACTTATATCATTTGACCACTCGGATGTGACTAAATTTGTATCTGACATTTTTTCAATTAGCGAATTGCATTCAATACAAGGCGCTCATTATTTGATACTGTTGTAATTATTGGTAAATGGAGAAACTCCTTAACTGGACAAACATTTAATACAGGAAATGTTTATTTACAAATGTTTAACGTAAATTAACTGTATACATTTGTTTAAATACCATAATTCTGGGTTTGTATAAATGCATAATAATAAGTCACAAATATTAGTTATATAACATTGTTGGGCATCACAATTAAATCAAATTAGGAAACTTTTTTTTTAACCAAAGGGATATAATCAGCCCGTTTACAGTGCGTAAAAATATTTCTAATAAGTTTCTTATTTTTCTTTTATAACAGAATGAAAGGCCAAAAATGTATAATTTTGCAATGATTTAACTGTAAAAGATAGTTGAAATGTATATAATTATTATGTGGCATAAGAATTTATAAGTACATGTTTAAACATTACATAAACTACCAAGTTTTTATGATTACTACGTATCTAATCCGCTCTACTACAGTGCAGAAACTATACAATTTTACTTTAAAAAAAATTTCGGTAACGCTGAAATTAAAATATTTAGTCAACAATTAAAAGATAAAATAACATTAACACTAACCCATAAAAACGAAGTTTTTATTATACTCCCTTTCTTTGCAAACTAAGTTTACCATCATGTAATTAAATAATTGATTGACTACAGGAAATAAAACATATGTATTTACCGTATTTACGTATCTCGTTTTACTAAAATTGAATAATAAAAACAAAAAGTGGAGATGGCGGGGGTAGAACCTGCGGCATCCCGGTTGAAAGCAGACAGTCATAACCAGTAGGCCACGAAACCTTGTACCAATTTACAACAAATAGTATATAAGTATATTCAAAAATTTTATTTACTTCCGTCTCTTCCGGTAGAGGCATGCATGTTTGACGTAAAATATTTTCCTCGATTCGCAAATTGGTCGAATGAATTCGTGACTATTCCAAATGCTATGATGCTAAAAATTTGAAAGAATGTATTGTTAGTCTGGAAAAGTCTTCTGGCCAGGTTTCGTTTCGATTGGACGACGGGAAGTGGTCGAAAAATCGATGCAATATTTTGCTAACAAACAAACAAGCAGATTACAAGCACGCAAACAGACAGACAGACAGACAAAGCAAGTTAATGGAAAGGGAGTAATTAAACAATAATCAACCATTAAATGTGAATGTGTTGTATTAAAATAAATAATATAATCACAAACACGTAATTTAAAAAATAAATAAATTAATAAACCCTTACAGTCCCGGTCGCGTATATAGCGGAACTGAAGGCAGCATAGATAGAAGTAGGTCGGTACGGGAAGGGTTAAGCTTGCAACGCTTTAACCATTTGTTTCTATAGATCTAGATCTATGCTTTTGGCTAAAAAATGTAACAGAGAAGGTTGCTTTCAGGCTGTTGGCACGCTGAATGCTTTAGAAAACTTAGTTTGGCACACTATTAAAGAAAGGCTGCCGATCCCTGTTTTAAATAACAAAGAAAAGAGATTTAAATAAAACCAGGCAATTGATTCTCCGCAAAATAATCATTAAAAAAATGAAAATCGCTTTGCGTGCCAAGTTTGGCACGCGTGTCATAGGTTGCCGACCCCAGGACCTACTACATTCAGACTCTGCTTTTATTTAATATTATTTTTTGTCTTCTTATTCCACAGTGCCACATTTATGTCCTGTTGCCTTACAACATTATTAGACTTGATACTTGTTTGTTTTTTTTTAAGAAAAAGGGGGACATTAATTAAGGCACAAGTCAGAAAAAGCCAACTAGTTAATCCAAACCTTACTAAATATAACTGTAAGTAAAAGTAAAGTACCTATCTGACCAAACTGATCATAGGGCTGGCCACGGCATACTCGGGGATGTGTGGCCATAAAAATAATCTTCCCAGCCGCCTTTACTTTACCCAAACTAATGTCAGGTACCCATCAGAGTTGGGTAGACTCAGGATACCCTCAAGTGCCGGTAATAAAAATCCTAGCCGCCACCAGGATTCGAACCCAGTCGAAGGCGCTGAAGCTCGGCCACTGCGCCCCATATAAATGTACACACACAATTCACAATAAACAAACTTAAAACCTCTAGGATTCGCGTGATGCAATAATCCTAATTCATAAACGAGAGCCTCCAAGGGCATTTTCCCACCGCATTTCGCTACAGATAAGTACAAACATTTGTCCATACATTGAATTCTCTTATCGCTAACATAACATGTAAGGACTGCGTCAAGGGCCCCATGGATCAGGGATCGGCAACCTACCGCAAGTGTGACATACTTGGCACGCAGAGCGATTTTCAATGGCTCGCGGAAGACCCCACCTTATAAAAGTAATTCAAGTATCTTCTACATAGAATAGAGTTATAGATCAGGATGACTTTTAAGCTGTTGGAGCGCTGAAGGAATTAGAAATCCTGCTTCGGCACACTATTATCAAATGGTTGCCGGCCCCTGCGATAGATCACATTGGTCTGAAGGGGATAGGTTTACTTTCATTAACTCCATCTTTTTTTTTTCATTTGTTTACAATCTTATTTTAACACATCCTTAATGGTCTATTAACTTCGCCAAAACTCTTACTAGCTTTCGGGTTGGCGAATCTTCACCTTCACCTTCACCTATCCCATAACCCGAGTGAGGGTTATTGGGGCACCATTTTTGACAGTTGAATGATTTTACGCCATTCGTCTCGGTCCTGCGCCGCCTTCTGGGAATTTGCAAGAAACAAGCCGGTCCACTCCTTGATGTCATCATCTCATCGTCTCTTCTGCCCGACTCTCTTTCTTCCACCCCGCACTGTGCCCTGAAAAATGGTTTACGCCAGGTCTTTGGATCTTGCCACATGCCCGTAGCATCTGAGTTTTCTGGATTTAATGGCGATGAGTAGGTCATCGTGATGGGCCGATGACGTTGGTGATTCGCTCTCGGACAGCCTCATTTTTAACTCGATCTTTCTAGGGGATGTTTAAAATTTTACGTAGGCATCTCATTTCCAGGGCTATGATTCTTTTCTGGAGATCAGCTGTAAGCGTCCATGTTTCACAGCCGTACATGGGTCAAGTCGAAATTCCTGCTATGGGCATTGCCTGTTGCTGCCCTTCTTCCATTGATGCCCTAAGCGCTTGCTTATAATTGTTTTAATGGTAAAGTCCAGCATGGACTGAATGGCTGTATGTTTTCGTACTGTCATAGGTTTTGGTGAATGATTACAAGAGAGTAGAATAATGAATTCATATGGCAGACTCTATGAGTGAAGCGAACGTCAATTTAATTTAATAATACAAGCTGAATTCCCGGGGGTGGCTCGGGGGAAAATAAAACAAACAAAAAATATTATAAGCTGTTAAAAATATAAAAAAAAGAAGTAGACATTTGCATGAGCAAACAAATTTACTATAAATACAGTAAATATTTTAAAACTTTTAATGAAATCTAAAGATAAAATAAAGCAAAAAAAATAATTAAAACAGACATTTTGAAATAGTTTAACCCTGTTTATAAGCCCCCCACAATATTCTCATCAGGCGCACAATCAGCCACAGCTTACAATATTATAGTTTCGAAGTTTTCAGCACTTGGGGAAGTATAAAGTGATTGCCGTCAAACGTCTTCTGCTGCAAAAAAAATAAAAATAATATTAATTAGATTTAATTTAAAAATTAAAAAATTTAGAGACCAAAATTAGTAAACAGTATTTAATGGGCCGTACTGCTGCTGAGAGTTAACACCCTTGCCCCTTTTACAAGTCAGTCTTATATGACTGACTTGTAAAAAGGGCAAGGGTGTTAACTCTCAACAGCTATACGGCTCATTGTTCCCGCCAGTGGGCTTATAGATGGCGAAACGTAAAACTACACAAATCGTGGACTATGCTAAAATATATAAAGCCTACAATTAAAAGGAAATATAGAATTAAGTAGAGACGAATCAACAAAGTTAATTTTGTTTTGATGAGAGAAGTAGTTTCATAACATAGGTTATGATATAGTAACGTTTCCATAATCGTTAATGGGTGGTATCTATTTTATACTATATAGTGCATGAAATAGTTGCCAATCCATAACATAAATAAATCATCCAAATTATTCTATAACATAGAACATCTTACGGGAACTATTCTATAACATATAACATCTTACGGGAACTATTCTATAACATAGAACATCTTACAGTAACTAGTCTATAACATAGAACATCTTGAGGGAACTAGTCTATAACAGAGAACATCTTACAATAACCATTCTATACCAGTATATGGTAAATGTTTTTAACAAATAACATCTAACTTTAACAAATATTTAACATATACCATCCTAAATTAACTACTCCATAATATATAGTGAATGATGTAGTAACTACTCTATACTGTATAGTGAATGATGTAGTAACTACTCTATACTGTATAGTGAATGATGTAGTAACTACTCTATACTGTATAGTGAATGATGTAGTAACTACTCTATACTGTATAGTGAATGATGTAGTAACTACTCTATACTGTATAGTGAATGATGTAGTAACTACTCTATACTGTATAGTGAATGATGTAGTAACTACTCTATACTGTATAGTGAATGATGTAGTAACTACTCTATACTGTACAGTGAATGATGTAGTAACTACTCTATACTGTATAGTGAATGATGTAGTAACTACTCTATACTGTACAGTGAATGATGTAGTAACTACTCTATACTGTATAGTGAATGATGTAGTAACTACTCTATACTGTACAGTGAATGATGTAGTAACTACTCTATACTGTATAGTGAATGATGTAGTAACTACTCTATACTGTACAGTGAATGATGTAGTAACTACTCTATACTGTATAGTGAATGATGTAGTAACTACTCTATAATGTATAGTGAATGATGTAGTAACTACTCTATACTGTATAGTGAATGATGTAGTAACTACTCTATACTGTATAGTGAATGATGTAGTAACTACTCTATACTGTATAGTGAATGATGTAGTAACTACTCTATACTGTATAGTGAATGATGTAGTAACTACTCTATACTGTATAGTGAATGATGTAGTAACTACTCTATACTGTATAGTGAATGATGTAGTAACTACTCTATACTGTATAGTGAATGATGTAGTAACTACTCTATACTGTATAGTGAATGATGTAGTAACTACTCTATACTGTATAGTGAATGATGTAGTAACTACTCTATACTGTATAGTGAATGATGTAGTAACTACTCTATACTGTATAGTGAATGATGTAGTAACTACTCTATACTGTATAGTGAATGATGTAGTAACTACTCTATACTGTATAGTGAATGATGTAGTAACTACTCTATACTGTATAGTGAATGATGTAGTAACTACTCTATACTGTACAGTGAATGATGTAGTAACTACTCTATACTGTATAGTGAATGATGTAGTAACTACTCTATACTGTACAGTGAATGATGTAGTAACTACTCTATACTGTATAGTGAATGATGTAGTAACTACTCTATACTGTACAGTGAATGATGTAGTAACTACTCTATACTGTATAGTGAATGATGTAGTAACTACTCTATACTGTACAGTGAATGATGTAGTAACTACTCTATACTGTATAGTGAATGATGTAGTAACTACTCTATACTGTATAGTGAATGATGTAGTAACTACTCTATACTGTATAGTTAATGATGTAGTAACTACTCTATACTGTATAGTGAATGATGTAGTAACTACTCTATACTGTATAGTGAATGATGTAGTAACTACTCTATACTGTATAGTGAATGATGTAGTAACTACTCTATACTGTATAGTAAATGATGTAGTAACTACTCTATACTGTATAGTGAATGATGTAGTAACTACTCTATACTGTATAGTTAATGATGTAGTAACTACTCTATACTGTATAGTGAATGATGTAGTAACTACTCTATACTGTACAGTGAATGATGTAGTAACTACTCTATACTGTATAGTGAATGATGTAGTAACTACTCTATACTGTACAGTGAATGATGTAGTAACTACTCTATACTGTATAGTGAATGATGTAGTAACTACTCTATACTGTATAGTGAATGATGTAGTAACTAC
This sequence comes from Anisus vortex, assembly GCA_949126835.1. NCBI lineage: Eukaryota > Metazoa > Mollusca > Gastropoda > Planorbidae > Anisus > Anisus vortex. The sequence goes on from OX421504.1 coordinate 13,312,228, forward strand.
TCTATACTGTATAGTGAATGATGTAGTAACTACTCTATACTGTATAGTGAATGATGTAGTAACTACTCTATACTGTATAGTGAATGATGTAGTAACTACTCTATACTGTATAGTGAATGATGTAGTAACTACTCTATACTGTATAGTGAATGATGTAGTAACTACTCTATACTGTATAGTGAATGATGTAGTAACTACTCTATACTGTATAGTGAATGATGTAGTAACTACTCTATACTGTATAGTGAATGATGTAGTAACTACTCTATACTGTATAGTGAATGATGTAGTAACTACTCTATACTGTATAGTGAATGATGTAGTAACTACTCTATACTGTATAGTGAATGATGTAGTAACTACTCTATACTGTATAGTGAATGATGTAGTAACTACTCTATACTGTATAGTGAATGATGTAGTAACTACTCTATACTGTACAGTGAATGATGTAGTAACTACTCTATACTGTATAGTGAATGATGTAGTAACTACTCTATACTGTACAGTGAATGATGTAGTAACTACTCTATACTGTATAGTGAATGATGTAGTAACTACTCTATACTGTACAGTGAATGATGTAGTAACTACTCTATACTGTACAGTGAATGATGTAGTAACTACTCTATACTGTATAGTGAATGATGTAGTAACTACTCTATACTGTATAGTGAATGATGTAGTAACTACTCTATACTGTATAGTGAATGATGTAGTAACTACTCTATACTGTATAGTGAATGATGTAGTAACTACTCTATACTGTATAGTGAATGATGTAGTAACTACTCTATACTGTATAGTGAATGATGTAGTAACTACTCTATACTGTATAGTGAATGATGTAGTAACTACTCTATACTGTATAGTGAATGATGTAGTAACTACTCTATACTGTATAGTGAATGATGTAGTAACTACTCTATACTGTATAGTGAATGATGTAGTAACTACTCTATACTGTATAGTGAATGATGTAGTAACTACTCTATACTGTATAGTGAATGATGTAGTAACTACTCTATACTGTATAGTGAATGATGTAGTAACTACTCTATACTGTATAGTGAATGATGTAGTAACTACTCTATACTGTATAGTGAATGATGTAGTAACTACTCTATACTGTATAGTGAATGATGTAGTAACTACTCTACTGTGTTTCACAACCTTGCTGCTCATCTTCTGATGCTGTACTGTAGACTGTATCAACTCCCAGGGTGTCCACACTTGCTGTCAATTTCTGGCCTTCTCTGGTCAACATATTTTCTTCACTATCGTCTCTGTCAGATTGATAACACTCGATATTGTTTGATCGATAACATTACAGTTTATTAGATACCATTTCTTTGATAAGCATTAAACTGATAACATTGGACTTGATTTGATTGATAATATTATTTTTATAACTTTTGATTGATACCATATAATTTAAAACTAATGTATATGGATAACATTTGTTAAATAACATTGATTATATAACATTTCTTTGACAATATTTATTGCATATTATTTGAATCATCACTGTTAATTGATAACACTTCACTGATACTTATTTTTATTCATACCATTTTGTGGATTATATTTCAAATATACCTTTCATTCAGAACATTGTAATATTTTAAACAGATAATATTTCTATACAAAGGAAATAATCATTGTGTCCTACTGCTACCCCTGGTTTCAACTTAATCTTGCATTTGGATAAGGATTTTAAAACAATTTTAAACCTTCTGTTTGTTTTTCCTTACTGGTTCAGGCAACACATTTCCTGGCCCAAACGCCACTCAGAAAGAGATTGAAAAGTCTAAATGAATTTGTCATATCATATACGATCCTTAGAAAAACATAGAAATATCATGTTCAACAAATCAGTAAGATAAGATAAGATAAGATAAGAATGGGCATTTCTATAGCGCTTCTATCCATGCTATTAAATTAGTAGTCTTATCTTATACATTACAGACGCTCCTTCTATAAAGAAGATTATCGCGTAACTACTCTATACTAAACCCAATAGTTTTATATTTTATTTCAAGTATAGATCTAGGTACATACGTTTCTTTAGTGGAATCATTGACCCGGTCTGGGTTCTCGTCTAAATCTTTGGCGCTACATTTCGGAGTCTTGCAGGGGATCACATTATTGAAGCGGCCGAAATTGATGCACCTGAGGATCAGAGAGGGAAATCGTTATGTAGAGATATAGATTTAATATGTAAAATGTAAGTAAAGTACCTTTCAGACCAAACTGATCTTAGGGCAGGTGAAGCAGCTTTCACCAGTTTAAGTGGCCATGGCATACGAGAGGATGTGTGGCCAGCACAATGCCCAGCCGCCATTACTTTAACCCAACTTGTGTCAGGTACCCATCAGAGCTTAGGGGCACCCTTAAGTTCTGGGAAAAAATATCCTAGCCTGCACCAGGACTCAAACCCAGAACATTCGGATCGCCAGTCGAATGCGCTGCTGCTTGACCATCGTGTCCTATGTAATATGTAGGGGCTACGATTTACAGCGGGAACAAAACTAAAATTACGCGACAAGCTTCTTTTGGACGATCACCGGCTCGGCCATTGCAGTACCAGACTTAAATGTAGGATATGTTTAGCATGACTCTTTTACAAGACCAATGCCCGCCATCAGTGGGCGACTTTCTGCTATGTGGCCGCTGTACTTCTGTATGCGAGGTAGACTATCCGGAAACGGGACCCAATCCCACTGTGTCTATAACCTCTGCTGTTTAGGATTTTGCTTTGTCTCATATATTGGCCAGATCTAAAGACGTTCGGCCTGTTTCACACGACCACTGCCGGTGAGTCTATACGATCACTGGAGGTGACCAATGCAGTACCAGAAATAGAGATGGGCAAAACCGTTCACCATGCTGATCGCCGCTCAATTGAGCGCTCACTAAAAAGATACGGATCCGTTGAACGGTTCCACGGATCACTTAGTAATTTACCCCCCCCCATCCGCCTCCCTCCATAATTTTATATGTTGGATGTCAAGGGGAGAGAAAAACAACTTGGATCCTTTGTTGAAACGCCGTTTTTTTTTTTTACTTAAAACATTAAAAAATATAAATAAGAAATAATTGTTCTCAATTGTCTAGTTGTAGGCTACTAAACTAATTATAATTAAACTTTTGTTCTTAAGTTAAGCTATAATTCCTTTTTTTCACCTAATAAGTAAAATTAAAAGGGTAAATGTAAAATACTGTAATCATATTGGCTAATTATAATGCAAAAATGGTATCATCAACATTATTTACAATTGACAGCAATTGTACGATCACTCGCATTCGAAACCAGCATATCGAAATGCAGAACGGGAACCGATCAGTACAGACCCATTCAGTACTGAGCGGGTCTGAGCCGATCAGTACTGAGCGGGTCTGAGCCGATCAGTACAGACCCATATCAGTACTGAGCGGGTCTGAGCCGATCAGTACTGAGCGGGTCTGAGCCGATCAGTACTGAGCGGGTCTGATCCGATCAGTACAGACCCATATCAGTACTGAGCGGGTCTGATCCGATCAGTACAGACCCATATCAGTACTGAGCGGGTCTGATCCGATCAGTACTGAGCGGGTCTGAACCGATCAGTACTGAGCGGGTCTGATCCGATCAGTACTGATCGGGTCTGATCTGATCAGTACTGAGCGGGTCTGAATCGGTCTGATCCGGGTCAGATCCGGATTCTAAGTGAACTATGGAAACCAACATATCGAAATGCAGAACGGGAACGGATCAGTACTGATCCGGGTCTTTTGACAGTGATCGGCTTTCGGATCCGTTCCTTTGAAAGACCCGGATCAGTTGATCAGTTCTTTAGTGAGCGACCCATCTCTAGTACAGACCCACATCAGTACTGAGCGGGTCTGAGCCGATCAGTACTGAGCGGGTCTGAGCCGATCAGTACTGAGCGGGTCTGAGCCGATCAGTACTGAGCGGGTCTGAGCCGATCAGTACTGAGCGGGTCTGAGCCGATCAGTACTGAGCGGGTCTGAGCCGATCAATACTGAGCGGGTCTGATCCGATCAGTACAGACCCATATCAGTACTGAGCGGGTCTGATCCGATCAGTACTGATCGGGTCTGATCCGATCAGTACTGAGCGGGTCTGAATCGGTCTGATCCGGGTCAGATCCGGATTCTAAGTGAACTATGGAAACCAACATATCGAAATGCAGAACGGGAACGGATCAGTACTGATCCGGGTCTTTTGACAGTGATCGGCTTTCGGATCCGTTCCTTTAAAAGACCCGGATCAGTTGATCAGTTCTTTAGTGAGCGACCCATCTCTAACCAGAATAGCTAAGACTTTAAATCATTCTGTATTTTGTATTCTTTTTATGGGCTGATCAATATTCTGTATCTTCATTATTCTTCTGGTTCAATAATATCTTATCTTATATATTACAGACGCTGGTTCTATAAAGAATATTCATATAATATCTTATCTTATATAATACAGACGCTGGTTCTATAAAGAATATTCATATAATATCTTATATTATATATTACAGACGCTGGTTCTATAAAGAATATTCATATAATATCTTATCTTATATATTACAGACGCTGGTTCTATAAAGAATATTCATATAATATCTTATCTTATATATTACAGACGCTGGTTCTATAAAGAATATTCATATAATATCTTATCTTATATATTACAGACGCTGGTTCTATAAAGAATATTCATATAATATATTATCTTATATATTACAGACGCTGGTTCTATAAAGAATATTATTGCGTCCAACGTTCATCCGTGGTCCGACTTTAGTCTTGCATATTTATTAATGTTTTAAATGATGTTAAGCTACTGGTTTTCCTGGCTTGTTCATGCAACCCATTCCTTGCCCGAATGCTTTAGCTAGAGTATAAGAATGCGTCCGTCCCTTTGAAATTTGAATTGATATTTTATAGCTAAAATGTTTAACTTTTAAAAGTAACTATTATATCATTTAGAGTAGGGATCGGCAACTTTTTTATAATAGTGTGCCATAGTAGGATTTCTAATTCATTCAGCGTGCCAAAAGCCTTAAAGTCATACTATTCTTTGGAAGAGGCTTGAATTGCTTTTTCACGGGGCTCTTCGGCGTGTCCGAAGGCCACTCGGGAAAAAAAAGTATATTATGTGCAATTTTTCTCGCATAAGGGATAAGAAAAAAGTTTCTGTCCTTATGTTTATCTGAGCATTGCATTCTGCTTTATTTTCTATATTATTCTGTATGTTTTATGCTGTATATGTTCTATAGCTAGCATGGCATGATTAATATTCCGTATGCACAAAGTCTAACTCTAAACTCACCACTTGTCCGTTTTCTCATCATACTCCTCAACTCTGGTGAACCTGTGACCCCAGAGAATTTCTTTGCTGGTGAAAGATGTCCTGGCCTGGACCATCTCCCCAGTAGACTCTATTGTCCCTTCAAGGACGACAATCAGCTCAAACTTGTCATACATTAGATCTGCAAGAAGGAGAAAATGGAATTTTGAAACTGAACTAAACATAACTTTTGGAATTTTACAAGTCAACAACATCTGTTGTGGAATTGTCTAATAGAACTATACGAATAGATTGATGGAATGTTATATATCTCAATTATGGAATAGTGCAATATAACTATACGAATAGATTGATGGAATGTTTTAGGCCTACATATATATATCAATTATGGAATTGCGTAATAGAACTATAAGCATAAATTAAAGGATTGTTACATGTGATTTAAACAGAACGTATCCACATATTGCAACAAGGTAAGCATACATTACGGTACGGCAACTGAACTAAGCGTAATTGGTGAAGAATTAAGAATTTTATTTATTGTTGAAAATTGCAAATTGCAAATGAACCACTCATAATTCATGTAATGCTGCAAGTGCAACAAAGTATATATATTAGGTCTAAACATCACAATTAAATCAAGAGTTATTCGTTGCCAAAGGGGCAAGGGGGCCGGGAGGCAACGCTTTTGATTGGCTTACCAAAAGTCCTGGGTTCGAATCCTGGTGGATTTTTTTTCCCGGGTATCTTAGGATGTCGATGAGTTTACTCAGCTATGAAACAGATCTGACATAAGTATGCTGTGTTCAAGGGAAAAATGCAAAAGCTGACCTATAGAACAATTTGGTCCGACGGGAATAATTTAGGCTACTTGTTTCATTGCCAAATGGCGCTAAGACTTTGTCGTTGGAAATGAAAGTGAAGACTTATCGATATAAAGCGTAACCGCATACGATGGCAAAAAGAAAATAAATAGTATAGAGATGACTGTACCTTCAGGCGTCAGAGTATACAGTGGACTGTCTTTGTTGATCTTGTGACTCAACACCATTGGCCAAATCAGGAAGACTTTGTCTTTCATTTGGTGGCCTTGGAATTCAATCTCATGCTAGATACAAAGGTATAAACCTTTTTTAAACAATTGGCCACTGACTATAGTATATATTCAGCGTATATATACTGTTTAGATATGTTGATTAGTATATTATGACTTTATATACATATTACAAATACTGATTATTGATTGTATATAGTGGTAGTGTATATTTCTGTACCTATGGGCCTCAAAGCGGCGAAGTGTGGGAACCACCAGTACGCTTGCATCAAGAGCACACAGGTGGGCTTACGCAAGGGGGACATTGAGACTCATTGTACCACCGAGAGGTGATCGGATCACCAAACGGTCGGACCACCGAATCACAGAATCTCCGAATGATCGAATCACCGAATGATCGAATCACCAAATGATCGAATCGCCGAAATATCGAATCACCGAATGATCGAATCACCGAATGATTGAATCGCCGAATGATTGAATCACCCAATCACGGAATCACCGACTCATGTGCTATGGAGCGAGCAAGTCTACTGTATATTGAATACAATCATATGGACTCTTTGTTTGAGTTTCATCAGTGGCGGAACTAGGGCCATCTGCGCCCGGCGACATGACACAAAGTCTGCGCCCCTTCTCGGACAGACAACGAATAAAAGACAAAAATGTATACATGAAAAATAATAAACTGCACTTGAATAGGTGGGTCTTCAGCCGGCTCCTGAAGGTGTGAAAACTAGGGCTCTGTCGAAGCTGTAGTGGGAGGGCATTCCATGCGGACGGGCCCACGTATGGGAATGCTCGTTCGCCAGCAGACAACAGTTTCACACGGTGGCCGAGACTGTATTCATGAGACTGGCTCCATTTGTTGAAACCGTTGGTTAACTCAAATGAAGATCGTGAGTTTGAACTTGATGATGTAAACCAGGGATCGGCAACCTAAGGCACGCGTGCCAAACTTGGCACGCAGACGAGTTTTCAATGGCTCGCGAGACACCTCCAAGAGGTGTTTTTGTTTTGATAAAAAATATTAACATTTTCCGGTTCTGAATGAGCAAAACTGACCATTGAAGCCGATGTTTCTTAATGGCACAGCGACACATTTAAGTGAGTTGAACTTGCATTTACAAGATCTACTGGAATGGACTTGATTTGAAACTGGACATATCTTGCCGTGAAATCAATTTCAAAACATTTAACTTCATGTACATCCCTATATAGGCGTATATTTAGATAGATAGTTGGACTTTTTAAGAAGTACATCGAAGCACTCAAAGCGGAGTTTTTTAATCAAAGGCAAGACTTTCAAATTGATGGACTCATTTTATCATACCACATCAATCCTAACAGGAAATGTTTATTTACAACTGTTTAACGTAAACTATTTTAATTCTCTAATAAATAAATCTTGTAATGAAGACCATAATGTTGGATTTATATAAAGAAATAATAATTAGTCAGTAATATGTGTTATCTTACAAAACATAACTGGTTTGGTATCACTATTGAATCAAATGTCTTGAAATGTGGACACGTTTTTAAATAAAGGGAGATAAGTAACCCGTTTTATTTGAGCTAATATTTCTAATAGGCTATGTTTCTTTTTTTTCTTTTAAAAACAATAAATGGCTTACAATTTATAACTTTGAAATGAAAAAACTGTAAAAGAAAATCTGAAAATTATATAAGTATTATATAGGCATATGACTGAATAATGTAAATGTATATTTTAAAACATTTCATTAACTACCCAATTTGTATGATTACAATTTATCTATTCCGCTTAACGATCATGGCAGTATATCTCTGCACTTACAATCACGTTAAACTACTTCCCAGTTAAACTGAGATTAAAATATACATTTTTGCATGGGTTAGATGATAGTTAGATCCTTATCTTCATTAACAAAGGATAATGTTTAGACATTAATTACCATTGAATGTGAAAGTTTAGTAATAAATTATTGTATTTAATGTAAATGCAAATTAAAAAATTATAATCACAAACTCGTTAATTTTGTATTAAATATAAGACGTATGCTCCTTTGCTTTTGGCCTTGGTCTTGCTTAGGAGTTAAATTAATTGTCCTATAAAAAAAAAATATATATATATAATAGAGCAGGTTGACTTTTAGGCTGTTGGCACGCTGAATGATTTAGCAATCCTAGTTTGGCACACTGTGTTAGCGAAAGGTTGCCGACCCCGATGTAAACAATAGACAGCAGAAACACTAAGCAGCTTTATTAAATGGTGAATATAATAGCCACGAGCGATTTACTTCCTCTCCATTTGCTAGTCGGCGTTTAAACCATGACGCAATAATCAAAATTTCACCTGCTACTGACGATAGACTGCCTCTATGCTGAAAGGGTATACATCCGAGAGTTATAAATTCTTGCACTCACGTAAAATCCTATATTCGACTCGAAATTATTCAACCTGTATATCGGGTAATTGTTAAAACCAGATGTCTCTTTCAGTATATGAAGAATAATATTTGAACCCGAACTGATCTTTGTTTAAAAAAAAAACGCCATCAGCAATCCTACATTGTGGATGTATCATTTGTAGAATGCGCCCCTTAATGCTCAATGGGGGCGCTAAAATCATGCTTGCCAACTGGTTTGTAATAAAGATATTTGTGGGGCTCCTAAATTCAATCTTGCAAACGTATTTGGTTTACATCAAAATAAAATTAAATAATTAGTTTTAATACTTAATTTGGCGCCCACTAACGTGGCGCCCGGGGACACATGTCCTCCCCTGCCCCTCCCTAGCTACGCCACTGAGTTTCATATTCACCTGGAACAGTGGATAAACGTATTTTTCCTGACACACGTATCTCTTGACCAGTGCCCCGTATACATGGCAGTCAATCAGGTGAGAGTTTCTGATGTCACCAACGCGAACCTGTAGAGTCATCTGTCGGTCTTCTAAGCACAAGCAGGCGTTTCGACTAAAATGTTCAAATTACAAGGACGATACAGTAATTTGATATATTAAAAAAACAATAACAATAGTATCCAATGTTAACAATTATATTATGCAGTAACAATGGTAACAATTAGATCTATATCCAATAATAACAATAATGTACAATCAAAATAATTACATGCAAATCTAACAATGAAACTTATTGGTAAAACATTATTCTATAGGAAAAACCAAATATAATAGCTAGGTAATATCTTATAGGAAAAACAATATATAATAGTAACAATAATACCCAATAGAAAATGTATACCACTTATAATCTAAACATAGGGTCGGCAACCTACGGCACGCGCGCCAGACCTGGCACTCAAAGTGATCTTCAATGGGACGCGCAACCCCCCCCCCTCCCTTAAAAAAGCTGGATGACTTTTAGGCTCTCTTGGCGCGCCGGATGAATCAGAAATCCTATTGAAAGGTTGCCAACCCCTGATTAATCTAACTTAAACCAATTATTTCAACCTTAATTTCAAATGAAAGTGCCAGTTAACTTAATTAAGAGTAATACAATTATTTAATGTTTCTAAATCGTATATTGATTTATAATTAGTTTTACCCTAAGTATTTATATATCAAAAATGTATGATATAGAACCAGCAGGGTGAAGTCACTGACCTAAATATCAGCGTATGCCTTCTGTGTTTTGGACGCGCTATCTTGACAAAAATAAAACCCAACAAAATGGTTTCCAGAAGAAATCCAAATGTCATCTGAAAAATGAAAAAAAAGACTGTACTTAAATCTAGAAGTAAAATTATCCATGATATTTTACATGTAATACAAAGAGCTTGGTATAAATTGGACGCTTCTCAGATTTCTTTTATTATTGCATGTGTTTACAGACGGCTTACTATGGGATGTGTGGCCCGCACAATGCCCATCCGCCTTTACTTTACCCCAACATCAGAGCTTGTTGGAATCGGGGACACCCTCGAATCCCGGAAAAAATCCTAGCCTCCACCAGGATTCGAAAGCAGGACCTTCGGATCGCCAGTCGAACGCGCTGCCCATATATAAGATAAGATAAAAACTCCTTAAATGGACGAACAATTAATACATGAAATGTTTTTTTTACAAATGTTTAACGTAATTTATTTTAATCCTCTAATAGTGAAACCTTTTATTGAAGACCATAATGTTGGATTTATATAAAAAAAAATATAAAGAAATAATAATTAGTCACTAATATTTGGTATATTACAAAACATAACTTTTTTTTGCATTACTATTGAATCAAATGTGGAAAAGTTTTTTTTTAATTAAAAGGAGATAATGAACCCATTTTATTTGAGCTAATATTTCTAAAATGTTTCTTTTTTTTTCTTTTATAGAAGAATAAATAGCTTACAATTTTTAACTTTAAAATATAGCTGTAAAAAAGTATTTGAAAATTATATAAATATTATAATTATAAAAATAAATATTTTATATGTATACTTTTAAACATTACATTAATTACCTAGTTTGTTTGATTACTCTGTATCCTTTCAGCTACTAGATATTTAATTTATAAGGGCTAGCATGAAAACACATTAAAGGACTTCACCGTTAAACTGAGATCAACTTATAATTAACATTTGCAGGTGTTAGATCATCATCTTGATTCATGACTCTTAACCCTTACAGTCCCGGGCGCGTTTATAGCGAAACTGAAGGCAGCATAGATAGAAGTAGGTCGGTACGGGAAGGGTTAACTAACCAAATGATCATGTTTAGACAATAATTACCATTAAATCTAAAAGTTTAGTAATAAAATATTGTATTTAATGTATGTGTGGGACAGAATATTCTCAATTGCAGGCCCTCAAGAAAACATTATGGCTACAATCAAACGGCGCAAACTGACATGGTTCGGTCATGTGTTGCGGCACACTATCCTGACAAAAACAATCCTCCAGGACACGGTGGAAGGTGGGCGTAGGAGAGCCCGTCAGCGGAGATGCTGGTTCGACAATGTCAAGGATTGGACAGGGCTGCAGTTGACTCAACAATTGACAACCGCGCAAGATAGGCAAAAGTGGAGAAAGTTGACTGCCGAAGTGTCCATTCGCTCCCCCTAACGACCTTAACGGTCATGGAATTGATGATGATGGTGATGCTCATTGTATTTAATGCAAATAAAAAGGTTGATAATCACCAACACGTACATTTTGTATTAAATATAAAACGGTGAAACGATTTTCTATATAAATAATTTCCTTTGCTTTTGTCCTTAGTCTTGCTACGGAGTTGAATTGATTGTCCTATGAAAAAGTATAATAGAGCAGGTTGACTTTTAGGCTGTTGGCACGCTGGATGATTTAGAAATGCTAGTTTGGCACACTGTTAGCAAAAGTTTGCCGACCCCTGCCCTGGCATATGATAAAATCTGTTGGCTTTCAAAGTAGAGGCCGACCGAAATTCTGTTTCGGTTTTGGTTTCGGCGCCGAAATTAAGCAAATGGCTTCTTTCAGCGTAGTTTCGGTTTCGGCCGAAGGCAAACAGTTAGCTTTCGATTTTGCTTTCGGTTTCGGTCGAAACTGATATTTTTACTTTCGATCAACAGCCGAATATCTATTTTAACTTTCAAAATTCAGACTGCAACTCAAGTGCTGCATCTATTTATCTACTTATTGATAACTGTAAATAAGATACACATACATATACAACTGTATAGTACATGTTCTATGTAGGGATGTATACTACATGTTCTATGTAGGGATGTTAAACTAAAATCGATTTGGATTTGAGGCTGCCCCTGAGTCTATCCAGCTCTGATGGGTACCTGACACTAGTTATGGTAAAGTAAAGGCGGCTGGGCATTGTGCTGGCCACAAATCCCCTCGTATGCCGTGGCCACAGAAACTGAACGCTGCTTCACTGGCCCTGTGATCAGATTGGTCCAAAGGGTACTTTACGTACTGCATTCGTACGAAACAGACCCTTGCAAACACTAATCAAAAGTCTATATATTGTATTTTTTTTCCAAGCCCGAATATTGCTTGCGATACAAGCACAGACAACATCAAACGCAGATATTAAGTTACAATTAAAGGCGACAATGGTCCTTCCTATTAATTTGGTTTATAAAAGAACATTTCGTTCTGCCGACTCCTCGCTTCTGGAAGTGCCCCGCTTCTCTCTGAAGACCGTTTGCCTTAGAGCCTTCTCAATATCCGGTGCGAAGGTGTAGAATCTACTTCCCATTCAACTCAGGCAAACAAGCGCCATTGATACCCATCAAAAAGAACTTTAAAAACTCATTATTTCAATATTTATCTTAGTTAACATGCTTTATAGCCCTACTGTCTTACCAATATCCGGTAATTGTTTTGTTTTAATTGTTTGATTCGTTCTATGTTTGTACAGTTTTGAATTATCATTTAGTTTTGTATCTCTTGGCCTATAGATTGTATCCGTTTTCTTTGTTGTTATGTTAAATGCGCTCTGAGCTTGCATTATGTTTGTTGGTAACGCTATACAAATGTCATCATTATTTAAAATTATTTTTTTAGCATAATTAACGCAAATTTATCATTTTCGACCTATAATCTATTTTGCCTAGGGGCGGATAGAAGGGGAGGGGCTAACAAAAACCCGGTTTGAAATCGGATTTCTAGAACCGAAATCCGGTTTTTAGAAAAAAGATATTAATTTTTAACATCCCTAGTTCTATGGTTTACTTTCATGGAGTACCCATAAACTAGTTAATATGCCCAAAAATGTGCAGTCTTTATTAATATTTTGTATGGCATTTTCTATTTACCTATCTTTGGGGTTGTGGTTTCGCTTTCGGCCGAAGGTGCATTGAAACTTTCAGTATCGGCTTCGATTTCGGCCGAAAGTCAATTTATAACTTTCGGTATGCTTTTGTTTTCGGCCGAAACAAAAAAAAATGGTTTCGGTCGACCTCTATTTCAACGTTGTTTTCTTAGATTATTGTGCTGATTTAACGTTGCATCCTTGTAGCCTTTTTTTTTAACACCTTTGATTTTAATGTTGTTGTTTTATTTAACTAACGGCATTTATACTTGTTAGGTGTAGCCTTAACATTCACTTGAGAAAACTGCTCGACCACTTTAAAAATCTTCTACGCACACATCTATGACGTCATTTCCTTTGAATGGGGTTTTCCCTTTGACAAACAAACTTGAAAAAACACAAGCATCGCGAATCGTTATTGAATGTGCTGACCTGCAAGTACACCACCGGAAGTGTCCCCGCGCAATTGGCGTTAGGGTAGATGGTACCGTAGCCGATGGTGGACTGGGTCTCCATGGAGAACAGCAGGGCTTCCCAGTAGGAGGTCAGCTTATAAATGCACGGCTCGTAATTGGGGTCATTAGCATGGTCCAGGTCACCGTGTCTGCAAAATAAATTGTATCGATTTCCTTTCCAATATATACTTTTGTACGGATATCTAATAAGAGCGTTTGGCAACACTCTAAATCTACAGCATAACCAAAAAACTATCTTTTTGACAATTTAGCGGATTTATAAAATCTAAAACCCAAACAGTTCTACTGTATCTAGCAAATGTCTAGAAAAAAATCATTGTTATTTAGTGGACTAACGAAACCTTGTAGGTCATGTTAATTAACTAGGCTTACAACGACTATTGATGTGTAAAAAGGACTTAAACAGGCTAATTAGTTATTGGTGTAATAGAATTACCATTTCGGGCCTTAAGGTGAACAGTGCTGTTTGAGTAGAGGTATATTCGTTCGAAAAATTCGAAGGGAATGTGTTGCCAATACAACGCCAGGTCGTTTTCCACCCTATTTCAAATGGACATCCGTTACCCAGCAGAGCTTCGGGTTATAGAAAGGAAAACCCCTCTGGTAAATCGCCGATCCTCTCGAGCTCACAATCCAAACGTAATGCACCACAGAAACACACCATGTCCAAAACCCAACGCGTCAACCAGGGTGAAAATTTACCGATAATAATAAACTACTGGCAGGCCATGTGGAACCTTATCGCAAGACTGCCAGGTAACGAAAAAAAAAAAAAAAGAAATGTGTACTCACGTGTAAGACATAAGGAAGTACAAGATAGAGAAGAGAAAGTAGGAGACGAAAAATCCGCTAAACAAAATGAGCATCGCCCATCTCCACTTCAGGTCCAGTAGCGTTACGTAGAGGTCTTTGAGGAATCTCACTTTCTTCTTCTCTATACCCCTGTAGGCGATATTGCTGTGGGACAGAAATAGAGTTAAGGTTACTGTAATGCAGGGATCTCAAACTCGGAAAAAGCCATGTACCATTTTATCACTTAAGAGATGTGTCAAGGGCCGCACCCCCTCCCCTCCCGAACAACAGATCCTAGTAAACAAAAAACACTTCATACATCTTATTTCATTTTTACTACGTATCACTAATAATAGGTATGTTACGTATATAAAATTAACAATAAAATGTGATGTGTATCAGTACCAGCTGTCTGAATGTCGCAAATAGTACATTTTTTGTAAGCTTACTGGCGGGCCACAAAAAATCCACTTGATGGGCCGCATGCGGCCCGCGGGCCGCGTGTTTGAGACCCCTGCTGTAAGGGTAGACAATCTTATAAGTTATAAGCTATTCTCTCGGAGAACAGTTGGTGGGGTTATTAATGTCATTTCGCATGCACGCCAAAGTGAATGCCGGGTGATCTCTAAGTCAAGGGTACCATTGTACAGTAATTTGTATGGGTTGTTAACTTTAGATATGGGTTGTAAATATTACGTAAGCTTTAAAGAAAATAGCACGCATAAAAAGGTGATTCTTCACGCTAGACATTCACAATCCATCATTTTCTTTTGGAAACATCTTTTGGAAATAAAATAGCATTTAATCTCTTACATCTTTTGGTACAACCAGTAACGTAGCACACAGACATGCTTGTTTAATTAAATGATCGAATAGGACCGGAAATGTTTTTCTTGTCGACCTTTTATGCATGCATAATCGTTAAGACTTGTCGATTGACCTAACTAGGTGGATTTATCTGTTTATCATTCTGTATATATATATAAGTGTCTGTGTCTTTCTGTCTAAATAGATATCAAAGTCTAATTTTGTTCGATTAATAGATTGTAAAAAAATATTTTAGTCATCCAATGTTACAAATTATATTGTTTCATTGTGTTGTGACTTTTGTAGAGAAGTAAACGCAGAAAAGCGAAGAAAAAAACAACAACGCAGAAAACTCTATGAGTCAATGAGTCAGAAGCTGGTTGTACAAGGAGTCATAGAGTCAGAAGCTGGTTGTACAAGGAGTCAATGAGTCAGAATCTGGTTGTACAAGGTAAATCTTTAATTCTCTTTATGTTTACCTCTGTCCTTCTTTTCGTATTAAAGTTCTCCTTGGTTTCATCCTCCTACTGTTGAGCTCACACCAAGCCCTGTCGATCCTCTGTTCCTCTTCCTGTGTAGTTTCAGCCTGGACAGACTCAAGCCTTTCTGGAAATCTTTAAAATAGACAGAAAGGAGCGACAACTCAGAAAATAAAAAGACGACCATCACAGTGCAATAATGGGACATAGCAGTAAGACCAAAAAAAAAAACATTTATAATTTTATTTGTGCTCAACCTCTCCCCCTCCCCAAACCTATCAAATACGTTTAGAAGTAGGTATCAAATTTTAGTGTAGTACCCACATTTTATAAATAAATAGTTAAGATTACGCGTTTATGAGCTTTAAAACGAATAAAAAAGAAAATAAACGAAGGGATTGTGTGGCCAACACAATGCCCAGCCACCTTTCACTTATCCCCAACTAATGTCAAGTTCCCGTCAGAGAAAGGTAAACCCAGGGAGACCTTCCAGACATGGGAACAAATCCTAGCCTTCACAGGGAGTCGAACCCGGGACCTTCGGAACGCCAGTCGATCGCTCTACTGTGTCCCTTCTGCAGTAGGTATCATTGTATATTTTTTTAATAATGTCTACAATTTTGCAAATATAATTCCATAATATCTTAACCGCCCCCCCCCCCCCCCCATTAATTTTCTATACTCTTACCCTATCCCAGATTTCTTACCCCTGTCTAAATTCTCCTGCTTTGGACGATTTGCTTACAAGAATACCTCGTATTTGTACTGCTCCCAACGTTCATGATCTTCGAACAGGTTGAGAACACAGTACTGTCCTACGGCCATACAGTCTGTGGGAAAAGTAAATACAGACATTTCGGAACATAAGACTACGGCAATACAGTCTGTGGGAAAAGTAAATACAGACATTTTGGAACATAAGACTACGGCCATACAATCATTGGAAGATTAAATACAGACATTTTAGGACATAAGATTACTGCCATACAGTCTTTGGAAGAGTAAATACAGACATTTTAGGACATAAGACTACTGCAATACAGTCTGTGGGAACAGTAAATACAGGCAATATAGGACATCAAATTTTATGCAATACAGTCTGTAGAAAAGTAATTACAGACTTTTAAGGATATTAGATTACGGACACAAAGTCTTTGAATTAGTAAACAGATAGTTAGAGTTCTGTTAAAGTTCCCATTCCTTGTGTACTAAAAGATTTTATATTGGCTATTCACAAAAAGAATTACAGTTTCAAATTAATTATGCTACTTATTCACTTTAATAATCTTACCTTTTAGAAATTCACTCTGGAAATCCGAATTTTAGTTTTTTTATGATTGCACTAAATTTGAAAAGGTATTCGCTTTGTTTACTTATAATATGAGCAAAATTTGAAAAATTCAAAAATGAATAAATTTTTGTGAATAAAAAAATATACAGAAAATCTATGAATATATTTAATTATTCAATTCTTTTTGTTCTTATAGTTTTTTTTAAATGAATATAAACATAAGAATTAAAATATTTTTACACTGATCGAACTGGACAAATTGGGTCTAGGATATCGATACAGCTTGAAGTGAAGATAATTAGATGAAATAAAAGGTAAGACAATGAGAAAGGGTGTGTGTCTATGTGTTTCTTTTCCCGATGACGAATCTGACCTGTATGAACACTGGATCGGTGGGGGTCTCGTCAGGAGGGGGAGGTAAGTCCATCTCATTCTCGTCTTGTCATAGCAATCTGTCTTGTTGACTTGGGTTGTGTCCCTTCTGATGAATGACAGCCTCAATTATTGACACGTTTGTTCTTTGGAGCCCCCTTTTGTTTTTTTAAACAAGTGATCAATAGTGTTCAGTGCTTAGGGTAATAGGCCATAGAGCTCGACTAATGGGACCACAAACAAGACAATGGTCCTCAAGTTTAAGGTGGGCAAGCTAAAGTGGTGGTGGCGGGGGGGGGGGGGAACTGTTAAAGAGCGTGATATGTCTACACGAACTGAGCCAGGCAATCAGCTAATAAAACCAGGGACTATAACTCCAAGTAAAGGGACATAATACCATACATTCCGTAACTTGTCTATTGTTCATAAACTCTCGACAGATTATTTCATTTGTTAAATTTAATATGGCATACGCAAACTAAGAGAAATAAACTTTTGGTATTTTCTTATTAGTAAGACAGTCAAAACTAGTCTAGGTTTTCGTAGATATTACCGAGGCAATCATTTTCATTGAATCACAGTAAATCAAATTAACTCGCGCTAGACATTCGTAATGAAATAATATAATTATTAATATAAAAAAAGTAAATATATAGAGGATATAAAAGACTAGTGTGAAGAATACATACTATCTTAGCTTGTGGAAGACATTAAGAAGGGGAGAGAGAGAGTTGCAGATATTGTTTGAAAAAGGAATTCCCCTTATCTTTATCTTAGCTTATACATTGCAGACGCTCCTTCTATAAAGAAGATATTTGCGTCCTACGCACATTCGTAGTTTGAGTCTAGTCCTGCATTTCTATTAGTTTTTTAAATCATGTTAAGTTACTGGTTTTTCTGGTTTGTTCATGCCGCCCATTCCATGTCTGGATGCCACTCGGGAAGAAAGAGTACTTATTTGCATTTGTTCTCGCATAAGGAATAAGATAAGTGTTCTTGTCCTTATGTTTATCTGAGCGTCGTCACAGATTGTTATTGTATTGTATTTTTAAATTAGAATTTAATGACTTGTGTATTATTACTATTTTACTCTTTTCCCTTCTCTCCTCTAGTGCTTCTAGGTTTAGTCATGATACTCTTGTTGGGGACCTTAAGACTTTAGGTCATGTAATTATCGTTAAAAGTCTTTTGGCAAAAGGATCAGCTTCAGACGCAACGAAAACCGAGAAAAGAACTTTGCCGAAAATAATAGACGATCCGCAAGAGAACCGAAATCAACGAGACCAAGGTTTAGTTGTATATTAGTATAGAAATGTTTCGAATATTCATTTATTTAACAATCATTACTTATTTTCGTATGGTTAACACTATTAGCGTGTTATATATCAAAGTTCTTAGTTAGTTAATTAGATAGTTAATTAATTCTTTCATGTTTTCGTGTGTTTTTGGTTTGTTCGCTTAGTTAGTAAGTGAATTGGCTATTTAGTTAGTGAGTTAAAAAGTTCGTTTCCTTGCACATTTATTGTTGGTTAGTAAGTTAGTAATTTGGCTAGTTAGGTAGAGAGTTAATTCGTTAGTTTTTTTGCACATCGTTGTTTTGCTTGTTAAGTAGGCCTAGCGTATTAATCAAGTTGTTGCTTTTCCGCAGACGTGCATTCTCTAGCCTCCGTCGGCATCTAAATCATTGACCATTCTCTATGAGTAAGTCTACATATTTGTTCTTTGTATTGTAGAAAATGCAGCACAAATTGTGTTGACCAAATGAAACAGCTTCTTAAAACATGATTCATTTATTAAATACTAATTATAACTGTAAACATGTTTTTATTGTTGACAATTAATCAAATGGTTTTAATGTATGGAAACTCAAGACTTCAGATCATGTCTTTACAGGCAGGCAATGTCTTTGTTTTTATTTCCTACCAATTGTTCACCTAGTATCAAGAATGTAAGCTAAGATAAGATAAGAATGGACATTTCTTAAAACGGTTCTATCCATGCTATTAAATGTAAAGGCTGTCAAGTACTTTATTTTAGAACCAGTGTGTTATACCGGTCAAATGATGACAAATAACAAGTCAGATGCTCAAATACATTTTAAATAACAAAGATGGATGGGATTCAAAATGAACCCGTGTTTCTGGCCAATCGGATGGCCTGAAATATTTGGACCAATCAAAAGGAGAAAAACTAATCTATAGATTTACAGTTTACATAGATCGAAAATAACTCGAGTTGTTCAATGAAGTCAGGGGCGGAACTATTGGGCAATAGTCTATAAGGAAGGAATATTTAAGGGGCGTTACTTTTGAGCGGGCAATCTTCTGAAATGCACCTAAGCGCGAATGTTTATTGAAAATGTTCTGCTCACTATAATGAAAAGGCTTTAGAAAAATACTTTTAAATGAATCTGTTCGGGTCTTTAAAAATTTGAATGTTACACCGCTGAGTTCTGTTCACCCACGTGTGGTTTGTCTGTGTGTGTGTGCGTGTGTGACTGTGTGAGTAGATGCGCGCGTCTTTTTGATGGATGACTGACAGTGACACACGGACTCACAATATTTCTGACCGTGTCGCCCCCTTCCCCGATCCATTCTTTGACCTACCTGGACAAGTAGGATGGGTCTAGCTAAGCCAGGTTAAACTGTTGTGTCGTGTTGAAACATTAGAGCACCGTAGAGGGGGGGGGGGGATCCTCAATTGCACGTGGGGCCTTAAACAAGGGCACATACTCTAAATATACTTCGTTGTTTTGGTACTTTTTAAATATTATCCCGAAAAATATTATAGTTTATTATTTAAATTACGATACAAAAGCTGTCATTTCAACGGCGCTTAATGCTTCATTTTGATTTGTAACAGTTCAAAAATTTATCTAACAAAACGATTTTATTTATCGTGCATAGAGAACTATCTATCGGAATTTGTTATCTAATAGGCTTCATGGACTTTCGTAAATGTGCAATTGCTAAAAGACATTAAAATTAAGTCGTAGATTAAAATACTTTTTTTTAGTAATGCGAGAGTTATTTATAGATACATTCTAAGAAGAATTTCTATGCTTGAGATTATTTATCAAAAAAGAATATTATTTTAGTTTTAATATCAACTTTGAGATGTTCGGTTGAATTTACAAACTTTTTCTGGAACACATCTTGGACTTAGAATTAGTGGTGTTACTATTCAATCAAAATTCAAGGTGAGTTTTGTGTGACATGTTTTTTTACCATTCCATGGCATCTGTCACCTGACATTGTGCCTTTTTTTCCTCAACCCATACGTGGAGCCATTATCTGCTTGTAGTCGACCACTGACCAATTAGTTTTATGCGACCATTCCCTGGCAATCGGGTTCTAGAGTTTAGACTTTTAGCGAGACCTTAGATGTCCATGTGGGCCACGGTGGTCAATGCAGCGCGTTCCGCTGGCGACTCGAAGGTCATGGATTCGAATCCTGACGAAGGCCAGGATTAGTTCCCGAGACTGGAGGGTGTCCTTTCGTCTACCCAGCTCTGATGGGTACCTGACATTTGTTGGGATAAAGTAAAGGCGTCTGGGCGTTTTGCTAGCCACACAAAGGGTACTTTTAAAATCTACTTTTAGGGCGTCCATGATTATAAATTGTTTCGTTAATAGAGTACCAGGCGGACCAAATTGATCGTAGGGCCGGCACAGCAGCGTTTGACTAGTTTTTGTGGCCACGGCATACTAGGGGATGTGTGGCCAGCTCAATGCCCGGCCGACTTTACAAACTAAATTCAGGTACCCCAAAAAATGTCAGGTACCCATCAGAGCTGGGGACACCCCTGAGACGCGGAAAAAAATCCTAGCCTTTACCAGGATTCGAAACCAGGACCTTCGGTACGCCAGCCGAACGCGCTGGTTGTGTTCGCTATGGGGTAGCTGCCATTATTTGAGTGGGTTAGGGGTGAGGTTATTGCTGGGCATTGCGCTGGATGGCCACGCGGCCTTTTGCTTTGTAGACCCTGACCACAGTGACGGTGCTTCATTGGGTATCGTAGAGACTAAATCGTTTAAAGGCGACACTTTACTTTCAAAAATACACATCCTTAAAATTGCTTTTTTACTAAGACGCGCATTGCAAAATTATCATACGTCTTTTGATTTGGAAAGCAAATATATGATACATGAATGATAGACCTAGAAGATAGCCTTAAGCGGAGAAATTCTTACGGTGTTTCAAGGCCTTGTATTTCTGTACCCCCCCCCCCCACAAACACACACCCAAATTCGATTTCATAGAAGGAGGAGCGTCTGTAACACATAAGATAACAAGCAAAGAATGCATTATTGTATTATATTTTGTACAGTTTGAATAATTATTTATAAAATTATGTTTCTTTTTGTAAGCTATCTCTTTTGTCATTGTTTATGTTAAATAGATAATAAATTTCGAAAAATAAATTTTGATTTTTAAAAAAATGTTTTAGAGGTCAATGCAATGTCGCAGAACGCGGGAATGAAAGAAGCGGAAGTGGCGGGAACCCTGTTTCTTTTTGCTGATCCAGACGAACAAAAGAGCAGGCGCAAAAATTGGCGGGATACCATCATTTCAAAGTGCTGTTACCTTCAAAAATATTTCCACAAAGTTGACCCGGAAGACAAACGAAAAAGTCTCGTGAAGAAAAATGGATCATACAGGTAGAGTATTTAGTGTCTTAGATTCTATTTTTAACTTTTTACTTCAACAAAACAATGCTGTTGATTTTAGGATTTGTATAGGGACTTTCTGTCTGTTTATACTTACTTTACGTCTCTGGCCGGCTAAACCAGATGAGGGTAACCAAAATGGCCTTCAAAACCCTGGTGAATCAGGCTTGTCTCCTATGCATGCGAAGACTTGAATTCGACTGACAGCGCATAGGAATCACTAGCTGATCAACGGGCTGATAGGCGATTGCCAGCAATGTGTGGTGGAACGCAAAGAGCACGACATGACACGTAGAATGTCCCGGTCATTCACTGCATCCAGTCTCTACTCCAGTCGTCTTGACTACGTCTTGCCACTGGACAAAGTGGGGCCTGGACGAGAGAGTGAGGATGACGCTGCGCGACTCTTCCTCACTCAAATCCAAATCACGCGCAAGTCATCCTTGTCAACTTATACTGTCATAGGATGGTCCTCATCGAAAACGATGGACATACACCAGCATCATCACGTCTCTGATACCTCTATGTTGTGTATAATCTATATTGTGTATGATCGTTATGCCGTATTACTTATGTAATCTGTATGATAAATATATTCTAGATGATATAAATTATGCATGATCTATATTCTGTTTGATCTATATTCTTTATGATCTATATCAGGGGTCGGCAACCTAAGACACGCGTGCCAAACTTTGCGCTCAGAGCGATTTTCAATGGCAAGCGAGAGACCTCCAAGAGTGTTTTTTTTTATTGATGAAAAACAACAACATTTTCCGGTTCTAAATGAGGAAAACTGACTGTTGAAACCGATGTTTCTGAACTGACATAGCAACAATTATTTCAGTGAGTTGAACTTGCATTTACAAGGACCACTGGAAAGGAGTTGTACTGAACCTGGACATATGACATATCTTGCATTCGCTCTTCTGCTGTCAGATTTTGGTTCAATTTACACTTAGACTTGTGAACAGATTTTTTCGCAAATGAAAGCTGTTTTAAGCATACAAAGAGGTCACCTACTCTTGACCACTCAGAAGTGACTAAATATGTATCCGGCATTATACAATTAGCGAGGAGCATTCAAAACAAGGCGCTCAGATACAGACTAATTACATTTAAAAGAGTTTTATGTTCATCTTCTTTAATTAAACATAAATATAAGTAGTTACAAAACAAATTTATTTATATTATTAATTTAATAAATATAAGAGACTTATCTAATAGCACCATATTATGTAATTTCTGTAATTGTTAGTTAATGTTTATAAAATGAACTCCTTAAATGGACAAATAATTAATGCAGGAAATGTTTATTTACAACTGTTTAACGTAAATTATTTTAATCCTCGAATAATTCAGTCTTGTAATAAATATCATAATGTTTGATTTATATAAAGAAATAATAATTAGTGAGTAATATTTGATATATTACAAAACATAACTTTTTTGGCATTACTATTGAATCAAATCTGGAAACGGTTTTTTAATTAAGGGAGATAATTAACCCGTTTTATTTTAGCAAATGTTTCTAATTTGTTTCTTTTTTTTTCTTTTATAAAATAATAAATGGCGAACAATTTAAATTTATAATTTTGCAATTATTAAACTGTAAAAAAAATTCTTTCAAAATTAAATAAATATTATATGAATAAATAATCTATATATTCAAACCTTACATTAACTACCAAGTTTGTATGATCACTTTATATCCATTCCTCTTAACGATAATTGTGGTTGCATACAAAATTAAATACCAAAACAAAACTGCAAAGGTCAGTTAAACTGATATCAAATATATTTAATAAATATGAAGTATTTAAACAGGATGCTGCATAAAACTCGACGACCCCATTTTGGAGGAGGTTGAAACATTGAAACACCTATGGTCGACCCTAGCTATAGATGGAAGGTTGATAAAGGAAATAAAAACTCGATATAGCCTGGCCTCCATCATCATGGTCAAACAATGGAAAATTTGGAAGAGCAATATCAGCTTCCCAGTGAAAATAAAACTATACTCATCACTGTTACTTTCCGTATCTTTATATGGCTGCGAATGTTGGACGTTGAATGCATAGCTGAGATAAGAATTCATACTACAGAAAGCTATTAGGAATACGCTATCAAGAAAGAATAACGAATGAATATGTCTTGCTCCAGATCCATTATATGGCGGAGAATCAGAAGGCACTCCTTTCAACTGTAAAACTGCGAAAGATCAGATGGTTTGGTCAAACTGTAAGGCAAAACCACCCTACAAGGAACAGTGGGAGGAGCACACAGAAAAAGTCACCAGGAAAAAACAATTGGTTGGACAACCTGAAAGAGTGGACCGAACTACCTCTTGATACGCTCCTGCAATCGTCTTCTGACCGGGACGAATGAAGAAATCTGGTTACGCTCACCGTCGTAGCACCCCCACGACGAAAGTCACGGGTCTGATGATGATTTGATATAAATTAAAATAAAAAAGGATAGTAATCACAAACACACATATAAAGCGTTTTAACGATTTTCGCTATAAATCTCCTTTCCTTAAGGACTTGGTTTTAGTGCCGAGTTAAATTAACCCTTCCCGTACCGACCTACTTCTATCTATGCTGCCTTCAGTTCTGCTATATGCGCGCCCGGGACTGTAAGGGTTAATTGTCCAAAAAAAAAATATTATGATAGTGAAGGTTGACCTTAATATTGTTGGCACGCTGAATGATTTAGAAATCCTTGTCTGGCATACCATTAGCAAAAGGTTACCGACCCCTGATCTATATTTCGGTAAGGTCTATATTTTGTAAAATTTATATTCATGTTGATCTATATTCTTAATATATACCTATATATATATATTATGGCCCTATCATCTATATTATGTACGATCCATATCCTATATGATCTATGTTATGTATTATCTATTTGATCTGTAGTGTATAAATGTCTTTCTGTAAGATCAATATTCTGTATTGAATATAGATTTGCCAGCTCATGTCTGTACACTACCTATGTTTCTATATAGATCTATATAGATCTAGATATATTTTAATATTTACCTTTTGTTTAAAGACTATACATGGCAGGTTTAAACCAACACAAAAGGCGCTACCTGGCTGACCTCTACGTCACACTAATTGACCTTGAGTGGAGGTACGCAATGGCCTTAGTCTTCAATGTGTTTCTGGTCAGCTTCATGGTATTCGCCATCTTCTGGTGGCTCATGGCCTACAACAACGGGGACTTCGAGAACCTGGACAACCCAAACCATGAGTTTTGCCTTCTGGGAGTCAATTCGTTTCCGGCCGCCATATTGTTTTCCTTGGAGACGCAGACGACAATAGGCTACGGCATGGCGTACCCGAACGCCAAGTGCGCGGCAACGTTGCCGTTGATGTATCTGCAGGTAATAAGAGACTTTGAGGTTTTTTAAAGGCTTTACATATATTATAGAACTTGATTGCTAAGTTAATGACTTACTAAAAAAACTAACCCATAAAAACAAAGTTTTTATTATACTCCCTTTCTTTGTAAACTAAATTTATATTTTATTTATATTTTGATAGATTAAAATAAATATAAGTGATATCATACCTTATGGATTTCCACACTAAAATTTTGCGCATCCTTTTTTTTTTCAAGCTTTGGCCCGCAAAAACCATATAAAGGTAACTCGCTTTGTTTCGGCTACATTTTGTCGTTTTCTTTCTATTTAAATCGTAAAAACGAACATATCCGAAAAGTTTATTTACTTCCGTCTCTTCCGGTAGAGGCAGCCATGTTTTACGTAAAATGTTCTTCGATTCGCAAATTGGTCGAAGGTAATAGTGACAATTCCAAAGGCTAAGATGCTGAAAATTTGATAGAATGTATTATTAGTCGCAACAAGTCTGCTTCCAAAGTTTCAGCTCCATTGGACGACGGGAAGTTGTAGAAAAATCGATGCAAAGTTTTCAACGCAAGCAAGCAACCAACCATGCAGACCGACAGACATACAGTACGAGTTAAAAGAAAGGGAGTAAAAACAGGGCTATTTTCAAATCACGCCCAGAATGAGACTCTTGTTCCAAATGCATAAGATAACGACATATCAAAGTTAGTCCTTACGTGGCGATAAGGAGATACAATACATGTTTTCAATAGTGATAATTATATATTTTTAAAAAACTTTATTTTTTCCATAAGCAAATACAAATGTACTTAATGCATTTATTCCAATTGGCGTTAAGGCTAGGAATGGGCGGTAAGAACTGGTTAGAAAAACTCACAACTTAACGTCATAACCATTTTTTTCTCAAAATACTCGAGAAAATTTAAATTACGGAATACGCGTAGGACGCCTTGATCTTCTGTATAGAATTGGGATACTATTAACTGATGTTTGTTTTTCAAATAATAATAATATTTGTATAGCGCTGCCAACAAACATAATGTGAGCTCAGAACGCATTTTACATACAACTAAGAACACGTATATAACAGTTACTATAATCTCTAGGCTAAGAAATAAAAAACTAAATGAAGATTTCAACTTTACAAACATAAGACAAACCAATTAAATGAAGCAATAACATATAACCTAATATATCAGTAAGACAGTGGCAGTCTAAAGCATGTTATCTAAGATAAATATTGAAATAATGAGTTTTTAAATAGAATACAATACAATGGAATTTTATACAAAAACAAAAACAGCTGATACATGTTTTTATTAATACTTAATAATCAATAATAAATGAAAAAAACATTATATGTAGATTAATTACTTCTACGAAAGATCTTAAATAGATCAATATGCAAAAACTATACAAAAGAATAGGGAAAAGAAAATACAACAGCTATTTTGTACGTATTTTGTTACGTATAGAAAAATTAATGAACTCATTCTATGAATTATGAATTCTTTCTGTGAAGTATGAATCCTATATTATTATTATATTATTAATACCATTTACCTCTCATCTAGGTTGTTCTGGGGTTTTTCATAGAGACATTCATGTTAGGGCTGATCTTCGTGAAAATAGCTCGACCCAAATACCGCGCCAACACAATCCTGTACTCCAAGAACGCAATTATCAACCAAGAGAATGGGCAGCTGGTCTTGCAGGTAGGCCGGAAGCCGAAAGAACTCGCTGGTGTATGTGTGTGCATGGTGTAGAATGCTGCGCATGTGCATAGACACATTCTAATCTGTCCGTCCTACTATTCTACTCGTACACAGATATTTTAAGATCCGTTTTTTATTTTTTTGTAAATTTACAGCAAGTGAAATCAGAAATTAAAAATAAACTTAGTTAATACTATTTTGGGGAGATTTATTTAAATTTGTTTAAAGCAATACATACAATAATTTTCCATTCAAAAATGCTAAGCTTTTTAAAAATAAGTATTTGGTTATAAAGAGCGGTGTCCATTCTGATCTCCAATCTAATAATATAATCTAAAAAGCAAACCCGATTCTCTCCTGGCTGCTCAATGTTAGGTTATGTACTTTGTTTATAAAAAAAACTGTTTTAAATAGATATATAAACACATAGATACATAGATTTGATATAGCCTATAGATTAGATTGATTGGTCGATAGATTAAATAGGTGGGTAAATCGATGGCTAGAATTAAAAAAAAGACAGACAGATAAATGTATTCACATATATAGATAGAAAGGTAGATAGATAGATAAAGGCACATAAATTTAATACATATATATTAGCAGTTAGATAGAGAGGAAAAAAGAGAGACAATCAGGCATATAAATGGATGGATAGACAGATAGATAAATAACTAGATTGATACCCTGAAAGATAGATACGTAAACAGATAGATGGGTTAGGTAGGTGAATAGGTACACAGATAAATAGATATAGCCTACAGATAGAGGCAGTCAGATAAATAGATAGATAGATACGTAGATAGTGTTACGAATATCGGTCATAAATGAATGACGTAGTAAGGCATTGACCTCTTAACAAGTGCGTATCAGAGTCCAAAGCGACCAAGGTTGACCTTTATGCCCTGAGGGCAGTTTAAATAAAATAATTCGTTCAAATCCCGTGGAAATTGGAGGATAATTCTGGATCGTAGTAATTATAGAGAAAGAGGTTAAAATGCGTATTAAGACCCTGTAGAATCTTCGATGATAGTTTTCTTTGGAAAGTCCCGACCTCCTTAAAGTTAGTTCAGTTTAAACGTTTGAAGAGAGAAGTCGCTATATTAATACTTGTACATATAATGTCAGTTTGTTGAAATACTTATGTTACCATCAGTTGATGAAGTTTATTGATCGTTTATATTGAGTCTACAATTTAAATAAAATTGTTTATTCAACAACTGGAGTTGTTTGATCTATCATTGTTGAGAAAGGTGTTGAAGATAATTATCACGAATATAACTACATTACTGCATAGACCTGTCAGTCAAGGAACCCCTAGCTTGGGCTACAGATTAGCAGAATCTAGAGACTTCTAATAAAGATACAACTATATTCATTGAATCCGATTTAACGAGTCGTAATAATAGTCAACATCATATAGAGGTACATAACAGTTTGCGGGCTGCGTCCGATATAGTTGTATAACGAAGCATATATTCAAGTTGTGTTGTGTTGTGTGTAAAGCCGTGACCTACTGAGCAAGCCTAATAACGCTGAATTCATTCTTCCGATTGGAAAAACGTAAGTTGGAAAAATTTACCATTTTATAAATCTCTTAACTAAAGAATGGAATTTATTGAAAATCCAGAAGAAGAAGTTTTGAAAACTTTATCAATAAAGAAGTTAAAAGAGATCGCTGAGATCTTGAAGATAGAAGTTACGGAGACTACACCATCGAGGACTGTGTTGACACAGCAGATAAAAGATGTGTTGATTGCGAGTGGAAAGTTGAAAGTAGAATCAAGCGCGGAGGAATATCAAGTTGAAGGTCAGACGTCGAAATCTTCAATGTCCGAACAGTTGCGATTTCAACTAGAAATGAAACGGATGGAATTGGAAGATAAACGAGAACAAAAACGTCTTGAGCTTGAGATGGAAGATAAGAAAAGTCAAAGAGAAATAGAAAGTCAGGAAAGAGATAAGCAAAGAGAAAGTCAGGAAAGAATAGAACTAGCAAAGATAGGCGCTACTAAAAAAGAATCTCATAATGATGTAGAGATGGCCAGATGGAAAAAGCTAGTCCCTACCTACATTGATAAAGAAAGTGAAATAGCTAATTTCTTCCAGACCTTTGAAATTTCTTGCAGAGATTTTAAGTTCCCAGAAGATAAATGGGGAATATTAGTAAGAACAGCTTTTACTCAGGGAAGGGCAAGAGATTGTGTTCTATTGTTAAAAGAGGAGCATTTAAATGATTATGAAGTCATTAAAGACACTGTACTTAAAGCCTATAACCAGATACCGGAAAGTTATCGGAAAAGGTTCCGTCAGTACACAATGTCCCCTTACCAAACACACTTAGACTTCCTTCGAGCAGAAGAAAAGCTAATGGATCAGTGGATAAAATCCAGAAATATCTCCACATTAAAAGAAATGAAAGATATCATTCTGTTAGAGGATTTTATTAACAAAGTGAGGCCGGATATAAGAATGTATTTATCCGAGCGTGACATCACTGACCCACATAAGGCTGCTGATTTAGCCGAACAGTATGCACTGTGTCATAGGACAGCTGGTGAAAAGAATGTTAATAGGGCACAACGGCAAGCAGAAAACACACCACAAAAACATCGTGAAAAAGAGCATTTTGTGAAACAAAATGATGTTAATAAAAGACCTGTCAACAAAAACGTCCAATGTACTTTTTGTAAAAGAACAGGACATAGCATCGAAGACTGTTGGAGCATAAGGAAAGATAAAAGACCTAATAAAGTGGTAATGTGCACTAGCCATAAACCAAAACAAAAGGTACAAGAAAGCGAAAATACAAACGAACTGAATTCGAAGAAAGATTCTTCTAAACCAGAAACACTGAGGGTGGAATTGCCTGAGAGCAAAAGTCAGAAGGTAGAGAAATCTACAACTGAAGATAATGAGGATAAATATCCTGATTATAAATACAGAATGGCTACTATTGGATTAATTGTCCAAGTCCACAGAGACGAGGAAGTAGACCAAAGTATTTTTGACTCGGAAAAGAGTCTGAAGTCATCGAAAGATGAAAAAACACCCGAAAGTCATGGTCAAGGGAAGAATAAAATTGACACAGAGACCCTGTGCAGTTTTCAACCGTTCATTAGTGAAGGTTGTGTGGCCTTACAAAAGGAAGGACCACTGAAGTCCGTAAACATATTACGAGACACAGGAGCATCATTAACACTGCTGCTTAAAGATGTATTACCATTGAATGATAATACATTGACAGGACAGACTGTCCTATTGAGAGGTTTTGAATGGAAAGAAGAAATACCTCTACATAGGATATACCTCGCATCTGACTTGGTGACAGGATATGTGACAGTTGGAGTAATATCAAAACTTCCTGTTGAGGGCATATCCGTTATCCTAGCAAATGATTTGGCGAAAGGGAGGGTGAGACCTGAACTGATTGTAAAGGAAAATCCAGACCCTAGTCCTATTGTGGAGACAGGAAAAGAAAAAGAACTTTATCCTGTAGGTGATGTC
Organism: Anisus vortex; assembly: GCA_949126835.1. Lineage (NCBI taxonomy): Eukaryota > Metazoa > Mollusca > Gastropoda > Planorbidae > Anisus > Anisus vortex. The sequence goes on from OX421504.1 coordinate 13,342,808, forward strand.
ATAAATGGTATGACACCACAGAAAAAGAAAGAAGAAACTATCTCACAAGAAAAGGAAAAGAAAGAAGAAATTCTCCCACGAGAGAAGAAAGAGGAAGAAGAAGTGGAACTTGATACTACTATTTTCTCCATGATTGAAGATTGTCCAAAAGTAAATGAACAATCAAAGAAGTCATCACAAAATGAATTGATTGCTGAGCAGAAAGTAGACCCAGAGTTGCTACAGTTGCATGAGAAAGCTGTCGACGAGAAAGAAAATCCTACTACTGATGTCTATGAACAGATAGACCACAGCATGAACAATCAACAATGCAAACCTGCAGTTGCCGGTACAGATGAAGATTTGAGGAGCATCACTGAAGGAACGAGTGCGGAGAGCTGGACCGAAACTATCAAAAGCTATGGGTTACCACAATCCATACCGACAGATCGAGGGACCAACTTCGCCCCGGAACTCTTCAATCCAGTCCTAAAGAACTTATGCCTGGAGCAGGAGATGTCAACTGAATCCTATCCGGAAAGTCGAGGAGCCTATGGACCAATCTTTGGACCCACTGTCCAAGGACCACTCAAAATACTTCAAGAGGAATGGCCGACCGAATTGGACCTCCTTGGGCTGATCAAGTACCTAGATAAGTACATAAATTTTTTGTCTGACATAACTGTTTTTGTTAGAAAAAAATTGTACACTGCTCACATGCAGATGCCATTGTTGTGTGATGAAAGAAAGGCAAAAATATTATATCATTTGAAAATGATAAAGCCTTACCTTCTGAAAACAATTGGAATAAGCTTGATGTTGTTAACATTGTTACTCTTATTTGTAAAATTTATGCCTGGAGTACAGGATGAATTGAATGACAAATTCACTGATAGTTAGTTACCAAACTTACTATTTTAAAACTAAATCCCTTACTTGTGAAGAAAAAGGAATGAGTAAAAGTATTGTTAGAGTAAATATCATTATAGTGTGATATTTCTAAACAAACTTGTTAGGTTGAGCATTTAAAATAATTGCTATAAGAGAAAAAGATCAGTTTTATCCGCAGAATTGGTTTCTAAATCAGAGGACATTATAAATGTGGACTGATTATAAGATGTGTTTGAGAATCTCTGGAAATGATAATTGAAACATTTGGCAGAGAGGATAATTTGATTGAAAAAGATGTAAATGGTTTTGAGAAAAGAGAATTTTTCTATCACTAAAGTATTGAGAAATGTTTTATTGTACTATGGAAATTTATTTTATCATGTACTGTTGTTGAAATAATTGCACTGAGTCAAGATGCAAATTTCTTCTATGTGAATTTATTCATTTGTTATATTATCATTGAATGTATGATAATGAAGGGTAAAAATAGTTGCAGCAAGGCAGAACTATGACTAACAAGAATTCCAAGAAATGTATTATATATAATTTTTCACTTTTAGGATACTGTTACATGAAAAGCAGATCAGAAGTTGAAACTAATGTAAAATAAAACTTATCCTTGTTTTGTAAATTTAGGATATGTGCCACTGACTTGACACTGTAAACCAGAATGGTTGAGAAGTTCATGGTTGAGAATTTATAATGTTGACATACCAAGGTTCAACAAATGTATTATTAATTAAGGATTTCATGTCAAGATTGTAAAACTAATCTATTTTTTTTCTGTATGAGTTACAAATAGATTGAATGAATTGTACCGACAATCAAAAGATTGGGTAGACCTGAACACTGTGAGGAACAGGAGAACCTAGAATCTATGAATAATGAATAAAACCTTTGTGGAACATGGAAAAGAGCAATGGATTCCAACCTAACCATAAATGAAAAGCTGGGAGATGGAACCATTCAGACCAGAAATTGTTTTGTAAAAATTGTTAAATTGATTTCTGTCTGAAACAAAATGAATAGTCTATGCTCTTTTAAAGTCTTTAATCTTTTGTACGTAAATAATATTGTATTTGAAATGTCTTTAATGTAATCTAAAGAAAATAAGAACTTACTGTTTAGTACTAAGATTGTATGAAGATAATATAACTTGTTTAATTGATAGTTAATTAAGTAAATTAACCAATTTGTTTAAGAATCCATGATTGTTTGAATGTGTCAATTTAAAACTGCTGTGAACTCTTTTAAAAAAGAAAATAATGACGTCGAAAGGTCATGGTAAAATGAGAAATTGAAATATTTTTTATGAAATTGTCTATAAACTATTTTAATTCTGGAACAGACTATGTTTAATTTCCATAAACTAACATAAATGAATTTAATTTTGAGATAATGGTTGTTAAATAATGCTCATTTAGTACGATAACTATTTAATCGCGTAGCAATTTTTTTTTACCTAAGCGGTAATTGGGAAAATTTGCATAGCGATGTCAACATTATTAGAATCAATTGAGAATGAGAGGGTGAAAAAAGGAATAGAGAGAGAGAGTGCGGAATTGACCTACATTTTGGGTCGCGTCACAGACAGTTGTCTAATGTGTTAGTCGGCCTACCAGCATGTAAAAAAAAAAATACTGTCTACACGAGCAATAATTTTTGTAACGTGTAATTAGGTCAGGTCTAGTATGTATTCTATCAGAGCGTTTGGTTTTTTTCTCCTTATAAAAAAAATAAGTCGTGTCTGAATAGACATTAAGTGATTTTTTCTTTTGTTGTATAATTACAAATTGTAAAAGATATTAGTTTATAATTAAATGGACGAGAGAGTTTTTATTACAGTGGGATGTTCATGTAATAGAAATTATTAACTTGTATTATATTATATCTATTAAGAATGATTATGTATTTTTCTTGTATACAAGATTTAGATAAACAATTTAATTGTCCATTGTTTTGAATTAAAAATTGAATGATTGAATGACTGTAGTTAAGCCATTTGATAAGATGAACTTATATTGCATATATTATATGTTATTGTTATCAGTTCGATTGAATTATTGGGATAGCCAATTGAATGGTATTGTTTTCCCCGGAATATTTTCTTTTATAATTATTCCTTAAAATTAACATTTTTGGTATTGTTAAAATGTAAAAGAAATAATTATAAAACTTTAGAAGGAGGGGGATGTTAGTGTTACGAATATCGGTCATAAATGAATGACGTAGTAAGGCATTGACCTCTTAACAAGTGCGTATCAGAGTCCAAAGCGACCAAGGTTGACCTTTATGTCCTGAGGGCAGTTTAAATAAAATAATTCGTTCAAATCCCGTGGAAATTGGAGGATAATTCTGGATCGTAGTAATTATAGAGAAAGAGGTTAAAATGCGTATTAAGACCCTGTAGAATCTTCGATGATAGTTTTCTTTGGAAAGTCCCGACCTCCTTAAAGTTAGTTCAGTTTAAACGTTTGTAGAGAGAAGTCGCTATATTAATACTTGTACATATAATGTCAGTTTGTTGAAATACTTATGTTACCATCAGTTGATGAAGTTTATTGATCGTTTATATTGAGTCTACAATTTAAATAAAATTGTTTATTCAACAACTGGAGTTGTTTGATCTATCATTGTTGAGAAAGGTGTTGAAGATAATTATCACGAATATAACTACATTACTGCATAGACCTGTCAGTCAAGGAACCCCTAGCTTGGGCTACAGATTAGCAGAATCTAGAGACTTCTAATAAAGATACAACTATATTCATTGAATCCGATTTAACGAGTCGTAATAATAGTCAACATCATATAGAGGTACATAACAATAGCCTTATAGTTAAATAGAAGTATAGATACTCTCTAACCAGCAAATCAGTTCCTAATTATCAACAAGTACCTTTTCTAATTAGATTCGCCTTGGAGATCTGAGAAAATCCCACCTAGTGGACGCAAGCATCACCGCGATGGTCATCCGCAGGCACTCGACGCCCGAGGGCGCCTACTACCCGCTGTACCAGTTCAACTGCGAGTTCTCGGCCAACGGCATGGGGGACAGGGTTTTCCTCCTCTGGCCGGTCATCCTGACCCACATCATTGACAAGGACAGCCCGCTCTACGACATACGCCCGCCCGATCTAAGCTCCGAGAAATTTGAGCTCATCGTTTACCTGACCGGCACGGTGGAGTCTACAGGTGAGTTCTGAGATCTGATAGGCAACGGTAGAGTCTACATGTGAGTTCTGAGATATGACTGGCAGGGTAAAGTCTACATGTGAGCTCTGAGATATGACGGACATTGTAGACTCAACAGTTGAGTTCTGAGATCTGACGGACATTGTAGACTCAACAGGTGAGTTCTGAGATCTGACGGACATTGTAGACTCAACAGGTGAATTCTGACGTCTGACGGACATTGTAGACTCAACAGGTGAGTTCTGAGATCTGAAGAGCATTGTAGACTCAACAGGTGAGTTCTGAGATCTGACGAGCATTGTAGACTCAACAGGTGAGTTCTGAGATCTGACGGACATTGTAGACTCAACAGGTGAGTTCTGAGATCTGACGAGCATTGTAGACTCAACAGGTGAGTTCTGAGATCTGACGAGCATTGTAGACTCAACAGGTGAGTTCTGAGATCTGACGGACATTGTAGACTCAACAGGTGAGTTCTGAGATCTGACGGACATTGTAGACTCAACAGGTGAGTTCTGAGATCTGACGGACATTGTAGACTCAACAGGTGAGTTCTGAGATCTGACGGACATTGTAGACTCAACAGGTGAGTTCTGAGATCTGACGGACATTGTAGACTCAACAGGTGAGTTCTGAGATCTGACGGACATTGTAGACTCAACAGGTGAGTTCTGAGATCTGACGGACATTGTAGACTCACTCAGGTGAGCTCTGAGATCTGACGGACATTGTAGACTCAACAGGTGAGTTCTGAGATCTGACGGACATTGTAGACTCAACAGGTGAGTTCTGAGATCTGACGGACATTGTAGACTCACTCAGGTGAGCTCTGAGATCTGACGGACATTGTAGACTCAACAGGTGAGTTCTGAGATATGACGTTCAAAGTAAAGTCTACTGGTGTTCTGTATTTATGACTCATTTGACGTGGGTGGGGCTCAAGGTAGAGAACCAATAAATGCTAAAAATGTGGGTATTTACCATTTTGAGACATTGTAAAAAACATTATAAAGTAAGCGATTAACTGGGGCCTGTTTCCCTGTGTCTTCCCTGAACAACTATGTCCTTATAAAGGTTTAGTAGGGTGGTATGAGTGGGGGGGGGGAGGGGAGGGGGGAGATATCAACGTTTCAATTCTGTCGAGTTTTTGTTATAACTTTTACAGATATTGATTTATTTCTTTTTTTTTTATTAACTCCAACTATTAAGGTGAAACGTGTCAAGCCAGGACATCGTACATTCCAAAAGAGGTCCTCTGGGGACATAGATTTGAGAGAATTGAGGAGTATGACATAGGACATAGTCGGTGGCATATAGACTTTGCGGGTAAGTAGCAGGCTAGCTGGTGGCAAACAGACTTTGTGTAATGATAGCAAGCTAGTCAGTGGCATATAGAATATAGACTGTGGGTAAGTAGCAGGCTAGCTGGTGGCATATAGACTTTGTAGCAAGCTAGTCGTCGGCATATAGACTGAACGGGTAGGTAGCAACCTAGTCAGTGGCATATAGACTGTCATGGTTCCCGACAAGCTAATGATAGAAAAAAAAAACACACACACGCACAATAGAAAATAATGGACTTACAAACTATCTGGCAAGCCAACGGAAGCTTGAAAAGGAGCCGCACGTGAAACAGTTTAGCTGATTGTTAAAATACAACCCTACTATTTTTATCAATAATTTTATAAAGAGACATACTGTTATGTGTGTATAACATGATAAAACATCTTTTTTTTATTTCATTGGGTATTTCCTCTCTAGTCCATGTACAGTTGTTTATTTAATTTTAATTTTGGCCTAGAGAGATATGTATTTATAATGACGTAATGACACCAATATGCTTTCTCGTAGCTCAACCACTTTATAGTACCATAGACTATAATATACATGGACCGCTTGCTTTAGTATTTCTGCTATATGATGACTCCATAGACTATAATATACATGGACCGCTTGCTTTAGTATTTCTGCTATATGGTGACTCGAAAGACTGCTTTTCGGAATTTCCAATTCGTTGTTTCCTTTGCACTTCCGTTTTATTGAATCGCTTCGATTTTCTCAATGAAAAATTAATTTTAAAATCGAAAGTTCTATACAGCGGAAACATTTAAGAAACAACGAGGTGCGTAGAAGTAATTTAAGACAGCGTTATCGGTTGCGCACGCAAAAAAGTACATATAAGCTCTAAAAAATAGAGCAAGCGGTCCATCTTATTATAGTCTATGATAGTACGCATTTACTTTCGCGTTCGGAAAATCCATTCTAGTATTTTCTGCACAAAAAGCTATACAAAGCATGCTGAGATGTCGTTAGGATGCTGCTGAATTTTGATTAGCTACAAGGAAGCTACTTAGTATAAGCCCAGTGAAGTTGAATGTCATTATTGTACATACGTTCAAGCATTAAATTATTCTTTAAACATTCATAGAGTGTCTTGAATTTGTTATTTCATAGTGAACACGAACCTAGACAGATAAAATACGACACGGATTTGTAACAATACATATACACATATACATATACATAAACATATACATATACACATTTTTTATAAAGCTATATACTATATTATTTTAACGTTCATATGCCCTTATCTATTAAATGAATAGGTTACGCGCGTAAAATATATTCATAATTCAAAATGCCTGCTATTGGTTACACTATCACTGACCATTATAAAATTATGTTCCATTAACACTGAACTGTAAATACAATTCAAGTGACTAGTAGCCTACGCGTTTTACCTTGTAATTTGTAAAGGAGTAAACAATTTTAGGATTTCCGCTTACCTCAGTAGGCATAAACAACATGTATTAAGGAGGCTCTCTCCATTCCTTATATAGATCAGTGCTGATATGGCGTCGCTGTTAAATGTGATCGTAAATAGCAGACAACATTCCAGGCTACAGTTTAATTATATACTGTGTGCCTAATCGTACGTCTACTGGGTACAGTTCAATTGTATACTGTGTCCCTAATCGTATGTCGACAGGGTACAGTTTAATTATATACTTTGTCCCTAATCGTACGTCGACAGGGTACAGTTTAATTATATAGTTTGTCCCTAATCGTATGTCCACAGGGTACAGTTTAATTATATACTTTGACCCTAATCATACGCCAACAGGGTACAGTTTAATTATATACTTTGTCCCTAATCATACGCCAACAGGGTACAGTTTAATTATATACTTTGTCCCTAATCATACGCCAACAGGTTTCGATGACGTGGTCTACTGCCAGAACATACGCCACAGTGCCAAAGAGCTGGACATTCTTAAGGAGAGCAACGGTGGCGGCGTGGACAGGGGCAGCAGCTTGAGCCTGGCAGAGGGCGCCACTTCCCTGTCAGCTCTCCGTTACGACCTGACGCCGAAGTCGTCTGTGTACGAGCACGTGACCGTCCCCCGTTCTCCCAGGAGGGAAAGACCGTACTAGTCCAAACTGGATTGGACCAACAGATTTCAATAAACATGTTCTATTTTTACACTGAGCTATATATACACAGAGTGCTCAATCAATTCAAATAAAGCATAAAAATGTTGTGAAAATGTAGATAAGTGTTGCGTGTGCTAATGGCCGATTTTAGACACTGACATATATAAAATTAAATATGTACATTATGATTTTGCTTTAAAAACTTTCCGGAAATGCAGCCATGACAATGAACTAAACGAAATGGCTGTTGATCTTTCTCGATTGGAGGCGTTGAATGCCAAAAAAAAAGAAATCTTATATGAGGGGTATTTTATTATACACACTTATATATTTATTTTACTTATTTCATAACTCAGGTTATACTCAAGCACGACATTAAAAGCCCCGAAGGCATATTAATTATATGGCAGGTTTGAGTCATTCAATTATACCATTTAGAGATGTTTAGGATTATGTATGTCAGTGTCTAAAAGCAGCCAATAGCTTTGGCGCCATTTTTCTATTTATAAAAGTCTGTCTTTTCACGACAAAATTAAAGACCAAGTGAAGAGGTTTTTATCAAAATTGAGTTAACATTTCATTTTGATATTAAATAGTGTATTCAGTATCTGAATGTTAATAAAAAATCATTTATACAAAATATTAAAGATACATTTTAAGTAATTAGTTCACTATTTGCACTAAAACGTGTGTGTTTTTCGGAGGAAAAATCCAAATCTCTTAGCCATTTGAGATGGGTTTTTTTTTAGGCAACATAGGAAAGGGACGTAAAAGAAAGGATTCCGACTAGGAAAAATGAATATTGTCACGTGTTTTGAGTCTATTGTCACATGTTTTGAATCTTTTACCGGTTCTTATTTTTAACAAAATAGTTAAATATAGATTTATAGCGTCGAGTTTTGTTTATTCATTTCCCTTCTCAAACGTCACCTCCGTACGAGGCTATTCAAAATCTCGTTCCTTTGAGAAAAACCTCTTCACTTGGTCTTTAAGTGATTCAGCATATATATAATTATATATATGAAAGATACAGTCAACTCTTGGCTTTCGTTGACTTCGGTTTATGTCTGTGTTTTTGGTCTTCGTCGATTCTTTTCAGACGGATTATGGACGAAAACTGACGTTTGACTTATACAAATGATTTCTTTTACGCCAATATTATGGAAAAAAATTGAATAACTTATATTGTGTGATTTAAAACTGCATGCCCTACGATACATAGGCCGTTAAGGTAATTTATCCCTGAAGTAGATTAATTAAAAGCAATGATTATTTTACATTGTACACATTGAAAAAAAAAGGAAAAATTATCATTACTATTATATAACCTTTTAAAATGAAAATATGTTTTTAAAAATCATATTCTTACAATTTAATTTGAATCGTTTTCACCTTCTCTTATTTAACCGTCACGTTCATTCATTATTTGTTCTGCTTTGTTTTTTTCTCTTCTCCTTTTCCTGTTCATCTTCAATTTAATTTCATTCTTTTCTTTTGCAATCTTTGTTTGTTCCATAGCTAGCAATATCTTTGAGTTTAATATTTTTTAAATATGTTTGTAAATGTATTAAGTTTTCGTATGTCGATGTTTATTATTTCTTTCCTTAATTACTATCGTTCAGAAATTAGTGTCACAATATAGAATGTCAATGCTAGAGTTAGAGATACGAAGAAAAAAGTCAATAACGTAACCGAATTTCAAATTGCATATACCTTGTAGCAATATAAATAATGTATGCGTGTATTTGTATTCATTTAATAAAATATATGTGTTTAAGTCTCTAATTACTTTATAGTCTTTATTATTGTCTGTGGACTGCGTCTGTTGATATAGGATAATGGTTGGGGGGGGGGGGAGGGGCAGCCACCAAATATGGAAGTGTCCCTCCCACCTTCACGCATGACTCTCCCCCATGGATGCAGGTAATAAATATTTTGGTTTTACTCTCTCCTTTCAATTGCTTTCTCTTATCGTTTAATATTGACACGCTCAATGGAAACAAAAAAACAAGAACTCTCAAATACGAGACAGGTAATACTGTTCTATTTAAATATGTATTACAAAGGTGATAAATCTACAATTGATACTAAATGACATAAAACTCTTTTCTTATACCATAACAGATGCACATAAATAGACTCAGACCAGGCATGAGCGTAGGACGCAATAATCTTGGTTATAAAAGGAGCGTCTGTAATGTACTCTTTCCGAGTGGCATCCAGGCATGGAATGGTTTATCTGAACAAACCAGAAAAACCAGTCACTTTGACTTCATTTAAAACACTAATCAAAATGCAAGACTAGACTAAAAACCACGGATAAAGCGTAAAGCGCCGAAATATTATTTTTGAAAGGAGCGTTTTTAACATATAAGAGATGCCCTGACAACTAAACAAACATTCAATCAAATTAGAAATTAAAGTAAGTATATGTTTAATACTGTTTAGAATGTTTTAAAAAATTACTATACAAATGTTATTCAATTAAAAAAAACACTATAACAAGTAATCTGTTGTTATAATGTTACATGTAATATAGTTATTATTGGAATTAGGCCTATTTAACTTAACATAAAAAACCTAGGTCAGCACAAGTGTAGGAAGTTGATTTTAATAGCCATTTGAACTTTGACCTGCTTTACAGTTGTTTGAGGAATCTGACTATGTGTTCATAGGCTTCGTCAGTCTTCGTAGGGAACACCGTCCTCAGGGTAAAGAAGGCGTGGGGGACGCCCTCGACCAACTCAACCTGCACGCTTACCCCCGCGGCCCGGAGCTTCTCCGCGTAGTCCATCCCGCACCCGCGCAGGGGGTCCAGCTCCGCGAGAAGGATTAGGGCGGGCGGGGACAGCTCCGTGTTCGTCCTCGCCATGGCGTTGATCATGGGGCTGGTCTTGTAGTCTGGAATGTGGAACAGGCTGTTCTCGAAGAACCACCTGATGGCGTCGCTGTTCAGCCCTGGCACGCCTTTGAACTCCGCGAAGGTTGGGTTCGACGAGTTGGTGTCCGTCATGGGGTAGACAAGCACCTGAAAGTCCAAGCCGAGGACTTCGTTGGTCACGCTAGTGGCCAGCTGCCCACCACCGCTGTCGCCCCCAACGCCCACCTTACTGTCCGGCTTCCCTCCTACGGCTTCCTTGTTTTTTAAGACCCATTTCGCTGCCACGGCCGCGTCTTCGAACGGGGCGTAAGGCGCCTCCAGGTTCGGGAGCAGGCGGTACTCGACGTTGACGATGATGACTCCGGATCTGGACGCTATTTCCTGCAGTGCTGCTTCGTGGGTTTCGCGGGAGCACACCACTAGGCCGCCTCCGTGGTAATAAACCAGGATCGCTGGCACTTCCGAAACTGATTCCGGCTTGTAGACGAACACGGGAATACCATCTGGCGAAAAAGGCGAAGGTATAATGATTTCCAGCTTCTCTCCTATAAACTCCACGGACCCGCCCAACACGGTTGCCCTCTTTTTGGCCTGCTCTCGTGATAACTCGACGCCCAGCTCGGAGTATGGCTTGATACCGGAAGTCAGCATCAGTTTGACAAACTCGTAGGACTCCTTGTGGACTTTGTATTTTTCAGCATATGGTGCCCATATTTGTTGTTCGGCCATTTCTGAAATTGGAAACATTTTGTTTATTATAGGTCTCTTTAATTAGACTTTAAAGGCATTAAAAGAGCGATTTTTAAGAAATTACTATCAACGTGAATAAAAGTAGCATCAAACCACTTTTAAATTGGATAAAATGTGCTATAGCCGGCAACAGGTCTAAGTGCCACGTTTCAGCTCGATAAGTTAACGGGAAGTGGGTCTTTTGGTCTTCTGCAGAGATATGGCCAGCCAATTGGAAACAAAGTTTTGCGAAGAAAATAAATATAAAGGATTTAAAGTGTAATTAATAAACCTGGGCATAAAACAAATCTTTGTACTTTGTACTATAGAAACATTCCGCGCGTGCCAAGTGTGGCGCGCGTGCCAAGTGTGGCACGCGTGCCGTGGGTTGCCGATCCCTGCTCAACAAGAATAGTACAATTTTTTACTAAGAATTTGTTAATGATAGCAGGGGTCGGGCCACCTACGCCAGGCGTGCCAGATTTGGCACGCAGAGCGATTTTCAATGGCACATGGATGAAGCCCCCCCCCCCCCAAAGGGCAATTCAAGTCTCTTCTACAAAAAATTGAGTGGTAAACCAGGGTAACTTTTACGTCGGGCATGGAATGGGTTGCCTGAACAAACCAGGAAAACCAGTAACATAACATTATTAAAGACATTAATAAAAAATGCAAGACTAAAATCGGACCATGGATGAGCGTAGGACGCAATAATCTTCTTTATAGAAGGAGTGTCTGTAATGTATAAGATAAGATAAGATATACAAAGTGTGTTACAAAGGTGGATGACATGAGCGTATGCGTCCGTGGCAGGGGTGGTGGGTGCATGGGGGGGGGGGGGTGATTGCCCTACCCCTCATATTTAATTGCGACCTTTCATTTAGAGAACTCTGGCCCACACGATTGCATAGGTAAAATAAGATGTAAATTGAGGGATGTTTTTGAATACCATGAAGAAATATAACGAACCAGACATAATTAATTCTCCAGGGTCCTACACAGTTATCTAGCCCGGTATTCACACTGACACTGATATAATACAGCTTACATAAATATAACCTTTGAACCATTTTACACCATAACATGTCATGAAGGGGTACCCATTAAGTAATTTTTTGTTTTAAATTATAAAATTATATTACAAAGAACCATTCACAGCACAGAGATTTAGATCCACAAGGTCTGCATTTTATATGAGGATAGCACAGAGATAGATCATAGACCTAGGACCTAGGTCATCAAGTAAGTAAAGTAAGTAAAGTACCCTTCGGACCAAATTGATTACAGGGTCGCTGAAGCAGCGTTCATCAGTTTCTGTGGCCATGGCAAACTAGGTGATTGTGTGGCCAGCTCAAAGCACAGCCGCATTAACTTTACCCCAACTAAGGTCAGGCACCCATCAGAGCTGGGTAGACTCATGGACACCCTCCAGACCCGGGAAAAAAAATCATAGCCTTCACCAGGATTTGAACCCAGGACCTTCGGTACGCCAGTCCAACGCGCTTCCACTCGGTCGCTGTTATCAAGGCCTGCATTTAATATGAGAAGAGCACAGGTCCTCAAGGCCATGACGAGTTTGACGAATTGCGTAAACTTTTTATTTCTAGTAATCCTATCAGATACAAAAACATCAGACGCTGTTGTTTTTTTAATTGTAAGAGTTCTTGAGTTGATGCATTTATGTACGCCCTCGGATGCACGCACTTACTCGCACACACGGGTCAAGGCCACTAAGGCGACACTGACCCACATCAACTAATGTACGTGTTATTGTCAGACACTGCGTGTTGCTTTACAGAAAATAGCGTAAAGAATATTTTTTATTTATACTTTAAAAAAGGTCTACGATTGAAAAGGCCTACCGTGAGCCACAGAATCTTTAGCTCTGTGAACTGTGAACTTTGAACTTTAAGCCTATAGGCTTGTAAGGACTATTGTACACATTTATAAAACAACATAACCTATCTATAAGCTTCGTTTGTTGTTTTGATTCTTAATAAAGGTATTTAGTCTAGTATTTAAACCTTTCCATAAAACCTTTCTTTTACTAGTATTGTTATAAGCTTAACAAAGAAAGATTAACTTAACAAAAAAAGGAATAGAATAGTTTTAGCAATGTGTATAGTTTTAACAGAAGCAGAAACAAATGTTTTTACCTCCGTGATTCACTCCCCTTGCCTTTAAACCGCCGGTGTCAATGCAAGCTTAAGTGTAATAATAAATTAAATGTGTGTTGTGTGTTCATGTGTGTCTGTCTCTACCGCCTGTGTTATCAGGGCCGTGTCCACTTGCTGTAATGCTCGCACTGAAGTCATGTGACCTCAGTGTACACACACCTAGTATTTTATAATCTAGTCAAAGATTACTCAAGATAAAAAGAAAAGAATGGCAAACAAAACAACAAAAATTAAAAAAAAAGAATAACGATATGAAGTAGGGCCCAACTATGGTATGGGAAAAAAGATAGGCCTATTGAAAAAAATGTTAGTAGGCCTAGGATTAAGGCTCGTTCGTATATAATTTAACCAAGGAGGCGAGAGGATTTGAAGAAGTTTGACAATTCTTATAAGTTTTATAGACGTTCCTTCTAGTTAGAAGATTATTACGTCCACTAGGCCCGAAACTCCTGCATGGGCGGCAGGGATCGTTCGACAGCAGGGATAGAACCCGCGACGTGTTGGTTGACAGTCCGGTGAACTAACCGCAGGACCATTCGGCCTCTCATTGTTGATATGTGGGAGGGGTCGAGATAATTTGACGTCAACAATGTTAATTTTTATTATAAATTAAATAATAAAGAAATAAATAACTGATAGTAGTCAATGTTTTAAAATGTACAAAAACATATTTCTAGACTTTTTAATATCTAATAGATCTATATTTTAAACATAAAAGCCAGCTGTATAAACTGTTGTTATTTTGAGGAACGAACAAAAAATAGGGAGGGGAGGGGGTTGTTTGACAATTTGATTTGGGGTGTCTCTGAAACTTTGACAGTTTGTGACAAAGGAGAAAAAAAGGGGGGCGGGTGTAAAAGTTGCCTAGAATCTCTTGACGTTATTAATGGACGACTCCTTATATCACAATGGTAGGCCCATCTATTATCTATAAAATATTATATTATATAATCATTTCTTTTATCTTAATTGAATATCAACGTACTGAAGATACATACATTGTCATACAAGGTTGTTGTTGTTGTTGTTTTGTAGATAAACTATGTATGCCCTTAGATAAGAGTAGGCCCTACGCTTCTTGTCTCTATCATACAGGGGGGGGGGAAGATTTGGTGTTTGTATGTTGTATTGTGCTTGTGTTTTAGTTTGTTTAGTGTGCTGATAACCAAGAATTATTTTTGTAAATCTATTAAATATACTCTTTGACTTGAAAAGCCATATCTAGTGTACGTAAATCAATGATTAACTGGCAGTGCTGTGCCTGTGTGTTTGTTTGTGTGTGTGTGTGGGGGGGGGGTGATTAAAGAAATTAAAAAGCATCATCTTTTTTTTTCCAAGAATATTTACATCGTGTCTACTTTGTGTGCGGAAGTCTGTGTGTGTGTGTGATTAACGTGTGTATGCGTGTGAGTGGAGAAGGGGTAAATGAGGGTGGGATAGAGGTCAAAGGTCTTGAGTTGAAAACAGTGTCGTCATTTGCAAAGTTGAGTAGATGCATAAGTGACTCGTTGGCTGGATATATATCCAGTGCTTTTTTGTGACGGTACGCACCGGTACGGGCGTACGGGCACCTTTTTTCAATGTCGGGAATTTTTTTTATACTTTTCTTGTATTTTAACGTTTATTATTGATTTATTATATTATTAATTTGTTAAAATTGAATTATTTTAAAATTGCGCGCAATAAGAATTAAAATATAAAATGCAAAAACTGCTTTAAAAGTTAGGCAATCCATCACTGAGTACCGGCACCTATTTTTTTTTACAAAAAAAAGCACTGTATATATCTATACATATATTCCGCAACGCTGCGGAATTTTTCTTTTTTTTTCTGAGGTAAAACGTTACCCACCGTTAACAAAACTTTCTCGGAAAAGATCACATCTGAATAAATCTAACTAGAATTAGACAAGATAAGCTTACTTCTAGGTAGAAAGAGCGTCTGTAACATATAACACATTACCGGCCGCGGTAAGTTCGATTGTTACAAAACTCATTCGCAAAACATTTCCGTTCCCTACAAATAAAAATGATAGCGTATTTTTTTTAAAAATACTTTATGTCTGAATATGTACACATTTTCTATGTCTGAATTTCGTCAAGATGGGAAAATGAAAAACACAAGCATGAAAAAGCGAAGATGATTCAGTGAAGACCAGAAATTTTTTAATGGACGGTTTCCGATGAATGATAAATCTAACTCATGCATAGGAGTGACATTTACACCAGCTCGTTCATTAGTCTGAAGTCAAACCAAAAATAAACTAACCCATAAAAACAAAGTTTTTATTATACTCCCTTTCTTTGTAAACTAAGTTTATATTTGATTTATATTTTGATAGCTTAAAATAAATATAAGTGATATCATACCTTATCAATTTCCACACTAAAATTTTGCGCATCCTTTTTTTTTCTAGCATTGGCCTGCAAAAAACATAAAAAGATAACTCGCTTTGTTTCGGCTATATTGTGTAGTTTTCATTCTATTTATTTAGTAAAAACGAACATACCCGAAAAGTTTATTTACTTTCGTCTCTTCCGGTAGAGGCAGCCATGTTTCCATTTTCTTCAATTCGCAAATTGGTCGAAGGTATTAGTGACTATTCCAAAGGCTATGATGCTGAAAATTTGATAGAATGTATTGTTAGTCTGGACAAGTCTGCGACCCAAGTTTCAGCTCGATTGAACGACGGAAAATGGTAGAAAAATCGATGCAAAGTTTTGCTAACAAACATCCAAGCAAGCAAGCAGACTGACAGAAAATACAAGCTAATAGAAAGGGAGTAAAAAAAGATATTATGTGAGTAGTATTGGCACTAAATCAGAAGTAGTAATTACTGAACTCTTAGCTGCAGACTTTTTCTTTCTATTATGATTACCTGAGTATCAGTTACTCTGTAAATATTACTGTTTACACTGCTTCAGACAAGAAATTTGATCTTCCAAATCGTTCACGAAAACGCTAACCGGCCTGGATAAAATGTGATTGACTCCAGTTTCTAAAAGATCGTAAACTAACAGATCTAGTTGGTTTTACGAAACAGTGAACAGCTTTTAAAATATTGTTCTATGTTCCTGATCAAACTATTCTAAAGTTACAGGTAAAGTAAGTAAAGTAAGTAAAGTACCCATCGGACCAAATTGACCCATAGGGGCGGTGAAGCAGCGTTCACCAGTTTCTGTGGCCACAGCATACTATATGATTATGTGGCCAGCACTATACACGGCCACCTTTACTTTACCCCAACTGTCGAGGTAGACGATTTGTCGCGGTAGACCAAGTGTCGGTAGACGAGTTGTCGTGGTAGACGTAATGTCGCTAGATGTACTTTCTGTAGACGAAGTGTCGCAGACGAAAAGTCTGTAGACGAGTTGTCGTGGAAGCGTACAGTAGTGGAACGAGTCTCCTGTTTCACTTGCCGCCACGTGACTAATCAGTTGTGAAAGAAATGGCCGACATCATTGAATGATTTATTTTAAGAAAAAAAAATGAACAGAAAAAAAAAGCTAACACTGTCAAGTAAACTAAAAGGCAGCCAAGCGATGGTCTGCTTGAAAACCTTTCACCGGTTAATAATCATGTTTAGTATTATATTTCAATTTTTCAACTTGACCATAAAGAATCCCACATAGATAGGTAAGTAGTGAAATACTAAACTACAATAAAAAAAAAAGAAGTTTGGTTCTAAAACAAATTCTCATCTCCCAAGACTTCGATGTTGGCCAATGCTAAGATTAATCAGTCACTTTTTCGTATTGCCTTTTTTGTTCAAGTTTATTCATTTAACTCTTTCGATAAGTAAGATCAAGCCGAGCCATAACGTTACGGCATACAAGTATGGTAAAACGTATAGAAAGAGTTAATATTATATTGTGATAATTCGGGAGATCAGTTTTTCCTTCCTCAACGCAACAATTTCTCCACCAATCAAAATGATTTTATTTGGTACGCTCGTTTGTTTGTGCATTGGTGAGTAAAAGTAATATGTGCACATTTATTTACACATCTCATGCAGTGTTGATTTATTTAATGTTCACTTCATAGTTTGTATTTGTTTTATTAACTCGGCTCGGTAGCGCGTTTGTAAAAAAAAAAAATCATATGTATAAAACGAAGTGCGTCGTTAAACGAGAAAATTGTCGCTAAATAAAATTCTGAAACGTAAAAGCGGTGAAGTGTAAAATGGATGCACGGATAATTTTTAGAAGAAATATGGTTTATGGTTACTAGCTATCACTGATATATACCCAACGTTATCTATCATTCAAATATTTATTTTAATGATAAGGATATTTAGTAACAATAAACTTGTAAATTTTAAATAATTATACAGATTATAATAATTATATTGGTCTTTTTTTTAAACCTATGCTTCGAAGGAAAAGAAGTTTAAAATCTTGATTTAAAAGCTATAGCTATTTAATTACCGTGAGTACAAATAAACAAGGCACTACATTCTAACTTAGGAATGCAATAACCGTCTGTTACAATGCTCATATAAGGACAAAAACACTTTTCTTATCCCAAATGAAAAACAAATGTCAATAAGTACTCTTTCTTTCCGAGTGACAACCGCGCATGGAATGGGTTTCCTGAACAAAACCTGTAAAGAAAGAGTATTTGTAACATAAAGGCCTATGATAATTTACTCGTACCAAAATACACTTTTTAATGTGAAAAACTTTGTTTTAAAATAGTTTTCATTTGGATTATTTCATTTCTTGAAGACTTCTTATAAATGACTTAGGCCTATGTAGGCCTATGTAAATGTATTCAAGATAATAATAAGTATAAAATAGTATAAACAAGTAAATAAGGGAGAGTGGGGAGAGTTGGGTCACCAAATTGTTGATTGAACATAAAAATGATCACCGCTTGGGAACAATTCGACCAAACTTATTAAATTTGTTAGGCTACCATTAGAAAGAGAATTCACTATATTGAACATGAGTCATTTCTATTTAATTAATAGTTTAGATTTATGGTAATTTGTTTGTGCATACCTAAAAGAAGAAAAGTTGGACATAAATAGGTAAGTAAATACAGTATCCCGTCGGACCAGATTGATTCATTGACCCGGCGAAGCAGCGTTCACCAGTTTCTGTGGCCACTGCTTTGGGTGGACAACACTTTGCACAGCCGCATTTACTCTACCCCAACTAAAGTCAGGAACCCATCTTCACCTTCACCCATAACCCTAGTGAGGGTCGATGGGGCACCATTTTGTTTTACTGTTGAACGATTCTATGCCACCTGTCTCGGTCCTGCGCCGCCCTCTGTGAATCCACAAGAGACATTTAGAAAATAAAAACTTTTAAAAGTCATATTGCAATATTATGATATGAGGGGAGAATTGGAATACAGCTTATTTTTATGGCATAATGATGTTTTACATATAAAAAAATTAGAATATTGATATCTTTCTTAGTAAAACTATTTTTTATTGTTAATACAATGGATAAAGATTTAAAATATTTTCTTATTACTTTGAAATCTATTATAATCTAAGATGTATTCACTTTGTTAATAGGGCAGAAAAATAGAATTCCACTAGATAAAATTTTAAACAAATATTATGTGCACCAAACAAGTGAAAGAAACGACCCGAAAATAACATAATTTAAACTTCTGCAACAAAAGCTTTATCCAAAAGTAGTCTTAATATATTCGAATTTTAGTTTCTGAGATATGCGAATGTCCCAACTCTCCCACAAGTACAACTCACCCCACGCTCCCCTACTATTGATTTTTTTTTTATCTCTTGAACTGATTGTTTAGTTTTGCTGTTGTTTGAGTTCGAGTCGTTATCAACCTCGACCCACAAACCACCTAAGCATGCATGCTATGCAATACATTTAATTTGCATAGAATAGTTACATAATTCTATGAATAAAGGCTTTAAAAATTTCTTACTTGATATATGTCTTTTTCTTTTTAGATTCCGTCCTTGTATTCCCACTACAAACATGCAATGCTGACTGGAAACAGTTGTTCTACGTGTTGGATTGTCAAGCTGAATTTCACGAGCAAATGTATTTTATGGAAACCTTCACGCATTATTTTATATCACACACAGAATACAACTATGTTAGCGTAACATTTGTTGCGGGAAATCTAAGTATTTGGAGCTTTGACGAACGCGAATCTATGTCTGACACTGACTGTAATAGAACATTACCTATCTCTGATGTCTTAGAATTCTCTAGACTATGGGAACGAACAGTGTCAAGCGAATGTGAATTGTTTTTGAATATTATATTTATTTATAACATTACCGTTGAAGAGGAAACGTTTATTAATGATACGATTGAAAATGAACTGAAAAATAACATCAGCATTGCCCGATTTTTTATCACACAATCTTCTGGGAAAAATATTCCGATGGAAAATATTTACTATACACCGTCTTTTAGAGAGTTAAGTAATGGTGAGATCTTCTCTCAAATTTGTGATCTGGTTCACGTAGATTTTTCCTTTGCATACTCGGATGGTAAATATGTCAACTCAACGTATTATATAGTCAAACACTTGCAAACTTTGGAAGGTAGTGAAGTTTTCTGTTACTGCAAATCACGACATAGCAGTAACGTCATTGCGCTTGAAACGTACTACGAGGTGGTGTATTTTTTTGAAATGTTGCTGAAACTATTTGCCAACAATACTACTAATCAAGAAATCAATATTCATCTCCACTTATTTGTCAATGATGGGAAAACGCCAGGAAGCCACCGGCTTGAAGGGTATTTATATAAACCGTTTACTTTTTTCTTACCTTCTCAATATAATGATTGGACAGGGTGCTTCTCTTTAAAATTGACCAACGCGAAGTACGCTCGAGTACTTGCAGATGAGCTTTACGATTTGGGAAACTATCTAGAAAGGATCAACTGTTCTGAGAAGCTGCCTAATACATTGTCGGTTTGTGAAACAAGTGAGCGGATCTCGGTTTCAAACGAATTAGGCAACGGTTTTGATTCCATGTGGGTTGTAGATAGGGCCTCATTGGCAGATTTTATAAATAAAATGTTTTATGACTTCAAAACGTCTGAAAGATTTAAAGGTGGTCACTGCATCGCGAGCACAAGTACTGCAAGAAATCTATTGGAACGTTATCTCTGTGGTCATGAATTAATGAATGAAGCCGCGAATCAAAGTTATCCCGATAGGAATGTTTCTATTTACATTCTGTCTAAACAACACGACTCATTTTATACTTTTAAAACTGTAGACATTTCTAAATGCGACAAGTATAATGAATGTCAAGCAAAAGTGACAAATGAAACTGTTGACGTCAATTCAAATACATATGTTACAATTTTTTGTTTAGACCAAAGAGAAGTCCATCGGGTTAAAGGTTCATCTCACGTTGTCAATTTAAACCTCGATCTGGAATATTTTCAATGTAGAACTGATGAAGACGAACATTTCTACAAATGCATTAAAGACCCCAAAGGCCAATGTAGCGATAACTCTAATTTACTCCACTGTGAAAATTTTACTTGTGCTGAACCCCTTTACAAATGTTCAGATTCCTACTGTGTTTTTCCGTTTGAGTTGAATGATGGCACTTTGGATTGTCCCTTGGGTGATGATGAGAAATTCATTGACCATAACAATGCACAGCACTATAATGCCAGGCTTAGTTTTGTGATGCGGGACATGTGCGTTGACTCCAACACTTTTGATAATCTTTTTTCATTTCTAAATGAAAGCAAATTTATTTGCAATTATATTTGTCCACAAAACTATAAATGTCTATCAAGTAAATCAGAAATAACAAATGGAAATAATACTGATATAAATGTTAGTCATTTCACAACCGGCTTTTATATTTTAAAATTATTTCATTTGTTTTATTTAAATCTAGATGATCACTTTCATAAATTTATTCCTTTTATATATTTTGTAGCTTTCAATGGAAGAGATTGTCATATAAATAGTTTTGATCTAGAATTTCAAAACTGGAGATTGGATGAGCTTATAATATTAGATCTAAGTATGAATGACTTATCACACAGTAATAATCTCAAGTCTATAGAAAGCCTCAACAAATTGAAATACTTGAACCTTTCACACAATGGAAATCTCGTATTAGATCACAATTTTACATTCCCTGAATTGTTAGAAATTATTGATTTGTCATATACGAAGATCTCTGCATTGCAGCGCGACGCATTTTTAAGTTTAACATATTTAAGACATTTAAATTTAAGTTTCACATTCATTAATAAATTCGAAGGTATGGGAATTCCCGCAAACTTCAAACTTGACACTCTTTATATTCAAGGTTTTCTAACTAAATATCTTACAAAAGATTTTTTTAGAGGATTAAAAGTTAAGTCTGAGTTATGGGCTAGCGACTTTGTAATGTGCTGTCCACAAATTTTAAATCCAAATATAGACGTTGACAAATGCCATTCACCTATTGATATCATCTCTTCGTGTAAACATCTTGTTGGTGACACATTGAAAATAATCGTCATCTGGATTGTTGGAATCTTGACCGTTGTAGGAAACAGTTCAGTATTGATTTACAGAATTGGTTGGAACAGAGAAATATTCAAGCAAGCCTATGGTTATTTTATATCAGGCTTGGCGGTTTCTGACTCAATTATGGGAGTTTATTTGATTATCATTGCAAGTGTAGATGTACACTTTACCGATGTTTATGTATTAGAAGATTTTGATTGGAGAAATGGTTATCTGTGTCAATTTTTGGGAATTCTTTCAACCCTTTCAAGTGAGGCCTCCACCTTTTTTATTTGTTTAGTCACACTCGATCGTTTCTTGGCAATTACTTACCCGTTTGGTGAACATACATTTTCTAAGACTACTAAACTGCTAACATTTACATTAGTTTGGCTGGTGAGTTTTGTATTGGCCCTATTTCCTGTTCTCGTATCCGATTGGAAAATTTATTCCTCCAATGGTCTGTGTCTGGCTCTACCATTTAGTTCTACCCAATACAGAGGATGGATATTTTGTTTCGCTGTTTTTGTTGGACTGAATTTCGTGTTGTGCTTGTTAATAGTCGTTGGTCAGTTGATGATATTTATAAATTTAATGAAAACTAACAGGTCGAACGCAAACGTCCATCAGAATAACCAAAGAAGAGCCCAGGAAGGGATAGTTGCCCGAAAACTGGCATTCGTTGCTGTGACAGATTTGTGTTGCTGGTTTCCTGTTGGAATACTTGGGATTCTATCTTCGTATGGTCACATCTTTAACCGTGAAGTTTACGCCTGGATTGCTGTATTCGTTTTACCAATAAACTCTGCATTGAATCCATTTATTTATACTCTACCAGCTTTATACAGTTTGTGTAAGACATTCCTTTTAAGAAGAGTTTAAGCTATATAAATTACATTTGAAAAAAAACTCTGACCGTTAATCCGTAAATCTGTGTGTTCCATACAGGGCCAATAGACTAGAACAAGGGTCGGCAACCTACGAAACGCGTGCCAGACTTGGCACGCCGAGGGATTTTCAATGGCACGCAGAAGATGCCTTAAAATTATTCTTTTCAAGTCTCTTCTCCAAGAAATTTAGCGCTACAGAAGGATGGCGTTTAGAATGTTGGCACGCTGAATGAATTAGAAATCCTACTTTGGCACACTGTTATCAAAAGGCTGCCGACTCCTAGATTAGAATTTTTTTCTGGGCATAGTAATTAGCGAAGGTCTCGGGGTTGGAAATCTTTATAAGGTTAATATTTTCTCACTTGTCTTATTATGATTCTGATAACTGATCTCTAAAAAGAATGGATAGCGCCTCCATAATAAATGTGTATGCATAACATGAGGCTAGAATGGACTATTCACATATCTATAAGAGCGAGCTATAGAAACAAACCACCTATAATTAGAACAAATCTATACAATTAAAAGGAAATATAGGTCACTTAAAATGGTTTTTAGGAAATCTTATTTTCCAGGTAAATGAAAGCTACCGGTATTTGATTTTGGGATCAATAATATCGTTTCCTCGCTCAATCAATTGTTTTCATAGATGAGTTGTTCTGATACCAGACAGTAGTTGGAGATAAGTAAAGCATTTGGACATCATAATTCTTAAATATACTCAAACTATATACACCAAAATTAAATGTAAATAAACATCTCTACACACATAACATTATCAATTGACCTTCTTGAAAGTTTAATTATTTGGTACATCGTCAACTGTATAACATTGTTATATGCTACCAAGTACAATTCAATTTTTCGCTGAGGTACTTTTTGACCGACCGTGTTATATGGTATATTTTTAGATCGATAGCACAAGTTACAGACACAAATCATTTATTCATGCTGTCTAAGTTTAATTGTGTAAACCAGCCGTAAATGATTGCCACGTTAGAGACTGTGTTTGGTCATTCTATTGTGAATAAAGATACAATCTACAACCCTTTGTCAATGTTCCTTTGTTACTTAGTAAATAATACACGTTGTGATCTTGATGTTGTTGTATGTTGTGAGCCAGGAGATTTGTACACCCAACCAGCTACCATTATCAGCCACATAGATAAACCGGAGCATAAAATATAAATGTTCTAAGTAATTGGTACATTGTTACCTAATTTGTATGCTTCTTATATAAATATTTCAGTTGTTGTTTTAACACCTCTCATAAACTTTGCGCCTGGAGCCATTATCATCCGCCTTTCTTTGGCTACGCTATTAAATCAGGATTTTTCGATATTTAAATACTTTACTCAGGGGTCCCAAGCTTACTTGATTTCCCAAAGAGAGTAAACTCCTTCGTTTCATGCCAATAGCTTCATTTAGAAGACTAGAGTGTAGTACCACGAATACTTTCAATACAAACAGTGGATATTATACGATAATATGTTTGTCATTTATGTAATATTTGCCATTATTACTGTTCTACTATTTTTTACCGTCGCCAAATCTACCTTGCTATATTTACCTTACCATATTTAATGTTGCCTTTTTTTAACCGTAATTCATATAATAAAGAAAGACATATATATATATATATATATATATATATATATATATATATATATATATACAGAGAGAGAGAGAGAGAGAGAGAGAGAGAGAGAGAGAGAGAGAGAGAGAGAGAGAGAAATTGATAGATATAGATTAATAGATTTATGGATAGATATATAGATAGGTAAGAAGGCAAGTAGGTAGGCAAGTAGGTAAGCAAGTACGCAGGTAGGCAGGTAGTAGGCAGGTAGGCAGGTATGTATGTATGCAGGTAGGTAAGTAGGTATGTATGTAAGTAGGTAGGTATGTAAGTGGGTAGGTAGGCAGATAGGTAGGCAGTACGTAAGTAGTGTCGTACTCAAGATTGCCGGAGGGGGAAGGGTTGTCCTTTATTCTGTCAGGGTCTCTCTAGATGCAGGTGACACTTGGACCCCCACAGAAAATCCAAGACTATCATTGGTCTGTTGTCGTTGACCTATTTTGACTGGTTAGCTGAAGTGTCACATTATTATATTTTATTACAACAGTTTGTACATATATTAGACCTACTCACTTTATTGATTCGCCTATAAGTAGGTTATATAACAATTCTTATTCAGAGACAGTATGTCATTTGAGATATTAAGCAATAAGGCACTATTTACTCTAAGCCAGGGGCGTGCAACCAGAGGCCAGACGTACGTAACATAAAGCAACAATTTGCCTCAGAAGTAACTTTTAAGAACTTTAATATTGAATATATTTATAAAGGAGGAGTAAAAGTAAAGTATCCCATGGGACCAAGTTGACCCTTAGGGCCGGTGGAGCAGCGTTCACCAGTTTAAGTGGTCACGGCATACTAGGTGATTGTGTGGCCAGCACTTTGGAAAAAATTCTAGCCTGCACCAGGATTCGATCCCAGGACCTACGGACGCCAGCCGAAAGCGCTGCCTCTTACAAAGGAGTAGTTGAAATTTTTATTTTATCTGATCAAACATTCCGCCACACCATAAAATTTAACTAATACGCTGTCGGAGATGTCATACAAATGACTATAATACACATGGACCGCTTGCTTTAGTATTTCTGCTATATGATGACACTGATTTATTTTCGTAATTTCCGATTCCCTTGTGCGATGTACACTTCCGTTTTATTTAATCGCTATGCTTTTCTCAATGAAAAATTAAAATCGAAAGTTGTATACAGCGGAAACATTTAGGCAAACGTAGGAGAGTAGAAGTCATTTTAGTCAGCGTTATTGTATGCGCACGGAAAAGAACATAAGCTCTAAAAATAGAGCAAGGTGTTCATCTTATTATAGTCAATGGTAATAGGCCTACGAGTATTCGTTTAAATTCGAAAAAAATGTGATTTAATAAAACGGAAGTGTATATGGCACATATTTTATTTAGTATCGGGAATTACAAAATAAAGAAGATACTAGCAGAAAAAAACATAGACTATACTATACATGGACCGCTTGCTTTAGATTTGTCATAGACTATAATATACATGGACCGCTTGCTTTAGATTTGTCATAGACTATAATATACATGGACCGCTTGCTTTAAATTTGTATGCTCTTATCGTCTTGTTTTGTAATTCCCGATTCTAAAAAAAGTAGTTGCGATACAAGTTCCGTTTTATTAAATCGCATTTTTTCGACTTTAAATTAATACTTGTTCTACTATTAGTCCTATTATCATTGACTATAATAAGATGGATCGCTTGCTCTATTTTTAGAGCTTGTATTCTTTTTCAGTGCGCATACAACACTGATCTATAAATGTTTCCACTGTATACAACTTTCAATTTTAATTTTACTTCAGAAAATCATAGCGATTTAATAAAACAGAACTAGTATAGAAACTACTTTATAGCAACTACTTTATTTAGAATCGGGAATTCAGAAAATCAGTGTTTCGAATCATCATATAGCAGAAATACTAAAGCAAGCGTTACATGTATATTTTAGTCTATGGTCATACATCATACTTAACATCATATTTACAGTGTATCCAGTAGAGGTCTTGGTATTACAATGTACTCTTCTCCTATTGTTGCAATTGGACCTACATATTCACACTGAGAAATTGTACCGTCAAGTTTGATGATCAATTGATGCTCAAGTGGCTTCAGTTATTCATTTGAAGTTTCCCATTGACTAGACCAACGAAGCCATTGAAAGAATAATAAGAATTGAAAATAACAAAGCCCTACAAATGGAGCAATCCTACTGCGACGACATAGCTTGAAGAGTTATATGGTTTAATGTAGCAATGCGTGTAGGGGGTAGGCGTGTGAGTTTGTGTTGTTTCAGCAATGTTGTGACTTATGGCCATGTTAAGTAATGTTAACTTGTTGGAATTTATCCAGGGGTATAAACTAGGAATTTTGCCCGTCAAAACGACGGGGAAACAAATGATTACAATGTGTGTGTGTGTTTTTTATTAAAGAGAAAGAAAAAATAACAAATAATAGTACAATAAAAACTTTAATGGTAACGTTTGTTTCGGTATTTAGTTTTTGTTATTTTTTATTGTTTACGGTCGCCCATAAATGGACATCATTCTGAAATGGCGCTCTGTTTATAACCATAACAGTAATATGCCTACGTTTTTTTTTAATAAATGAACGAATAAAGCAATATTGCTTATATTTATATATTAAAATTTTCTTTTGGAGGACGTTTCCAATTTATACATGTAACTTTTGACCGATCGTTCAAATGGCCTAGGGGCCTATAAACAAACATATTATTGTATATAATTAACTGTGTGTATGTGTAGAGGGGGGGGGTCTGTCGTGTAGATTTATTGCTGAGAGTACTATGTTTGATTGTTTTTTTTCAAGTCGCTGTGTGCTATGTGCATATTTAGGTGATTAATACGTTTCATGCTAGCTTTAATTTTATTTGTTATTTATTAAATGTTCCTTTTCTTTGACATAGGAATAGGTTTTAATGTGTTAATAGATGTGTTCAAATAACCTTCAGCAACATCACTAACAACCCAACGATTTTCAACCAAACAATTTGAAAGTGTAGAAATGATAAGTTTCAAGCTCCATTTACATCTACCAGCTAACTTTTCCCAATAAATAAATAGTCATTTGTGAAAAAAAAGAAGAACATATTTAAATTTATTTGCAAAGGCTGCAAGGGAGACTACCTAATTAAATTCTTCTCTCGATTACTATGCAAGAGTTACCTATGATCTAGGTTTTATTATAGTTACTTACTAATTTATGAAGTGTTTGCATTGCGCATTTTGACAAACTAGTTTTTCTTTGGGAAAAAAATAAATATTTAAAAATCTATTCTGCTTATACTTTTAAAATCAATGAACCGGTTCTTTGAGGTTGTTTTTTTTTTATCATTAGTTATCATTCATTTTTAGCCAGCGGTTTCTCTACGCCAGACTTGTTGGCCTACACAAAGTGAGATCCGTTGAGACATGAATAATTAATACTTTAAGACACATTATCGACCGACCACGATGCATAGAAGTTTTCGAAAGCATGGAGTATGGTGGTAGCATGTATATTCACTGGGCGATGTCTAGATTGTCTAGACGCAAGGCTAGCTAGGCATCCATAGATGGTATATGTTTCATTACAAACACAAACCATATTCAAAGTACAACCATATAATGTGTTTCAATAATTTACAAACAGTAAATCCCACATATACCCACACGTAGACACACATACCCACCCATAGCCACACATATCAACACATAGACACACATAGCCACACATACCCACACTTATCAACACATAGACACACATACCCACACTTATCAACACATAGACACACATACCCACACTTATCAACACATAGACACACATAGACACACATACCCACACTTATCAACACATAGACACACATAGACACACATACCCACACTTATCAACACATAGACACACATACCCACACTTATCAACACATAGACACACATACCCACACTTATCAACACATAGACACACATACCCACACTTATCAACACATAGACACACATACCCACACTTATCAACACATAGACACACATAGACACACATACCCACACTTATCAACACATAGACACACATAGACACACATACCCACACTTATCAACACATAGACACACATAGCCAAACTTATCAACACATAGACACACATACCCACACTTATCAACACATAGACACACATACCCACACTTATCAACACATAGACACACATACCCACACATATCAACACATAGACACACATACCCACACTTATCAACACATAGACACACATACCCACACTTATCAACACATAGACACACATAGACACACATACCCACACTTATCAACACATAGACACACATAGACACACATACCCACACTTATCAACACATAGACACACATACCCACACTTATCAACACATAGACACACATACCCACACTTATCAACACATAGACACACATAGACACACATACCCACACTTATCAACACATAGACACACATACCCACACTTATCAACACATAGACACACATACCCACACTTATCAACACATAGACACACATACCCACACTTATCAACACATAGACACACATACCCACACTTATCAACACATAGACACACATAGACACACATACCCACACTTATCAACACATAGACACACATACCCACACTTATCAACACATAGACACACATACCCACACTTATCAACACATAGACACACATAGACACACATACCCACACTTATCAACACATAGACACACATACCCACACTTATCAACACATAGACACACATACCCACACTTATCAACACATAGACACACATAGACACACATACCCACACTTATCAACACATAGACACACATAGCCACACTTATCAACACATAGACACACATACCCACACTTATCAACACATAGACACACATACCCACACTTATCAACACATAGACACACATACCCACACTTATCAACACATAGACACACATATACACACATACCCACACTTATCAACACATAGACACACATAGACACACATACCCACACTTATCAACACATAGACACACATAGCCACACTTATCAACACATAGACACACATACCCACACTTATCAACACATAGACACACATACCCACACTTATCAACACATAGACACACATACCCACACTTATCAACACATAGACACACATACCCACACATATCAACACATAGACACACATACCCACACTTATCAACACATAGACACACATACCCACACTTATCAACACATAGACACACATACCCACACTTATCAACACATAGACACACATACCCACACTTATCAACACATAGACACACATAGACACACATACCCACACTTATCAACACATAGACACACATACCCACACTTATCAACACATAGACACACATACCCACACTTATCAACACATAGACACACATAGACACACATACCCACACTTATCAACACATAGACACACATAGCCACACTTATCAACACATAGACACACATACCCACACTTATCAACACATAGACACACATAGAGACACATACCCACACTTATCAACACATAGACACACATAGCCACACTTATCAACACATAGACACACATACCCACACTTATCAACACATAGACACACATACCCACACATATCAACACATAGACACACATACCCACACTTATCAACACATAGACACACATACCCACACTTATCAACACATAGACACACATAGACACACATACCCACACTTATCAACACATAGACACACATAGCCACACATACCCACACTTATCAACACATAGACACACATACCCAGACATAACCATTCATAGTCACACATAGCCACACTTACCAAGCCATAGCCACACATACCCACACATAGCCACACATACCACACATAGCCATACATACCCACACATATCAACACATAGCCATACATACCCACACATATCAACACATAGCCACACATACCCTCACATACCCACACATAATCATTCGTAGCCACACATAGCCAGACATACCCTCACATACCCACACGTAATCATTCATAGCCACACATACCCACACATACCCACACAGAGCCACAAATACCCATACATAGAAACACATACCCACACATAGCAACACTCAAAACAGTCATACATGTCCATATTATATAACTATGCATATGCAGCAAACAACGTAAGAGTACACCACCAAACAAAGCATTTCTTCGCCCAGAAGGACAAAACTACACACCTTACACACCACACACAGACCCAAACGGTCCTCATACACACACACCCATCGGTCCTCACACACACACACAAACACACCACATTACACAGCTCCGTGTCGTAACCTTTTTTTTTTTTAGAAACGTTCGTCCCGTAAAAGAAAAATAAATGCCAATAACCTTGGACGTAAGCCAGCGTGAGCTCGGCCCGTCTATCATTCCGTTGGCCAGCGGATACCATTCACGTGATTTCAGTTAACCTCCTGTGTCCCTGAAGCTGCCACGGCATTTAATGACGGACAATGCAAGGATTCCCGCAGGTAGGCTACCAGTACTGGCTTGGGGGACTAGCGATGTCCGAGTGTGTTCGAATCCTGGTGAAGGCTAGGATTTGTTCCCGGGTCGGGAGGGTGTTCCCTAAGTTTATTATTATAGTTTGGGGTAAAATAAAGGCGGCAAGGCATGGTGCTGGCCACACAATCCCTTATTATGCCGTGACCACAGAAACTGTTAAACGCTGCATCACCGGCCCGGGGGATCAATTTGGTCCTACGGGATATTTTTACCAATACTAACTTGAGCAAACTAACGCGACAATAACAATCAATAATAATAATAATGACATGTGTAAAGCGCTGCCAACATACATAATGCAAGCTCAGAGCGCATTTAACATACAACTAAGAACACGTATACAATCTATAGGCCAAGAGTTACAAAACTAAATGATAATACAAAAACTTTTCAAACATAGAACAAATCAAACAATTAAAACAAAAAATAACCGACCTAACATATAGGTAAGACAGTATGGCTCTCAAGCATGTTAACTAAGATAAATATTGAAATAATGAGTTTTTAAGTTCTTTTTGAAGGTATCAATGGAGCTTGTTTGCCTGAATTGAATGGGAAGTAGATTCCACACCTTCGCACCGGATATTGAGAAGGCTCTAAGGCTAACGGTCTTCAGAGAGAAACGGGGCACTTCCAGAAGCGAGGAGTCGGCAGAACAAAGTGTTCTTTGCGGAACATATGGTTTAGTTAGTTCCTTGAAATAGGACGGCATCTCATTATTATAATGGCTCTGATGGCAATACTTAATACGAACATCCCAATATGTCTGGCATATCATAATACAATTCAAAGGAAGTGCAATCTATATTTAGAATGAATCCGGAAATGGGTTTGTTTACATATAAAACAAAATGGCTTCTGGATATTGATACATTCATTTGATAAGCCTCATAAAGTCATTACTTGGGGACATTAAAAAGAATGTTTTAAGCTCATATTTCAACAAAATTTAGTTCTTTTTTTTTTTTTTTGTTGTTGTTTTTTTTTTAAATTTCATACGGTTACATAAATTAGACCTTATTTAACTGCCTTTTTAAAAAAAAATATATTTATATATATCTACATTGTCATATATATTTCCAAAGACTATAATAAGAGGGACCGCTTGCTATATTTTTATAGCTTATAATAATATGTTCTTTTTTTCCCGTGCGCAACCATTAAGGCTGTCTTGAATGACTTCTACGCTCCTACGATTGCATTAAAGGTTTCCGCTGTATACAACTTTCG
Source organism: Anisus vortex (assembly GCA_949126835.1). Classification (NCBI taxonomy): domain Eukaryota; kingdom Metazoa; phylum Mollusca; class Gastropoda; family Planorbidae; genus Anisus; species Anisus vortex. The sequence goes on from OX421504.1 coordinate 13,374,813, forward strand.
ATTTAAATCTTAATTTTCCATTGAAAAAATCATAGCGAATTACTATACCGGAAGTCTAGAGGACGTAGTGCGATAGGATATTCCAAAATTAAGTGTTTCAAATTATCAAATAGCAGAAATATCAAAGCAAGCGGTCCATCTTATTATTGACAAGTCTTAATGAGGCGTGACCTTTTCAAATTTGTAGAGATCATAAACGTCCGGTGACATTTACCGCCATTTTCGTAAACAAAAAACATGCTTTTGCTGTTGTTTGACAATTGATTTCAACCACGACGGCCAGTTATGGTCTTTTAAAATTATACCAAAGCTACAAGATTAGTAATTGGAAATCCGTTTTTAACATCAAAAGTGAGTAGGCGATAATTAATACTCAAAGTGTTAGTCGCGTTAAGTTAAATTTAGCTTTGTTTATAAAATAAATTAGTCAAGAGTTGCTTCCTCGGTTATTAAAAACAAAATGTAGATTCATTAACAAAAATTCATTTGCATTAAGCAATTAGTTTGGGATTATAAATAGGTGATTCTTCATGTCTGACATTTACAATCCATCGTTTTCTTTTGGCAACATCTTTTAGACTTGAAATAAAAAAATTATTTTTTTTACATCTTTTTGTACAACCAGTAACTCTGCACACAGACATGTTTTGAATCAGATAAACGAATGGGACCGGAAATGTTTTAGGCCTACACTTCGACCTTTTATGCATGCATAACTTAATCGTTAAGACTTGTCAATAGTCTTTGATAAAAGTAAATAATTCTAAATGTATTATAAAAGACAATTCTAAATATACAATATACAAACTAAATCTTACTAATACAACAAGCTTTGTATTTAAAAAAAAAACACATCTATGCAATATATTACAATATTATTTAAACACATGTTATTATTTATTATGCACATCAGTAACATCTTAGAGAAGGTTCGCCGAATAATAGTCTCAATAATTTCGTAGGTTAGCCGCAGCCTCCAGCAGAGCATTTTGTTCATTAGTATAATATAGACACAGCCTTCCATCCAGAGAGACGCCTATGATAGTGAGTATCTGGAGACAATAAAACTGTTTACCCAGCCGGCCAGTTTAGATGTTTTAATTTGCGCTGGTTTTTAGTAAGGGTGAAACAGAGAGGAGAGAAGAGAAATGGAGAAGAGCGCTGTGTAACTGGTTTGTCTTGGGAATACGGAACTGACAATCATGATGTGACCATTGTATTTATCTATCTATCTATCTATCTATGTATGTATGTATATATATATATATATATATATATATATATAAGATAAGATAAGACTGCTTTATTGATCCAAATAAATGGAAAATTGACTTGATTACATAAGTTCCGTCTTTCAGCATACCTAAAACAAAAATAAAGAACCATTTGTACTCAAACACAATAGACATTCACGCACACTATCATACCATTTATCATACAAGAAAAAAGTAGGCTTATTATTAGGAGTCAGCTATTGAGCCATTGTATTTCCTGGCTGAAAGATGATTCTTTTGAAAGAGTCTCACTGGCAGTGTTCTTGCCCTTATTGAAAGAAGCCGACCACTTCGACTAGATATTATGTAACTATCATGAAGCGGGTGTGCATGATCTTGGAGGATTTTACCAATCATAGACAGGCACCTTGAACTGAAAATATCCGCAAGAGATGGTAATTCTGTCTGTGTAGTACGAGAGGCTTTGTTTATTAGGCGGTCTATCCTGTGTTTGTAAATATGTAAATATCTATGACGATATCGGTATATCTCTGTCAATCTATTTACTTATCTGCCTAAAAAACTATTGGCCTATATTCATCTAACTATTTATCTATCTCAAGCTATCTATCTATAGCCATCTATCCATCTATCATCTGTTTATTATCTCTTTCTTATCCATTAACTTTTATATTTATCTATATATTTATCGTCTATTTAGGTATTTCTATCTATTCATACATTTATATATCAGTCTATCTAGCTCCATATCTATCTATCTCTATCTCTATCTATCTATCTATCATCTATTTATCATCCCTTTTTTTATCTATTATCTTTCTATTTATCTATATATTTATCGACTATCTAGGTAATTCTATCTATCCCTATAAGCTATATATATGTATATCTCTCTATCTATCTATATGTATTCGTGTTAATCTGTGTGTCTTATTATGTCCATGTATCTGGATAGTAATTATATGTGAATGTTTAATATATATATATACATATATATATATACTGGTACGTCCACAATCCCCTTGTGGCCAGAGCTGTGTAGATCTTGCTGATAATTCTCGTTAGTCCTAGGGGAGACTTTAATTATTAGTATTTATGTTTCAATATTACACGAACTCTTCTTATAGTCCTGGGCACAAATTCAGTATTTGTATTCCAACATTTCCTTTCTTGGGCATTAGAGTAGTAGATAAATCTTATAGTAATGTATACAACACAATAGAATAGTAACTTGACAAGGAAGCTTCAGTGTAACTGTTGTTGATAGTTTATTTCAGGTGATATGTTCAATATATACAATATATCTATTATGTACAGTTAGAATAAAATAGTGCAAACACAAACGTTCTCAAAGGAACATATTTTGAAACTCTCTGTCTTTCAGACAAAACAAATCATTAAATACTATCCGAGTGGTGCAAGGGACAGACCCACTACCAGTAGGGGTGAAAATCATGGTAACATTACTAAACTCATAACAAAAACGATAGGAACTTCCCCTATTAAATAATGAGTCGTTCCCAGACCCTGAGAATTTGAGATCAACACAGAATCCCAACATTACCTAGAATCTTTCGTTTTCCTACTAAACGTCCTAATATTGTGTGTAGTGAGAAAAGAGAGAGAGAGAAGAATAAACATTGCGTGTTCCAATTCTTGGAAAAACAATATACATGACAATACATATATATATATATATATATATATATATATATATAGAGAGAGAGAGAGAGAGAGAGAGTGAGAGAGAGAGAGAGAGAAAGAAAGAGAGAGAGAGAGAGAGAAATAATACTTTCACAAATTAAATATAAAACACACCCGTCTATTCTATAAAAATTTTGAACAATAAATAAGTTCACCTATAACATTAATATACAATATACAAACACCATTTTTAACACTGTTGCCAACACACAAACTCCCCACCGCCTAATAAAATGCAATTGTTCACATTCCAAATACATTAGGTCATGATCCACTTGAGCAGCAATTCATGCATGAGTTTATATCAAAATATCGACTGACCTCAATCCAGCTGAACTTTACACAGAAATCTTAAAAGGGAAGATGAAAAAAAAAATTAAATTATCAATATTTTTTTTTAATCTCGCAATCAATTTCAGAAGGAACCCACTGGTTATAGAAATCTATGATATTATTATTTTACTCATTATTCTTTTCATTGAAGAGTATCCCGTCGGACCAAATTGATCCATAGGGCCGTTCACCAGTTTCTGTGGCCTCGGCCTACTATCTGGATTGTGTGGCCACTACAATGCCTAAACACGTCTCTGATTATACCTAGAAGTAAAGTACCCTTCGGACCTAATTGATCGTATGGCTGGTGAAGAAGCGTTCACCAGTTTCTGTGACCACGGCCTACTTGGGGAGGTGCGGCCAGCACAATACCTAGCCGCCTTTACTTTACCCCAACTAAAGCTAGCTACCCCATCAGAGCTGAGTAAACTCCGGGACACCCTCCAGACCCGGGAACAAAGCCTAGCCTTCACCAGGATTCGAACCCAGGACCTTCGGTACGCCAGCCGAACTCACCATTGAATGTTGTTTTCATTGTAAAGTTTTTTTTTAAAGATATTCAGTGATGAGTCTGGGATAAAGTAGTTTGTTTATTAATGACTTCATAGTCCTGGTTGTACATACGTGAAGTATACATATGAAATATATGGGGCTGTGGACAGTGTGTGGACGAGCTATTTCTCAACTAATTCTAATTCTTATTGACTTTCTACGTATCCATTTATCTATCCATATATATATATATAATATCTATGTGTCAATAGATCTATCCATCTATCCAGTTATCGATCTATATGTCAATCAATTTATCCACCTATTTTTATCCTATTAATTAAACTATCTATGTTAATTATTGTAAGCTCTGCGATATCTACATGCAGATAAACTCACAACTTCACAACACCACATTCCGAGAACCTCTCTGTGTCTGGTTTCCTCGAGCTTACTCTCTCTCTCTCTCTCTCTCTCTCTCTCTCTCTCTCTCTCTCTCCCTCTCTCTCTCTCGCTTTTTCTCTTGTTTACCCTCGTCTCTCGTGTCTAAGCTCGCATACTCTGTCGTCAATATTGACCGAGCATCACTGTTGAGTGGTTTCCTTTCGATCTATCGAAGGATTAATATAATACTCGGTGAGTTTTCAGTTTAAATTGTTCTGTCCTTGTTTGTTTTTAAAGATATATTTTACAATGTGTGTTTCTCTTTAAATAATGCACGTAAGTCTGGTCTCGTCCGATGTCTTATATATCGTCAATGATGTCTATATTACCTCCGAAACGGCCTATGTCCGTCAGTCCCTCCATCTTTATATACGCATGATAGTGTGTTGGAAAGCCTGTCACGGATGTGTTTATAAATGTATACACATTTTTGTATACGTTTTTGTAACCTATACAAATACGTGTTATTTTATTTTTAGTAAGGGGTATATATATATATATATATATATATATATATATATATATATATATATATATATATATATATATATATATATATGTGTGTGTTCTTGACGAAGTATCTCTTCTTCTCCACGGTCGCCTTGTTTGTGGGGAGTTTTACAATTCTACCTTTCTTCCAGTTTTCTGGTGCTGTCTCTTTGTCCCATATATCTTGGAGTATAGGTTGCAAGACCCGCGGTGTTGATTCCTCTTCTGCCGTTAAGCATTTTTGTACATATGCCGTCTTTTCCTGGGGCCTTATTATTCTTTACCTTTCGAATGGCATCTGTGATTTTCTATAGAGTGATAGGTTCCATGTATTTATATATATATAGCCTACGTATTTACATATATTCACGCGCATGTCTGTGAAAGTTGTCAGTATATATGTATATATATATATGCATGCCTTAAATATGTATTATGATTGTAATGTATATAAAAATATACGCTTATCTTATATATTACAGACGCTCCTTCTATAAAGAAGATTATTGCGTCATCTGTGGTCCGAGTCTAGTCTTGCATCTTTATTAATGTTTCAAATCATATTAAGTTACTGGTTATCCCTGGTTTGTTTAGGCAGCCCATTCCATGCCCAAACGCCAATCGGTAAGAAAGAGTACGTATATGCATTTGTTCTCGCATAAGGGATAAGGAAAGTTATTTTTTGTCTTTATGTTTATCTGAGCTTTGCAACAGGCTGTTATTGGGTTGTAATTGTAAATTTTTAGTTTACTTTTTGTCCTTCTGTCTTTTAGTGTTATTTTGTGTGACTCTATGGAACTATTCAGTTATAATAACAACCCTTGACCCAACCTAGACTCTATTGTGTAATAATAAAGTAACACACTATATCAGCATGATTTCCCCCTCTAACCTTAATGTCTACTGCGTCACGTCACGTGCTGGTTTTGCATGCGCGAGGCGATTTACTTCATTAATAATCAGCACCGCTCGCCATTACTGTCAAAAACAATAACAAAAAAAAAGAGACGCTTTTTATGGAGGTAGCGGATATTGCCGGCTTGTTAGAACAGCTGTCCCATATTGCGTCTGTCCTACATTGCATCTGTCCCATCTTGTATCCTATGGAATTTGTAGAAAAAAAAACATGGCATATTTTAGCAGAAACTTGCTTTTTGTACTGATCAAACTCGGAAATGACTTTCTTATTTTCGTCTTATCTTATGTGCTATAGATGAAGATGCTCGTTATATGCAGAAGATTATTGCCTCATCCATCTAATCATGGTTTTGAGTTTAATTTTGAATTTGGACAAAGTGATTTTAAATGATGTTAATCTGTTGGTTTTTCCCCAACTACTTTAGGTAACCCATTCCATCTTCGAATGCCACTGGAATTAGAAAAATAGATTTGGTTACCAGTCTTTCTAAAAGAAATAATCAAACAACTGTATTAAAAAAAAACGAGCGACCCGCAATCAGAACGAGCATATGCTAATGTGTGTTGTGTCGGAGGCGGACATTACAAAAATATCTTGTTTATCTGCAACTTTTGATTTTCACATTGATAAATTTATTACGTGCGTTTATTTAAAATATCTTTGTTTTTAAATGGGTCTTGTCTAAGAACTATAGTGACATGGTGGAGTTGGGTGAGACGTGTAGTATTCTGACAAGTTGATAATACATTACTGGTGTTTTATTAATCTATTCCCCTCTACCTCCACCTCTTAGCATCCCATTACTTTTATGTAAGTCCGTCTAGGAAGTGGGTCTACGAAAAGAGATGGGGGTAGGGGTGTTTTAAAAGATGAAGAACAGGTCACCAAAATGTTAAACATGTCATTCAAACCTGCCCCCCCCCCCTGTACCACTACATCCGGCCAGCCCATAATGCCCATATGGCTCCCAGGAAGCTACCTTCAATGACAAACGGTATGATGGACTGGAGCAACTGACAACCATGGAGCAGTTCATCACAAGTAGTGGACATGTTGTCTGAATCCTCCAAATCATAACAATTGAGAACGAAGAAGTATAAAATGGAGATAAATATAGATTTTATAAATGAAGATATAGATACAGATATCTATTGATATTTGTGATAGAGAATTTTGACTTTAAATCAAATTAAAATTTAAAGTTTTAACTTTAAACCAAAGTTATCCCATTTATCCCATTCAAACAAAGTCTAATAAAGCAGCATTTAGTGCTTATCATAAGATCAGATAGTTATCGAAATAATAAATATGACACTTTCAAGCAAATTATTATTGTCCGCTGTAAACAAATGGACTAGCTAACGTTAATGTCTCGTATGTTATGATAGTCTGGTCTACAGCTGTGCTACAATGGCAGTTGTGCATCACGAAAAGAACCACAACTCGGATTTACACCCGGAGCTATCGATCTTAACTTGTGGGTTATCTAAAATCCGTGTGTGCGGGTTTGGAAAGAAGGGGAGAGAAATACAAGCACTTGTGTGTCATTGTGTGCTATTTTCAAGCAATATTTTCTAAGCAAATAAAAAACAAAACAAAAATGATTTCTAAGTTGTTATTAATGAAGATACTACATTGCTATTTTATTATCTGATATTTATATATATTCTTTTATATCTTTATATTTATATAACATATATAACATATGATCTTATTTAGTATTTACTCCTGGCCGCGTTACGGCGTCAAGTCTACGCATATTTTTGAATGAGGTTTTGATAACTAACATAAAAACTTTCAAAATATACCAAGCTAGGGGCATTTTTCATTGATGATATTATGCCCATATTCATGTAAAGCTATCTCTCCAACGGTTTTATTATACTGTAAAGTAGTGTAAAGTAAAGGGTCTATCTGTCTATCTGTATCACGGCCTGAATTTTTTAGGTTTCTATCGAACTTTCTAACACTACACCCTAACGCTGAGTTACTTACACATCCGAATATGACGGGCTTGAATGTTGGCGAACTCTGAACATTATTGGCTAGTTCAGTGGTCGGCAAACTGTGGCACGCGTGCTAGACTTGGCACGCAGAGCAATTTTTAATGGCACGCGAAAGACCCCTGAAATGACAATTAATAAGTCTCTTTTACAAGAAATTGAGTGCTAGAGCGGGGATGACTTTTAGGACATTGGCACGCTGAATGAGTTAGAAATCCTACTTTGGAACACCAGAATCAAAAGGGTGCCGATCCCTGGGCTAGTTAATGCACTGGGGGAAGGGGGGGGGACATCCCCCTTGGTAGACCCAGATTTCATTGCACGGGACGAGCCTCTGATATAGAAAACACTATTTTTTACTATATGTTCTTTATGACTAGCCATTGACTCTAGAAAGAAGTACCCACTTGGAAAGGGAAAGAGAGGGGGGGGGGGGGAGGCAATATATATAATCATCGACATTTGCTCCTTCTAAACAGAAAATTATTCCGTCCTACGCTTAAGCGTGAGTAGAAAGAAAGTTATACATCCTACGCTCAATGCACTTTCTTACTTCCTGTATTTAAAACGTTAACGACCCAGCTGTTAACGTCAGAGTAAAGTGAGGATTAAATTTCTATCAAGAAACAAATTGCCTCCCCTTCCCTTCTAGGCTACACAAGAAAAAAAAGAGAACATAAAAATCCATGTAATTTAATTATATATATAGACCTTATATTTTAAATATCAGTTTGTTGTTTCCCTTTTATAAACGTGGTGTTGTATCTTTTATAGATATTTAAACCTTGTCTCTCTTTCTCTCGCTCACTCTCTCTCTCTCTCTCTCTCTCTCTCTCTCTCTCTTTCTCTCTCTCTCTCTCTTTACTTCTTCATATTAAAGTTAACGAGACGCTTACAAAACTTCTTGGGTGGTTCTTTTATTTTGGTTCAGACTGGATTTATTATTTCCGGTGAGATAAAAATGGTGTTGATGTTGTTTTGTTTTTTTTAAATTATTACACCTCTAGAAATGTACGCAGACTATGCTTTAAAACAAATTGTTTATCTCGAACCGGGTCTATCTACCACATGCTTGCAACCATCTCTAAATGATTTAAGTCTTTTTTTAAATAAATTTGTTGGGTTGATCATTATGATATGATCATTATGATAGATTTGAAAAAGTATTAAGGTTGGTGCTTAAAAGATTGGCAAGTAAGTTTTTTCCGAACTGCCCGCGCTTGTGAGAACAAAAAAGTAAAAGTAAAGTATTCCGACGGACCACCAGTTTCCGTGGCCACTGCATACTAGATGATTGTGTGGCCAACACAATGCACAGCCGCCTTTACTTTAGCCCATCAGGTACCCATCAGAGCTGGGTAGACTCAGAAACACCCTCAAATCCTTTGGAAAAAATCCTAGCCTGCACCCAGGACCCTTGGATTGCCAGTCGAACGCGTTGCCGCTCGGCAAACCGTACCCCTTGTAAGAATACTAACTCTAATCTTTCTGTGTTCGAAACTTTGAATTCCTTCTTTTGTTCTTCTCTTGTGTCTGGAGGTGAGGAGTACGGGTCACCAAAGGAATACTAGTGCCTATACTATTTCGTATGATATTTCATATGGGAGCGGAGGGTGGAGAATGAAACCCTACTCACTTAATCTGCCCAGTGTCTCCCTTTGAATGTGATCTTAGGGGAGATATCAGTCCCTCTATCCGCGATCTGTATGTGACGATGACATTGTGGCTAGCAACTGTGGTAGACTTGGTAATTAGGAACCTGTTTTTCCCGTTATCTCTGCAGTTTGTCTTTGGAGAACTTATCGGGACAGAGTGAGAGCTGGTCTGTCCATTAGATTAAAGTAAAGTCATCCCACAGGACCCAATAGATCCATGGGGGCATGTGAAGTGGCGTTCACCAGTTTCCGCGGCTATGGCATACAAGGAGATTGTGTGGCCGGAACAATGCTCAGCTGCATATAGTTTGCAAGCTCCAAACCCGGGTAAAAGATCCTGGTCTTCACCAAGGATTCTATCCGAGGACTTTCGGCACGCCAGCCACTCGTCCACCGCGGCCCCTGTTCATTAGGGTGGGAGGTGAATATTCCACTTACCAAGTCTGGCACGTGTGCCGTAGGTTGTCGACCACTGGTCTATACAACCTTCTAGTACGCATTTTCTTTTGCATTCTGAAAACTTCGGGGAAAATCCGTTCTAGCACTTTCTGCACTAAAATCTATGTAAGGCATGCAGTGGTTTGGTTAAGTTGTTGTTTTTTACTTAGATACAAGGAAGCTACTTATTACCAGTGAAGCAGAATGTTGTCATTTGACATTTGCTCAACCATTAAACTCTACTCTACACATTCATCGAGTGGCTTGAGTGTATTATTTTATAGTGGACAGGATACTATAAAGACGACAGAGTACCCAGATTTATAAAGCTAGCTTTGAGGCCAGTGGGCACAGCAGTGTAGAGCTCATCTTCTTGGAAACATTGCAACACCAAACTTTATTTACGCTCCCTCCCCCCCCCCCCCGCCCGCCCCACCTGACGTCAGTTAGACAGAGTAGTGCCCAACACTCACCAACGACTGATTTAACTCGATTCCAGAACATTACAAGGTGTGAGAATCGTCATGCCCTGCCAGACAGTAGCGTAAGTGGCCGCTCCCCCTACGACCATTTTCGAAAAAAAGGGCCTCCTCGGGAAAAAATAATTTACTAATTTTTACAAGCCATGTAGCACAATATATACTGTTTCTAATATTTTTTTTTTTTAAATTGCATTTTTACAATTTAATTTGTTACAATATGATTAATGAACCTTATTAGATATAGTTAATTTTAGTTTAATTTAATTTGATACGAAGTGAAGGTCACACTCTAGCAGGGGCCGACCCCAGCGAATGGTGTGCCAATCTAGGATTTTTAAATCATTCAGCGTGCCAACAGCCTAAAAGTCAACCTGCTCTATTATACTTGTTTTCTTATAAGATAAATAAGTAATTTAAATCCGTAGCTAGACAAAGGTCAAAAGCAAAGGAACTATAGAGAAAATCGTTAAAGCGTTTTATATTTAATTTTAAAAAATAATGTGTATGTTATTATCATCCTTTTTATTAGCATTTATACCAAATACAAAATTATATTACCAAACTTTCACATTTATGGTAACTATTTTGTAAATGTTATCATTTAGTTGTCAGTTGTCAAGATACATATCTATCACCTGATGTTATTGATTTGATTGTGATATTTTATTTTCAGTTTAACTGAGATGTTCCTTATTTAATGTTCACACATACGTTGTATCCATTGAACGACGTTTAGAGGAATGGATACAAACTAATCATACAAACTGGGTAGTTAATGTAATGTTCAGAAAATGTGCATACATTATATTAGTCATATAATATTTATACAATTTTCAACTACTTTTTGACAGTTTGGTCATTATAAAGTTATAACTTTTAGACCATTTAATGTTTTATAAAATAAAATTAAAAACATAATATTAGAAATATTAGCGGAAATAGAAGTAGCTAATTATCTCCCTTTAATTAAAATAAAGATTATAAATTGGATTCAATAGTGATGTCAAACAAGTAATGTTTTGTAATATAACAAATATTACTGACTAATTATTATTTCCTTACATAAACTAGCGTTGTGGTATTCATTACACGATTTTATTATTAGAGGTATAAAATTAATTTACGTTAAACAGTTGTAAGTAAACATTTCCTGTATTAATTTTTTGTCCATTCAACCTTGAGGAGTTTATCTCGTAAACAATTTGGCACATTTCGATGTCTATTTCATTATAGGTTTAAAATTCAACTGGCTACGTTTTAAAATCGTCAATATCCCTAAACTTTTTTAAAAAGTAACTACATCAAAGAAGGTCGTAGTAAGATTAAGCCAGTTATGCTTGATTAGGTATAAAAAAAATCAATTTCAAAGTCTTGAAACTCCGCTTTGAGTGCTTCGATGTGCTTCTAAAAAAGCCCAACTATCTATCTTAATACATGCCTTTGTTAAGGGCAGTGCATATAATTAAATGTAGTGAAAGTGATTTTACTCAACATAAATATTACTGAAAAATATAATTGTTTTTATTTTAATCAATAATAAAACACCTCTTGGAGGTATTTCGCGTGCCATTGAAAATCGCTCTGCTTGCCATGTTTGGCACGCTTGCCTTAGATTGTCGACCTCTGCTCTATTGGATACCAGGTCATAAGGAGGAACGGCCAACTGTTTGTGTCTAGCTTTTACGGTAATGTATCAGTGGTGCGTGGACACAGCAGAGCTAGTTCTCCGAGCCCCAAAAGAGTACGCTCGCTCGCATTCTAAATAAACTAACCCATAAAAACACAATTTTTATTATACTCCCTTTCTTTGTAAACTAAGTTTATATTTAATTTATATTTTGATAGATTAAAATAAATATAAGTGATATCATACCTTATGAATTTCCACACTAAAATTTTGCGCATCCTTTTTATTCTAGCATTGGCCCGCAAAATCCATAAAAAGATAACTCGCTTTGTTTCGGCTATATTGTGTAGTTTTCATTCTATTTATTTCGTAAAAACGAACATATCTGAAAAGTTTATTTACTTTCGTCTCTTCCGGTAAAGGCAGCCATGTTTCCATTTTCTTCAATTCGCAAATTTGTCGAAGGTATTAGTGACTATTCCAAAGGCTATGATGCTGAAAATTTGATATAATGTATTGTTAGTCTGGACAAGTCTGCGACCCAAGTTTCAGCTCGATTGGACGACGGGAAGTGGTCGAAAAGTCGATGCAAAGTTTTGCTAACAACCAAGCAAGCAAGCAGACAGACAGAAAATACAAGTTAATAGAAAGGGAGTAAAAAAGGTGGGGTTAAAGTCTGGTGTACTCATTGAAAATTAATAATGTGACTTAAAGCGCGCTGGCTTTTTCCTTTTCGGTCGTATATGTGTAGTGATCGAAAACTTGAAGAAAAGAAGAGAAATAACTTTTTTTTTAAAGAAATTCCGTTTGTTATGGATATAACCGTCGGGTGTGTTTCTTTAATAGGAGAGAGGAAAAAATGAGAAAAGAATAGAGCGTTCCTAACACGTATCATAGAGACAGTGTTTTGTAATTGACACATAGATACAGTCAATAAAAATGTTGAAACTATTTTTTTTAAATCTCTTTAAAAATGTCAATATTTGGCGATTTATCTCGTCTTTCAAAATTTAAACGAAGAAGAATTCAGTCCTAGAGTAGCATTCGCATTGATTCTATAAATACTTTTCGACAGTAGATGTTCATCCCGAAAATGAGCAGTAAATGCAATCAATTTTGCAGGAATTCCCATCACTAATAGTTGCTAGTAATCTGGAAACATTGCTAAAAGTGGGGCCTTTTTCCTAAAAGTTCGCTCTCCCTAGCGTCATAACCTGGCTACGCCACTGCTGCCAGACACTGTATCGCTTCATCCACCACTCTTGTCCGTGTATTCCTCCCATCCCTTCAGGGGTCGGGTTCGTGTGATGTGTGGGTAGGGGAGGGGGAATAATCGATACAGGCTTAGACGTGATATCGATCTTACATTTCTCGCTGGGGGCGTTACACGTCTGACAAAAAAAATGAAAGAAAGAAATGAGCGTGTGCTTGATGGGTAACTTAAAGATAGCAACTTGTTTCTGGTGCTTACTGTGTCTTGTCTCATGAAGGAATTATGTGTGTTTGAACATGTCTAAATGTGTCCCTGGTTTTCGTATATGTCTAGATGTGGTATGTGTACATACTATTTGTGTGTCTAAATGTGGCTATAATATGTTGTTTGTGTGTCTATATGTTTCCCTGTATGTATTTGTATGGGTCAAGATGTGTCTGCGTGTGTCCAAATATATTTTTGTTTGTGTCCAAAATTTATGTGTGTGATTTTGTTGTTTCTAAATAAACTCTGTCTGTGTGTATGTTTAAATTTATTCGTGTGTGTTTATCGTTGTTTATATTTATAAGTGTTTAAATGTGTATGTGCGTGTCCAAATGTCTCTGTGCATGTGTTTGTCAACATGTGTCTGTGTGTAAATTTGTATGTGTCTAACCATACCTGTGATTAAGTATGTTTCTATTAATGTGGTATCTAAGCCTGTGTCTGGTCGTTGGTTTGTTTGATTAACGAGTTCTTTTGGCATATTTGCAATTATGTGCATGTTTACTTGCGTTTGTTTGTTTCTGTGCATGCTTGTATGTCCCTGTGGGTATTTTATTAGTATGTGCATTGGTTTGATACGCGGTATGTGTATGCGTGTGTGTGTGTGTGTGTATGTGTGTCTCTGTGTGTCTCTGTGTGTGTATGTATGTGTGTCGCTGTGTCTGTGTGTCTCTGTGTCTCTGTATGTATGTGTGTGAGTGTGTGTCTGGTGCGCGAGAGAGCCAGTAGCTATGTGAGAAATACTGACCAATGTGAAATGTCTATGCGTTGTATAACATACTGCAGGGATCGGCAACCTACGGCATGCGTGCCAGACGTTAGAACGCAGACCGATTTTTAATGGCACGCAGACGACACCCAAAAATACTACTTCAAGTTTCTTCTACAAGAAAAGAGCAGGGTGAATGTTAGGCTGTTGGCACGCACAATGAATTTTGAAATCCTACTTTTGCACACTATTATCAAACGGTTGCCGCCCCCTCCCCCCTCCCCTGAACTCCTGTGTCATCCAGCTGGACACAGTGATAACCTTACAATCGCGAATGGTTTGTACATGAATGGTCAACTAAATGTATTGAATAAACACTAGAAAAGCAGTTAAGTGTTTGTCTTGTTCCGTAAGTATTGAATAGTTGGATAAAGCCATTCCACGGAGAAACAGATTAATATTCAATCTAAGGTCAAGATAAAACTTTGGAGACACCGCTTTATGGTAGCGGTAAATGTCCAATAGCTATAGCGCAAAAGCATACGCGAAATGCTCAGATCATAAGGACAAAAACACTTTCCTTATGCGAGAACAAATGCATGTATAAGTACTCTTCCTTCCCGAGCGGCATCCGGGCATGGAATGGGTTGCCTGAACAAACCAGGAAAACCACTACCTTATTTAAAACACTCATAGAAATGCAGTACTAAACTCAAACCACGGATGAGCGTAGGACGCAATCATCTTTTTTTTTTTATAGAAGGAGCGTCTGTGATGTAGCCTATAAGATAAGATCAAGATAAACGAGTAAAGCACCTCTTCATTCTTTTTCGTGGCAACGACATACTAGAGAAGTGTGTGGCCAGCACAGTGATCAGCCGCCTTTTACGTTTCTCTTACAAATGTCTGGTATCTTTCAGATCAGGGTAACATGAGTACCCCCCCCCCTTTTTTTTCCCCAGTCTTCGAAAGGATTCGAACCCGGGACCTTTGCAAAGGCTTTCTGAGCACGCGGACGTATGGGATCTACGTGTTAGTGCCCTGTCCACTTCCTGGCCGATGGCCATTACTTTACACACCGCGTGTCAATGTGTACATGAGCTACTAGGGATCAGTGGCTTTTGTTTATGTAGACCGGGGTGAATTGGGAAACATTTTGGTAAATTTTTTTGTTTGTTTGTATCCAAAGGATTAAAACTAGATTTAAAGAAGGGTTAGTTTATTGACAATCTGGAATCAGATCTAAGTAATCAGGATCAAATGAGTATTTTGGCTACAAAGTGTAACATTATGATTCATTTCTGGTCACTCTTCTTTGGCTAGGCCTGAGGCTTTCTAACTATCTTTTAATTTCACTTTTTAGTTTCTTGTTGTTTTTTTCTCAGTGACACTTTCTATCATTTCGTTTGAAATTTCGCTCATTTTTTTTTCTTCGTCTCACTCTCTTTCTTTCTATTTTTCAGGTTTTCACTAGAACTATCTTTCTCTCTTTGAATCGCTCTTTCTATTATCTCTCTATAAATCAATCTCTCTCTCTCTCTCTCTCCATTTCTTTCTTTATTTTTTACACTTTTATTTTTCAAATTGCTTTTTCTCCCTTTTTCTATCTCTTTCTTTTTTTCATTTTTCCCTTCTCCCTCGTGTCTCTCTCAATTTCTCTCTCTCTCTCACACACACACACACACAAGATTTATCTTCTTTCTTTATCTCACTCACCCCACTCACTCTTTCTGTCTTTCTATCTTAATTCACTTTATCTCAAACTCTCTCTCTTTCTCTCCATTTCTCTTTCTTTCTCTTTCACACCTTCTCACTACACAACTTTCGTTTTATTCTTTTCTCTCTCTCTCTCTCTCTCTCTCTCTCTCTCTGTTATTCATCAAATCTCCTTTTAGCAAGTATGTTTCTACCCGAGTCTTATGTCCGTTTAATACCTTTCTCATCTTTTACCTCCCTACTCTCTCTTCTTCTCCTTCTCTCTCTCTCTCTCTCTCGTTCATTCTCCATTATTTACATTCTTTCTTCCTTCTCCTTTGATGTTGTTTCTAGTTCTGTATTCCATGTACATGAATCACTTGAGTGGCGACAAGTCTGACCTCAGTGTGGCCACGGCAAGCCCCTCGTCCCTCTTCCATCAGTCTTCATACAATTACTGGCACCAACCTCTCTACAATACTCACATGTTTCATACAATTACTGGCACCAACCTCTGCTATACTCACATGTTTCATACAATTACTGGCACCAACCTCTGCTATACTCACATGTTTCATACAATTACTGGCACCAACCTCTGCTATACTCACATCTTTCATACAATTACTGGCACCAACCTCTGCTATACTCACATCTTTCATACAATTACTGGCACCAACCTCTGCTATACTCACATCTTTCATACAATTACTGCCACCAACCTCTCTACAATATTCACATGTTTCATACAATTACTGGCACCAACCTCTCTACAATACTCACATGTTTCATACAATTACTGGCACCAACCTCTGCTATACTCACATCTTTCATACAATTACTGGCACCAACCTCTGCTATACTCACATCTTTCATACAATTACTGCCACCAACCTCTCTACAATATTCACATGTTTCATACAATTACTGGCACCAACCTCTCTACAATACTCACATGTTTCATACAATTACTGGCACCAACCTCTGCTATACTCACATCTTTCATACAATTACTGGCACCAACCTCTCTACAATATTCACATGTTTCATACAATTACTGGCACCAACCTCTGCTATACTCACATCTTTCATACAATTACTGGCACCAACCTCTGCTATACTCACATCTTTCATACAATTACTGGCACCAACCTCTCTACAATATTCACATGTTTCATACAATACTGGCACCAATCTCTGCTCTACTCACATCTTTCATACAATTACTGGCACCAACCTCTGCTATACTCACATCTTTCATACAATTACTGCCACCAACCTCTCTACAATACTCACATGTTTCATACAATTACTGGCACCAACCTCTGCTATACTCACATGTTTCATACAATTACTGGCACCAATCTCTGCTCTACTCACATCTTTCATACAATTACTGGCACCAACCTCTGCTATACTCACATCTTTCATACAATTACTGGCACCAACCTCTCTGCTATACTCACCTCTTTCATACAATTACTGGCACCAACCTCTCTGCTATACTCACATCTTTCATACAATTACTGGCACCAACCTCTCTGCTATACTCACATGTTTCATACAATTACTGGCACCAACCTCTGCTATACTCACATCTTTCATACAATTACTGGCACCAACCTCTCTACAATACTCACATGTTTCATACAATTACTGGCACCAACCTCTGCTATACTCACATCTTTCATACAATTACTGGCACTAACCTCTGCTATACTCACATCTTTCATACAATTACTGGCACCAACCTCTCTACAATACTCACATGTTTCATACAATTACTGGCACCAACCTCTGCTATACTCACATCTTTCATACAATTACTGGCACCAACCTCTGCTATACTCACATCTTTCATACAATTACTGGCACCAACCTCTGCTATACTCACATGTTTCATACAATTACTGGCACCAACCTCTGCTATACTCACATGTTTCATACAATTACTGGCACCAACCTCTGCTATACTCACATCTTTCATACAATTACTGGCACCAACCTCTCTACAATACTCACATGTTTCATACAATTACTGGCACCAACCTCTGCTATACTCACATCTTTCATACAATTACTGGCACCAACCTCTGCTATACTCACATCTTTCATACAATTACTGGCACCAATCTCTGCTCTACTCACATCTTTCATACAATTACTGGCACCAACCTCTCTGCTATACTCACATGTTTCATACAATTACTGGCACCAACCTCTCTGCTCTACTCACATCTTTCATACAATTACTGGCACCAACCTCTGCTATACTCACATGTTTCATACAATTAGCTAATAAGAAAACTATAGAACCTTAAGAAATAATAACAACTAATTTAATCAGTAAAAACTTTATTAGGGCCTAAAAAGTAATTAGGCCTAAGGATATATTTGTGTACATAGATAAATATAGGTTTGAGCGTAATTAAAATGTCATAAGTTTAGTGAATTTTGTTTAATTACTATAATTGCCTTCATCAATATCACTTTATATTATATCCGGCGAAGCTAGTCCACATGTTGCTATCCAGCGAGGAGGTTAAAAATAGCCCTACAAAATCTGAGATACCAAAATGGAAAAAAAACTCGAACATAAATATGGTTTGAAGGAAACGCTTATATAACTTATTTATTTATATTATTTATATATATATTTATATATCACTAAATTTATATTTGTATATGTGCAGGTTTGTTTTTGTACCCTAGTCGTGCAAGCATCATGGCGGATCCAGGAAACTGGGATGAGATTGCCAAGAACCACAGTGTCCACCAAGAGGCTTACGACTTCGTGGAAAAACTCAAGGCTTTGGGGGTCAAGCCAATGTCGGCCCTGACCCCAGAGGAAGCCAGAAAGCAGTACGATGAATTGGCTATGCAACTTTCAGGGGAGGTAACAAAGACAAAAATCAAACACTGTTCATATCGTCTGGTGTTTCAATATATTTGATTTATATTCGACAGGTGTTCTCCTTTTATAATGATTCATAATGGTATATGATTTTGAAATAATTTTCTTTAGGAAATAGTAATAAAGTACCCGTCGGACCATGCTACACATAGGGCTGGTGAAGCAGTTCACCAGTTTCTGTGGCATCGGCATACTAAGGATATGTGTGGCCAGTAAAATGCCCTGCCGCCTTTACCTTACGCCAACTAATGTCAGGTACCCATCAGACCTGGGTAGACTCAGGGACACCCTCCACTCCCGGGAACAAATCCTAGCCTTCACCAGGATTGGAACCCAGGACCTTCGGTACACCAGCCGAACGCGCTGACAAGCCAGCCACCGTGCGCTCTCCCCTCTATTTGTGTGTGGAAATACTTCCTGGAAATTTCATATATAATAAACAAAATGCTTGAGTGTGTTATAAACATTTTTATACATTTTTCGGAACATTCACATTTCTGTAGAATTGAATGCTTGAACTTATATACAATAAAATTCAACTTCACTGGTTTATAATAAGTCGCTCTTGTAGCTAAGCCAAAATTAACAGTAACACTAACTTCTAAATTCGTGTAGGTGCAGAACGTACTAGAATGGAATTTCCCGAAGCTTTCCGAATGCAAAAGAAAAGCCGTACTATAAAGAGACTGCGAGAAAACATATTGGTGTATAACGTTATAAGAAATAAATAAATACACAAATACTCTCTGCGCCAAAGTTAAATATCAGTAAAAAAAAAACTCTACGTGAAGTAGAGAGACAATCTCAAATACAACGTAGACACTATTATTACATGCTGTTCAACAAGGTGTACCTCGAAATAACAAAATAATAAATATGGAGTTTATAAAAATCAATTGGTCAAATGTCATGATCAGTTCTTCCACAGTGTTATGTAAGATCGTACTGACGTGGGCGATGGTATGGGTGTTTATGTAGTCGTCCTTTCAATATTAGTCCATGTCAGTGAACTGTCAGTTGAGTGGCCTGTTTGCAAAAGAGGGAAAAAGGGGGGGGGGGGGGATAATGCAAAGGAGAAGGGGGCCAAAGCTTCAAGGTGGGGGGGGGAATGCAAATATTACAAGATGGCGGCGGGGTGAAGGGTCAAATACTGCAAGATAGGAATGACGGCAATCTTATTTTGAACTTTTGGTGGTTATCAAATTTTGAACTTTTGCACCATTTCAT
Organism: Anisus vortex; assembly: GCA_949126835.1. Taxonomy (NCBI): domain Eukaryota; kingdom Metazoa; phylum Mollusca; class Gastropoda; family Planorbidae; genus Anisus; species Anisus vortex. The sequence goes on from OX421504.1 coordinate 13,394,656, forward strand.
CCTAAACTATTTAAAAACTAATAATGTATCTTATTTTATATACCCGCCTCTTGTTTACGCCACTGGTCCCTGTTGTTTTTAATCTATTTCATCCTCGCGTTCCTCCATTATACTTAGTTTACATTGGGTAAATGTAGTTCTGTGTAATCTCTTACGTGAGGCAAGGTGGCCGAGCGGCAGCGCACTCGACGGTCGTACTGAAATTCCTGGGTTCGAATTCTGGTGAACGCTAGGATTTGATCCCGGGTCTGGAGGATGTCCCTGATTCTACCCAGGTCTGATTGGTACCTGACTTTAGTTGGGGTAAAGTAAAACGAAGCTGGTCTTGGTGCTTGCCATACAATCCTCTAGTGCGCCGTGGCCAAAGAAACTTGTGAACACTACTTCACCGGACCTATGGATCAATTTGTATCAGACTGGATAGTTCACTTATTTATTTTATCTCCAACAGGTTGAGTTTGACGGTGAAGTCAGTGAGGTAGTGGTCCCTTCACCGGACTGCGCCAACGGTATCCCACTGACCGTCTACAAGCCGTCCGGCAGGCCGGACACGCCCGTGATCCTCCTGTACTTCCATGGGGGCGGCCTGCTCTTCTTCAACCGGAGGAGCTACGAGACCTGCCTGAAGACCATCGCCAGGGACTCGGGCGCCGTCGTGGTGAACGTGGGGTACAGGCTGGCCACAGAGTCCGACGACCCTATGGCGCCCTTTGACGACGCCCTGCGAGTGACCAAGTGGGTGCTGGAGAACAAGGAGGCCGTGGGTGGCACGCCCGCCAGCAAGGTTGGGGTCGGAGGGGACAGCGCCGGAGGTCAGCTTGCGATCTCTGTGACGAATGACCTCCAAGGGCTGGAGTTCCAGGTTCTGGTCTACCCAAACGCTGATCTGTCATACGAACATCCATCCTTACAGGTAGGGAAGGAAATGGAATGTTACAATAGTGTTACATTTGTGAAGATTAAAATCAAAATGCGATTATAATATAACAAATAATCATTTGTGATAGACTATATAAAATTTGTAAGAGAAATATGTAAATAATACTTTGTTTAAAGGAAAGTTCTTTATTTTAAAAAAAATTGTTTGCATACAATGTAATACTAAGTATTTTTATCCAATGGGCTGTAATACTGTGAATACATCTAATGTCATAATAAGGATAATAATATGGTTAATGGAATACTAGGCATATTATAACAGGTCTAATGTAATACTACGTATAATATTTCTAACGTAATACTAATTATAGTAGGACTAATATGATACTAAGTAGGCTTATACTATGTCTAATGTAATACTAAGTATAATAGGTCTAATGTAATACTAAGTATAATAGGTCTAATGTAATACTAAGTTAAGTAGGTCTAATATAATACTAAGTAGGCCTATAGGCTACTATGTCTAATGTATATATGGCATCCTTCAATCCTCAAGGGACGATGGCTGTCTCCTTTTTCTCTGCCTCTCGCCTTTCTCCTGTCTCGTTTCTCTTCACTTCTTTCTGTGAGGGTGGCTTCTGCAGCTTGAGTGCCCTTGCGCACCTTGGACCGCCAGGAGGTGCGTTCCTCAGCAAGGCTTTCCCACGTTTTGGGCTCAATGCGGGCCAGTAATAAGTCTTTTTTGCAAACGTCTTTGAAACGCAGGCAAGGGCGACCTCTCCTTCTTGTTCCGGCTGCCAGCTCTCCATACAGCAGGGCTCTTGGTATGCGTTCCGCACTCATCCTGTGGACATGGCCTATCCATCGAAGGCGCCTCTCACTCAGGATTGAGTTTATACTCAGCATATGGCTTCTCCTGAGCACCTCCACATTTGTGACTCTTTCCTGTCATTTGATGTGGAGTATCCTGCGCAGGCATCGCAGGTGAAAGCTATTGAGCTGCTTTATTTGCTTAGCGTATGTAGCCCAGGTCTCGCTTCCGTAGAGGAGTGTGCTTAGCTCACAGGCCTGGTAGACAGAGATTTTCGTCCTATCAGTGAGTTGGGCATTATCCCATACTCTTTGGTTGAGCCTTGCCATTAAAGATAATGCCTTGCCGATTCTGGTTTGATTTCTTTTTCCAGGGACAGTGAGCTTGAGATGTTGCTGCCAAGGTAAGTGTAGTCCTCGACAACATCCAGAGTGTTTCCCTCAATGGAGATTGCTGGGAGGCATTCTGTACCTTGCCTCATAATATTGGTCTTTTTTAGGCTTATTGTTAGGCTGAATTCTTTGCACGCCTCCGAGAATCTACTGACCATGGGCTGGAGCCATTCCTCTGTATGTGAAGCAAGAGCTGCATCATCAGCGAAAAGCATTTTTTTTTTATTAATACGGTTTCCACTTTGCTCTTTGCACGGAGCCGGGCTATGTTATAGAGATTTCCATCGGCCCTAGTATGGATGTTCACGCCCTCGGAGCAGTTCTCAAAAGCATATCGGAGGAGTACTGAGAAGAAGATACCAAAGAGTGGTCTAATGTCTAATGTAATACTAAATATAATAGGTCTAATGTAATGCTAAGTATAATAGGTCTAATGTAATACTCAATATAATAGGTCTAATGTAATGCTAAATATAATAGGTCTAATGTAATGCTAAGTATAATAGGTCTAATGTAATACTAAATATAATAGGTCTAATGTAATGCTAAGTATAATAGGTCTAATGTAATGCTAATAGGTCTAATGTAATGCTAAGTATAATAGGTCTAATGTAATGCTAATAGGTCTAATGTAATACTAAATATAATAGGTATAATGTAATACTAAATATAATAGGTCTAATGTAATACTAAATATAATAGGTCTAATGTAATACTAAATATAATAGGTCTAATGTAATACTAAATATAATAGGTCTAATGTAATACTAAATATAATAGGTCTAATGTAATACTAAGTATAATAGGTCTAATGTAATGCTAAATATAATAGGTCTAATGTAATGCTAAGTATAATAGATCTAAAGTAATACTAAATATAATAGGTCTAATGTAATGCTAAATATAATAGGTCTAATGTAATACTAAATATAATAGGTCTAATGTAATACTAAATATAATAGGTCTAATGTAATGCTAAATATAATAGGTCTAATGTAATACTAAATATAATAGGTCTTATGTAATACTAAATATAATAGGTCTAATGTAATACTAAATATAATAGGTCTAATGTAATACTAAATATAATAGGTCTAATGTAATACTAAATATAATAGGTCTAATGTAATAGGCTACTAAATATAATAGGTCTAATGTAATACTAAATATAATAGGTCTAATGTAATACTAAATATAATAGGTCTAATGTAATACTAAATATAATAGGTCTAATGTAATACTAAATATAATAGGTCTAATGTAATACTAAATATAATAGGTCTAATGTAATACTAAGTATAATAGGTCTAATGTAATGCTAAATATAATAGGTCTAATGTAATGCTAAGTATAATAGGTCTAATGTAATACTAAATATAATAGGTCTAATGTAATGCTAAATATAATAGGTCTAATGTAATACTAAATATAATAGGTCTAATGTAATAATAAATATAATAGGTCTAATGTAATACTAAATATAATAGGTCTAATGTAATACTAAATATAATAGGTCTAATGTAATACTAAATATAATAGGTCTAATGTAATACTAAATATAATAGGTCTAATGTAATACTAAATATAATAGGTCTAATGTAATACTAAATATAATAGGTCTAATGTAATACTAAATATAATAGGTCTAATGTAATACTAAATATAATAGGTCTAATGTAATACTAAATATAATAGGTCTAATGTAATACTAATAGGTCTAATGTAATACTAAATATCGTTGAAGAAGTCTGAGCCTGTAACTAAGCGCAGTAATCAAAAGCGTTTTTCCATTTACGTACAACTGGGTGGCACTGCACCTTCCTATCTTTGGGATATCATCACTAAGCATGTTGCGCCATCAAAGGGTCTGCTCTCCCCCATCGTAGTATTTGCTCAGGGTTTCCGGTATTGTGAGCTTGCTAAATTGAATAGTATGGAAAATATAATATAAATATTAATTATTATTAATAAAAAATATATATCTAATGCTATATTAGGCATATATATAATGTAATTCTATGCAAATATTCTCTTATGTAATAATACTATGTGTATATCTATTGTAAACAACGATGCCATCACACATTACCAGAGCAGACGATATAAAAAAATGGTTGCATGCTTCGGGCTTTGGGCTCATCGGGAAGATTGTGTTTTCACATATATATATACCCACACCAGATAATACAAGATAAAATAAACGCATATCATAGACATGAACAGATTACTCTGATTACACTCTTTCTGCTGCGCACAGGGCATGTACTACTGGACACCTCAACTGCATAAAACCAGATAAAACGGGCACGTTTCCCTATCTGTAGCACATCATAGTTTACACTGATCTGCACTTCAAGACCTACGCACTATTTATCTCCCCAAAAATACCGAGCTTTTCAAACATCTTATGTCAGAGGTCGGAAACCTACAAAACGCGTTTCAGACTTGGTACACAGAGCAATTTTCAATGGCACGCAGAAGACCTCCAAAATGTAGTCCAATTCAAGTTTCTTCTACAAGAAATTGATTGGTGGCGCAGGTTGACTTTTAGTCTGTTGTACGCTGACTGAATTAGAAATCTTACTTTGGCACACTATCATCAAAAGGTTGCCGACCCCTGCCCTACACACAGATAAAGAACAGCCGCGGAAAGTGTGTAAATTTTTGCACCAAACCTCTGGTCGAATTGGCAAATGTCCAGATAGCCGTTGGATCTATATAATAACATGATAAGAATGTTAAATGTAATAAATATGTTTGACTCCAAGCCAGGGGTCGGTAGCCTAAGGGACGCGTGCCAAACCTGGCACGCAGAGCGATTTTCAATGGCACGCGAAATACCTCCAAGAGGTTTTTGTTATTGATTTAAAAAAAAAACATTTTCCGGTTCTGAATGAGGAAAACTGACTGTTGAGTTTCTGATTGACATAGCGACTCATTTCAGTGATTTTGTATTGATACTGGACATATCTTGCCGTGAAATCAATTATGAAACATTTAACTACATGTAGACTATAGGCTATCTCTATATTTAGGCATATATTTAAGATCGATAGTTGGTTTTTTTCAGAAGTACATCGAAGCATTCAAAGCGGAGTTTTCTAATCAAAGGCGAGACTTTCAAATTGATGGACTTTTTTTTCATACAACATCAAGCCTAACTGATTTGATCTTACTACAACTTTCTTAGATGTCGATCTTTTTTTAAGTGGAGTGATGTTAGCGATTTTAAAATGCAGCAAATTGAATTTTAAACATTTACAAAACGGACATTCCAATGTGTCCATTTGCGGAAAAATTCTAGAGAGAAGCTGCTTAGGAAAGTCGTCTGTTATTCCCAACTGCTAGGCAGTCGCTTTTTGCTTTCAGCTTTTGGTTCAACTTACACTTGTGAACAGATTTTATCGCACATAACAGCAATATTTTAAGCATACAAAGAGGTCACCTACACTTTACCGCTCTTTAATTGATACAGACTAATTACATTAAATACGTTTTTATGCTCATCTTCTTTAATTAAACATAAATATAAGTAATTCTAAAATAAATTTATTTTTATTATTAATTTAATGAATATAAGAGACTTATTTAATAGCCCTGATTTCTGTAATTATTAATGTTTAAAATATAAACTCCTTAAGGCTGGGGGGCACGTTTTAGGCACTTTTTTTAAATTTACCGACCAAAACGTCTGAAACTTTAACCACATAACTAGTATGAAATATCATTCAGGGCGATCAATTTTAAATATTTTTTTTATGCATTGGTTGCCATGGCAACGGCCGCCATATTGGATTTTATAGGTGTTTTTAAAAATTGATCTCCTCTATAACTTTTATACCTACAAATACAATATTTGATACATTTGGTAAACATATGAATTTACAACAGAAAGCTCTACCCACTTTTTTAAAATTTAAGATATTTAATTTTTTATAAATTTTTTCTTAAGGCACTTTTTAAATAGTTATTTTTTTGCAAAAATACTCAACGTTTGCACCTATAAAATTAAAATAAAACAAAAAATTAAAAATCCAAGTAGAACATTCTGTTGAAATAGGTGCTTAGATAAAAATTACAAAGTCTCAATATAATCGGTAAAGAAATGTGAGAGGAGTGGTAAAAATAAGGTACAAAATAATTATTTTGAGTAAAACGCAAAAAAGTAAGAAGAGTTTGAAAAACACGAAATTTATCAAGTACTTAATATAACAATGAACATGAAATTTATTAGCAATAGTATAAGGAATACTGAAAAAAAATTTCATTTTGATTAGTTTGTAAAAAAAATTTTTTTTACGAAAAATACATACTAAACCTATAAAGACAATAAAATAAGAAAACTCAGCATTTTTTTCTAGAATATAAAATTAACCAACTAATACTTAAATTTAGCTAGTTCAAGTTATTGTAATTAGTATCAAGATAAAAATGGCAAAGTTTTAATAGAATATGCTTAGAAATGTGAAACTTGTAAGAAGAAGAAATAAAAATTAATATTTTTTAAAAAACGCAAATAAGTCAGAAAAACATGAAAATAAAATTTTTTCTTATAAAAATTCGAAATAAAACGCTTGTTTTTTTCTTTCGACCAAATGTAGTTAATTATTGCGTAGGATAAAACTACGTATCTATTAGTATAAAGAACTATAAGCATTTTGCTTTTTTACTGTGAGTTTCGAGGTGTCAAACATGTAAAAATTTTACATTTTCTTCACCGCTTAGCTACATACATACCATTTTAAAAAAATATTAAAAAAAAAACTATTGCGCTTTTTACTATAAGAGTGGCATTTTTGTATAAAAAAAAATGGTTGAACTTATTTAATTAAGTAAAACCTAAAAATCAGTACCCGAGTTGAATACCCCTAAAATGGGGTGCCGTACCCAGCCTTAAATGGACAAAAAATTAATGTATTAAATGTTTATTTACAGCTGTTTAACGTAAATTATTTTAACCATCTAACAATTCAATCTTGTAATGAATACCATAATGTTGTATTTATATAAAGAAATATATTTGTTATATTACAAAACATAACATGTTTGGCATCACTATTGAATCAAATGTAGAAACGTGTTTTAATTAAAGGGAGATAATAAGCCCGTTTTATTTGCACTAATATTTCTAATGTTTATTTTTTTTTTTCTTTCTTAAAAGAATACATCGCTTACAATTTATAAGTTTGAAATCAAACTATAAAACATATTTGAAAATTATATAAACATTATATGATTAAAGAATGTATATATGTATATTTTTAAGCATTACATTAACTACCCAGTTTGTATAATTATAACGTATTTCTTCCGCTGAACTACAGTTGAAACCTCTATCAGAGATATTTTATAACACATTAAAAGGGCTTCTCGGTTCAATTGAGATCAAAATATGAAAATATTGAATATTATCAGGTGTTATATCCACATCGTATCTTAATTAACAAAAGATAATGTTAAGACAATAATTATCGTATATTTACTATATACTCGCGTATAAGTCGCACCCCTAGTTGAAGATTATTTTTCTTAAATGTTGTCATTGACCCACGTATAAGTCGCACCCTGACTCTCAGGGGTCACACTGCCTTTAAATTTTAACTTCTCCAAAATGCATACCTTTTAAACATAAAAGTTACTAAATATTCGCCCTTTTTTGGAAGCTTTCCTTAATAATGGTTTCAATAATCAAATAAATCAAACCCTTATCAAGATCAATACAGCCATTAGTCAAATGAGAAAGTAAGGTAGCCTATCTGTTTCTTCGTACAAGTCCCTGTCCTTATTCAAGTTTCTATCCCTATAGTCACACTATAGTGGGCCGACACAAAAAAAATCTTTTGAAGTGATGGCTTTCTAGACAAATGTCTAGACTGAATGGCGCTGGTATTGATGAGCACTATAGCCTACACGTGCCCTAAATACCATTAACATTGTTTGTAATTATATCAAAGGCCACTGTGTGGCCGACGCTAAGCTGCGTTTTTTTTTTCAACTCTTAAATGCAACGTATGAAAAATGATACACATTATTGTCATTTTACGCATTATATCTATATTGATTTGAAAAAAATAATTCCTGTATCGGTCGGTCGACGATCGTTGTTTTGGAAACATTGCTCAGACATGGCGTGGTTTTCTCGGAATGCTAAACACTGCCTTAGTAGCCTATAGGCGAGGGGTCGGGAACCTATGGCTCGCGAGCCAGATGTGGCTCTATTGATGGCTGCATCTGGCTCGCAGACAAATGTTCGATTACTTAAAAAAATGTTTCTTTATACTCCTTTGATCTAAATCTACATATTAATTGCATATCAATATTTCATTCTACAAATGAACTAAAGTCTACTGCAGCTCAGCATCAGAAGTGATAATAGAGATAAACTCCGCTGACATAAAAGACAGAAAAATAGCAACCCTGCATTCATTGTAATTAAAGGGAAATTTACTTGAATTTTTAGTTTTAAACATAATGTATGGCTCTCACGGAATTACTTTTCAAAATATGTGGTGTACATGGCTCTCTCAGACAAAAAGGTTTCCGACCCCTGCTATAGGCCAAGGCCATAGGGCATAGGTCCTAAATAAAACGCATCTTAAGCTACTTGTCTGCAAGCCTACATTAGGCCTATAGGCCTAGACGGGTTTTCACACATTTACGATTCTTTCCATACTGTAATTTGCGTGCAATAGGCTTACGAAAAATGCTTACGCTACGTTTCGGCAATATAAAAGTTCAAAAGAAATGGGAGTGTGTGTGTGGGGGGGGGGGGTCTAAAAAAAACTAAAATATTTGTCAATTTCAGTTATATAATGATAGTATATTTACACCTACGAAAGTTTTCTTAATGTAAAATGTAGACCTACGCATATCCTAGTAATTCTACATCACTACAGTCAACTATACGGGTTATGTAGGAAACTTTATGACAGAGTATGGGTGTTTTTCGAATTTTTCAAAAACAGGGTTGGGTGTATAAGTCGCACCCCTACTTTTTGTCGAAATTTTCGGTTAAAACTAGTGCGACTTATACGCGAGTATATACGGTACTATAAATGTAAAAGTTTTCAAATAAAATATTATATTTATTATACATGCAAATAAAAAGGTCTGATAAGAAAAGAATAGGCACTTCTTATAGCGTTTCTATCCATGCTATTAAATTAGCATGCTCGGTGCGCTCTTGGTGTGACTTGCAATGGCAGATGTATTAGCCAAAGAGAAAGGTCTTTAAATTCTTTTTTTAAAGAATTTCTTGTCCCAGACTCTCTGAGAATCTGAGATAAATTGTTCCACAAAGAAGGCGCAACTGATTCAAATGAGCGCACTCCCATGTACTTCTTTTTGTGTCAATCCAAACTGGGAGTTTTGAGGAGTGACTGTGTTGAAGAGCGCAGTTCCCTAGATGGCTCATGCCTTGATAAAAAAAAATATTTTACTAAATATAAAACGCTTTAACGATTTTCTCTATAAATAATCTCTTTTGCTCTTGGCTTTGGTCTCGCTATGGAGTTTAAGTAATTGTCCTATTATTATTATTTTTTTTAAGTACAATAGAACAGGTTGACTTTTACGCTGTTGGCACGCTGAATGATTTAGAAATCCTAGTTTGGCACACTGTTGGCAAAAGGTTGCCGACCCCTGGTCTAGGCTTCTATTGTAAATAATCATAGTTGTGATATAATTTGTGTTTTTTATTCCTACCCCTCCAGGAGTTTTCCAACTGCCCTGGACTGGGGGAAAAAGAAGTCGAGTGGATCTGCAAGCACGCCATGGACCGCATCCCAGGATGCATCACCAACCCGAGGATCAACGCCATGGTCAGGGAGAACACCGAGCAGTCCCCGCCCGCCCTGGTGCTCCTGGCCGAGATCGACCCCATCCGGGACTGCGGCATGGCCTACGCCGAGAAGCTGAGGGGCGCCGGGGTCAGCGTCAGGATCGTGGTGATCGAGGGCGCCCCGCACCTGTTCTTCGGGCTCCCGGGCGTGTTCAAGAGCAAGTGCGAGGAGGCCTACGGTCACGTGGTGCAGTTCGTCAAAGAGTTTCAATAGAGAAATAAATCTTGAGGCCGTTGGGGGTGGCTTTCTTTGTAAAGTTGTTTATGAATACATGAAAATGTCTGCTGATGAAAATGTCCGTTAAAGAAAATGTCCTTTATAGAAAATATCCGCTCGTAAATATTTTTCAATTACCACTTAAATTAAAACTTCCCAGATTTTAAGCTAATTAACTAGTTGCCAAAATGGTTTTAAAATTCGATTTTAATTGCAGCGAGTGTGTTGGGATGTGAAAGGTTTTTAAAGGAGGACGTGGTAGGTGACGTTCGGAAAAAGCTACTATCTGAAATATATTTATAAAAATCCTCAACATAAATTTAAGTAGGTAAATCAATACTCTTTGGGATATACAAAATACGTTTAGACAAGAGAATAATAAAAAGAACTCTGGATTTGTTTTACAACAATTTGAGTTGGCAATATGCTATGAAAGTTTGTTGTTGTTTTTTTCTAAATATGTGTTGAGAATGTCTTTTTCTATGTTGTCTATTACCCTTGTGCTTTTCACAATTCCAGCTGAGAGAAACTTATTTTATAACACGTTCATTCAATGTAGGATTCAATTTACACATCTCCTTTCAATAGTATTTGTTTTAATTTTAAGACCCTTAAAAATAAAAGTCCAACTGATTTCTGCACCCGAAGCTAATGTAGCATAGCTATCCCTGCTGGGAAAGCACATATTTATAAAAATCCATTTAGTTGGAATTTATTATGCCAGACTGACATTTGTTTGTGTTCCATTTATTTATATGGTGTTTATGCTTTCGTGTAAAACTATTTGCAAATTGTTTGTATGCAAGTCTCAATTTAATATGGTAAATACGGTAACAAAAATATGATAGGATGTAGGCAGTGGCGTAGCTAGTGGTGGGGGAGAAGGGGGTCCAAATTTAAAAGTCCCCCCCGGGCCCCTACTTGAGGGGTGCCCCCAAACGAGTGTCCGAATTGTTTTTTTCTTATGTAATAATGTCGAATGTCAAAATGCAGGGGCCCCTAAAGAGGCCAAGCCCCCCCCCCCCCGGGCCCCTAAATCCCTAGCAACGGCACTGGATGTAAGCTTAATTAGAGCACTGGTATTAAAACAGTCCTTGAGCAAAGAAGAAATACATTTATATTTATCGTAGGCAATGGTGTTTTGATAATCTGATGAGAAAATGTGTAAGCCCTCCAAATTATAGCATGCACAGCACTTCCAAAAAACTAAATAATCTTACCCCCCCCCCGCCCCCGCCCAACTAAATAATCTTACCCCCCCCACCCCCTCATGCTACATCTCTTCATAATATGTAGCACTATATCTCGTCTCTCTTTCAGTATGCCTCATACAGGGAGTCTGTCTTCACTAGGGATTTTTTTTTTTGTACTTGGCAAAATGGTGGATGAACCCATAATATTTTCTTTCGGAGTATCCTATTCCTGTAGATATATTTGCCATCTCTATCTTTCTCTCTCTCTTCAACTCTTACTCTCTCTTTCCCCTATCCTCTCTCGTCCCCCTTCCACTCTCTCTCTCTCTCTCTCTCTTTGGTCTCGCTTTTTTTTTCTGACTAGATGTAGGCTAGTTTTTTCATAGGCCGACTATTGATTGGTTAATATTCTTTAGAAATAAAACTTAATCCATCAATATATTAGCCAGTGGCTAATGCACCCCTATTAATAAAAAAAACAAGCTTAAGATGCCACTGTTATATCCCGCCAATGTGCAATTATTTGTGTTGCTTTTGTTTCTAAATCAAGCCTTTCAAACTGTATTGTTCATGACACTACGCTCATCGGTTTATTTATTTCCAGAATTTTGTTTATCATATTGTTCACTCTGCAATCATAATTTTTAAAACTATATAAAATCTTGATCTAAATGTATAATAATTCATTGTCGCATGCCTGAGATTGTCTTACAGTCATACATATTTCACGAATTGTATAATGAAATGGGTTGTACACGTGACGTCATTTCCGCTGCTGGAAATGAGGCAATGTTATTGTGATCTGTGTCACTGCTTACAATTGTGGTTTTTTTTTTTTTGTTTTGTTTCTTAATTTACGGTTCGATTTTTGCTTTCGATAATAAACATTTTAAAATACAAAACTTTTGCTATCAGTTGCTGTTTGTCTCTTGTGTTTTTTTTAATTTACTGTCTGAGATTAGACAAACATTCGCATATTTATTTTACGACATTATGTAAAGTGTGGAAATACGAGGCCAAAACAAAGATCTCTAAAAAAATTAGCTGTTGAAACATTTAAAAAAAAACACAACCCACCTTTGATCTATATATAGATCTAGACTCTAGAGATAATTTCTGGCGCCCGTCACTACTGATTAAAGATGCAGAATACATTTTTTAAAACTTTGAAACCTAAAAAGGCCTACTTATCTAATTCTAAAATTTAAATAACTACACCATTTAATTATTGAAAATCACTAAATTTAAAGAAAGAGAGTGCATTGCAGGGACGAATATTTTATCTCTTTTTACGTTAAGTTTTTAGGTTTTGGATTAAATTTAGCTAGAGGGTTTTTAAAGAATTTTCTGTCTTAAATTGTGTCAACGATACAACAAGCCTTACATTCTAATGAATGGAGTACAAGTAAAAGCTCTTTTATTTGAGTACATTTTTCAACAAAGCCTCGTTGCCACGAGGGGAACGACCAATAAGTATTCCAGCGAATAATCTTATTGTATATGTTACAGAATCTCGTTCAATGAAAACGATTATTACGTCCTAAGGTGGTTTAGGCCTACGTCTAGTCTTGCATTTTGATTTTAATGATGTTTATAAGTTGTTGGTTTTCCTTGTTTATTCAGGCAATTGTTAGCAAGAAAAAGTGACCGACCAATCGTAGCGAGACATGGTGGCTTGAATAACAAGGGAACACAAACACACAAACAAACTGTCTGCCGCTCAGTACATATAAATTGGGCGCCAGAAACTGGCGTTCGTTATGTAAGCCATGTAGGCGATAGCTGGGATTGGCAATAGAACGAAAAACAACAATTGACCCTCTCTGAGACTATAATTAATGTTGGCATAGCGTTGAATGAAGTATATTGTGTGAATCCAACATGGTTTTTTTTTAAATATTTCCTTCAGAAAAATAATTCGTGGCCCATCACATGAAATCCGAAATACAGGGTGGCCACAAATTCCCTTGGTCATTGTTCATAACTGATGTTCACAAAAGGACACATTACTGGCATGGGAGAAGAAAACATTTGCATCTGGGCCTGTGCTGGATGCCCCTCGCTCTGAAATCCCGAATGAAGCACGTGGAAATCATTCAGCAGTTAGTTTCCAATTCCCCAAAGAAATCGCAAATTCCCCGCTCCACATTCCAAAAGGTGCTCAAAGAAGACACCAGAAAAACACGTTACAACAACACAGAACAACTTAAAGCTGCAAACCGTGCTTCATTTAACTCGATTTCCCTGATGTTCTGCAACGCATATCAGCACGCACTTGGAGACGCATTCCTCTGTGTGCTGAGAATGACGGTGAAAAAACCGACACATTGGATCCATGACAGTGTGATCATAGGCTAGCACATGTCTGTGTCAATAAATTTCCTTGATCTGCGAAGAGTCCTTCTTTACCTCTACAAGTATCAAGTACAATTTTGTACATTATAATATTATAACACCGTGGGTATATGCATCAAAGTGGAGTGACCAGGGACTTTGTGCCCACCCTGTACTTAGCCTACCTTTCCTTTTAACATCCACAATTCTGATAAATATACTAATATATTGTTGCTGTCTACGTTATAATAGGTGAAACATTAAAATTAGTAATTGTTTAGTTTTAATTTCTAATTTTCTGGTAAAAGTGTATGAGATAAAAATGTATTTGTATCGGTGGCGTCGCCAGGATTGCAAGGTGTGGGTGGCAAATAGTGCAAGGTAGGAGAGGTAGGGGACAGGTGACAGGGATATGGTTGCCAGATACATGGGTGTCAAAAGGAGGACATTGAGAGACAAAAAGGAGGACATTGATTTTCAATTGAATAGTTTAGCAATAAACCCATAACCAGTACAATTTTATTACAAGAGCTGCCAATAAGTGCGTATTGGTAAACTGAACAAGAAACAGTTTTGTTAAATAACATATAAATTCACTGTAGGCTGAAAGGCATCTTGCTTTTGGGCAACTTTGAAAAATTAACTTTACAGCTCATACAGGAGTCTTTAAGAAAACGGATCATTTTTTTATTGTAGGCTACAAATGATCACTTGTTTATGATTTATATTCTTAAGAGGTTAATAATATGTTTAATACTGTACGCTTACAAAACATAAAACACTACAAAAGCCGGACATTTTAAAGGTTTTTAGCTTTGCCTTCCCGACGGAGGACAGTAGTCTTAAAAAGGAGGACATGTCTGGGAAGGCAACTATACCATGTGTATGATGTGCGTATGCAAGAAGGAATAGTAAACATATGGTTAAAATAGAAGGCTGATTTACAACTGGTGCACAATTTCCCCCTAAACTATTAAACAATTAACATTGTACCAAAAGCTCATTCGTGAAACGTACAATTAGAAAAGATTAAATATTGCTATGAAAAGAACCATAGCAAACAAAAAGAAAAGCTATATTGTTAAAATCCACGGATTGGAAAAAAAAAATGTGGGAGGGGCGAGTGAGGAGGGGTAGGAACCATGTTTCACCCCCTTCGTGGCTACGCCTAAGAGAGTCAACTTGAAATCTTTTAAACAAGTTTTAAAATGTATTACAATAAACAATAGTATAGACCAACTATAAACAATAGTATAGACCAGGGGTCGGGAACCCATGGATCGCGAGCCAGATGTGTCTCTTTTGATGGCTGCATCTGGCTCGCAGATAAATGTTCGATTATTAAAAAATGTTTTTTTAAGACTTTTTGATCTACATAGGCCTATTAATTGCATATCAATATTTCATTCTGCAAATGAGCTAAAGTCTACTGCAGCTCAGCATCAGAATAATTCAGAGACATAATTATTGTAGTACTTTTAGTGTTGAAATTACACAAAATGAACACATTCACTTGAATTTTTAGTTTTAAACATAATGTATGGCTCTCCCAAAATTACTTTTCAAAAGGGTTCCCGACCCCTGGTATAGACCTTTCCGTTTCGAATCTATTTTAAACATAAAAGCCAGCGTCAAAAATTGTATTACTTTCTAGGGGAGTGTATGGGGGGGGGGGGGTAACAAATTGTTGAAATAATTATTTAAGGGGGGAGGGGTCTCTGAAAGTTTGACAGTTGTTGCAAGGGGGAGTAAAAATCGCCAAAAAATTGTTGACGGAATTAATGGATGTCCCATAAGTGGAATTTCTAATTTTTTTATATCGGATTCGCTAACGTTGAATTTTTTTTCACAAATTAAAAGAATATCGTTTTAAGAATATACCAACGTTATATGTTAACTCTTAATGGGTCAAAGAACCATTTCATAGTGGACACATAAGACCACCGGAAATTGGCGGAAAATACATATTTGATTAGTATACGGCGGGAACACCCACATGCAGATACAGAATAGAAATATAATTCTATACTTATTCTGTGCATGCAGATACATCCACATACGAGTACCAGGCGTGATGACATCAGTGCACCAACCCCATCACATACCTACTTTAAACAGTGCGAAAACTATTTCACACTGAAGTCAGATGGTTGTCTAGAGGAAAAATGTAAAAACGTGTTTTGAGCTTCGTGATAAACTCGGAGCTCTTTAACTTTAAAATAATAATAATAATGATAATGGTAATTTCTTATAGAAAGCAAGACCGCAGTTCAAAGCACTTTATGGCGATAAAAGTGAACTGCAGAAAATAAGTTATAAGGTCGCGACGAAAAAAAGTTTATGGTTGGGGGTCGCCATAACGTGAAAAGCTGTATAAAAGGGTCGCGGCATTAGAAAGGTTGGGAACCACTGATCTATAGCCTTTATGTCGCGCCTGCAGAC
This sequence comes from Anisus vortex, assembly GCA_949126835.1. Classification (NCBI taxonomy): domain Eukaryota; kingdom Metazoa; phylum Mollusca; class Gastropoda; family Planorbidae; genus Anisus; species Anisus vortex. Next base: position 13,410,764 of record OX421504.1, read on the forward strand.
GTCCTTGAACCTAAGTTGGGGGCGGCCAGTAGCTCTCTTGCCTTCAGCGAGCTCAGCATATACTATCATATAGCAGCTCTTTTGGGATTCGCCCGTCCTCCATCATGGAAACATGGCCGAGCCACCAGAGACGTCTAGGCGAAGGAGATTGAACATGCTAGGCGTGTTAGCTCGTTGCAAGACCTCGCTGCTTGTTATGCGGTCCTTCCAAGAAATCCCAAGTATGCGTCTGAGGCAGCGCATGTGGAAAGAAGAGAGCCTCTTCTCTAGCGATGCATACAGGGTCCAAGTTTTGTTTGTTAAATTGATAAATCAATGTAAACATAAAGAGATCCAGAAGAAATACAGAAGAAACATAAAACAAACCATAGTATTCTTGAGAATATTTTAATTCATTTATCAACAATGAATGGCAGGTCTTTTTCATTCACACATTTTTTTTACATATGGTACACAACAAAGGGATTCAGTAAATAATATGGTTGAGACCAAAGTTGTCTCAATTTTTTTTTACACAAACACAGAAAAATTTAGAATGAGCCAGTGGAATATAACATTTTCACAAGTACAAGTAAGACATTGTCACAACCAGTAGGACATTTTCAAAACTACAAGTAGGGCAAGTTTAATGTTATAACTTGACACAAATGTCTTTCATCCGACAATAGCTCAGCACACACACCCACAGGTAACAGTAATTGACACATTTACATACTCTTAACCCTTACAGTCCCGGGCGCGTAAATAGCGGAACTGAAGGCAGCATAGATAGAAGTAGGTCGGTACGGGAAGGGTTAAGTGTGTATCTACATATCAACATATTACTGCTTTTGTACATAGCCACACGAACGCAAATAAAAGTAATAAATTACAATATGACAAGTTTTGTTTTTTTCTTACTGTACACAGATCCAATGTAAGAAATTTTGTTCAACCAAAAATTCAAAGTCACATTTATTCAACATTTCAGATTGACTTGTTATTTACCAACTTTGTGAAACAAAAAAATAAATGCCAGAAAAAACAACAACTTCTAAAACAGAAATAAAGTTACAACAGCCAAGAATTTAATTCAGTCCAACCTTAAAAATGAGTAGCATAGGTCTAAGCCACTGATCTATAAAAAAAGAATGGATTGCGCCCCGGAAACTATATTATTGAACTCAAATAGGGCTTACTCAACTTACTGGAAAAGTGATTGACCAATCTAAGAGCAGTGATTATGATATTTTTTAATATTAATAATTAATCTCCCTAGAAAAATAAGGAGTTTTTAATATTTTCCCAGGACTAAATGCAGTTTTTCCAGGAGTTTTAAGTTCCTGGAACCCATTTTTTTGTTTTCCAGGAGTTTCAAGGAGTTTCCAGGAGCTGTACGAACCCTGGACCTATAAATACAATTCAAGTGACTTAGATTATTAGACTTCCTTTTTATCCAATAGATTTGTTCTAATTATAGATGGTTTATTCCCACAACTAGTTTATAACCATAAGTGAATAGTGTGAACAGTGTAATCAATTCTGGCCTTAATTTGCACATACACATTTGACATGGCGGTGCTATCCATTCTTTTTATCGTTCAGTGGTTAAAGCAGAAGATTTCCATTAACATTTTACTGAATATATAATGATGAAAGTTGCCAGGTATGACTATACTATGTGTATTTCACACGCCAGAGTGAAGGTTTTAACCGGCCCATGAATAAAAAAACAAAAACAATTATTATAATTTCAACATACCGTAAATTGAACAGAGCGATGGTTAAAAAAAAAAAAGCAGAGCTTTAATATAACTTCTGAGTTCTTAATTTTCACGGATATAACCATCAAGGAATCAGTAATCAATGGTTACACCTGTTTCTATGGTCAAGAGTTAATGACCTCAGGATCTCACAGCTTTTAAAGCTCTCCCAATACCGGTACATACCAGGCACCAATCGTAGTAAAGGTCCAGAATTTAAAACAACCTTTTAACTTTAGCATTTCAAGTCAAGCCAAATTGCAATGCTTCAATGTCTCGAGACTAGACAGAACCTAAAGCATTGGAAGTTACTACATCAGCAAGACCTTTCATTTAAAAACAACTTTTTTTTTTTCGGTCTTAGATACTCGGCTGAAAAGAAACTCCATCAGGGTTTCAAACTAAGGCCCGTGGTTGAGATCACTTTCAGCCTGAATTCTTAAAACTAAAAAAAGTGATTACTCTGGAGTCAATTTGAGCCTCCAAATAAAAAAAAAAGGGTCAAACAAAGTGCTGATGGAAACCAATAAACAAGTGATTCCCAAAGTGTGCACCGAGGTACCCTGGTAGGATGGGCATTTCGGTACTAAAGACTTGGGGGAAGGCTGCCATGGAAAACCTTACAAGTTTGGGGGGCCTCTGACTTGCAGAAAGAAAAAAGAAGGTTTTTATTTGTTTCACCTTATTGTGTGTGACTTTCTTTAAGCATAACAAAACAATTTGCAGTAAAACATTATATATTATTTTCTTAATTTTATAATAAATACAATGAATACATATATACATACATATATTTATACATTTATAAACATACATAGGCTATATATGTATTTTTCATTTTTTTTTCCAAATTGCAAATAAATAAAAATATCTCCAATCACTATACTATATATGTAAATACACATTTTTTGTGTCCGTTGAAAATTTTGCAAGAATAAAAATATGTTTTCAAAAATCAAAATAAAATTAAAATAAACATTAAATTAAAATCTCACTCCTTATTTAAAGTAGCATTAGCATGTTTTGTTTCTTTCAATTCTGTTGTCTTGTAGTTTCTTTCCACTACAAGAGCTACCGTCACATCTTCAATCACTGTCTGAATCATCGCCTTGGCCCTCATCCTCGTCGTCATCCGGCATCGGAAATCTCAGGATGGCAGCGACACCCGACAGCTGGCCGAGCTCTGCCAAAAATAAAACATTTCTTTTTTTTTTAAAGCTCAGAAAATATCCTAAACAAGGAGCCAGTGCTGCCAGAGAATTTTAACAAAATGTCTCAAGTCTGTGGCCCCTATCCTGTAACAAACTTATCTCAAGTCTGTGGCCCCTATCCTATAACAAACTTATCTCAAGTCTGTTGCCCCTATCCTATAACAAACTTATCTCAAGTCTGTGGCCCCTATCCTATAACAAACTTATCTCAAGTCTGTTGCCCCTATCCTATAACAAACTTATCTCAAGTCTGTGGCCCCTATCCTATAACAAACTGATCATTTTTTGTTAACATTCAAAAGCTTTGTGTCACCATTCACCTTCAAATAAAATCTTTTTTTTTTATTCCATAAGGTAAGAGAGAGCTAGCATTTAAATATACTTTCTAAAACATTACCAGCTGACAAAATTAAGGCTGATCCACAATGATGGTTTCATCTCCTACCAATGTCATTTTTTGAGCCTAAAATAATATTTTCCACTTGACACAAAAACTGTTAAACGGTAAGGATTGTATTGGCCTATAGTTGTTGTTTGTTTTTTTCAAAATGTTCCCAAACTGGGGTATGCTAATGTTACAAATAATCAAGTAGCCGGGTGACAGCGCATTCGACTGGCGTACCAAATCTGGGTTCAAATCCTGGTGCAGGCTGGGATTTTTTCCCAGGTCTGGAGGGTATCCCTGAGTCTGCCCAGCTCTGATGGGTACCTGACCTTAGTTGGGGTAAAGTAAAGGAGGCTGTGCATAGTGCTGGCCACACAATCACCTAGTATGCCGTGGCCACAGAAACTGGTGAACGCTGCTTCACTGGCCCTACGGATCAATTTGGTCATAAGAGTACTTTACTTTACGTTATGTAGGACACTTACGCTCTCCTGAAATATGCAGGCTGGAAAAGATTTTCACTTCCGCTCCATTCTCCTTTACAGTATCCACAAGAGCTACATAACGCTTCCGCTGAGCAACATTTTGTGCCCTGAAAAAAAAAGACAAATTATTTGTAAAGAGAGAGAAAAGAAATGTGGATTCCATTGAGATATTTAAATAATAAAAAAGTAAATTGATTAAACCTTCTTGAACGCTGTTGTTGTATATTAACCCTTTACCAGGCATTGCAGCAGAAAGCATCCGTGACAATTTATATAGTTCAGGCTACTTTCTCATTTTGTTCGAGAACTCAGAAGTTTTCAGTTTGTTTAATTCTAGTTTTTTTAATGTTCGAAGCATCTCTCGTAATTTTTTCATCACTTAAGTTTGTTTTTACATATTTTAAACATTATTAAATAGTGGTAGTTATGTGTTCTTCGGGTTTAGTTTATTGGCCATTTAAGTTAGGGGAGTATTTTAATCGGGTAAAGTTAAGTTGGATAGTGACATAGCTAGTGTGCCTACTTTTGATCTTTCCGACATAGAGCTAGAAAAAGGAAAAAAGGTCTGCCCAGTAGAGGGATACGCTAACCTCCGTACCTGAAAAGCTCATCCGAAACCATCAGTAGTTCAATAGCCTGCTGCTCTGCAGCCTTCTCACAATGTTTGATACTGTGGAAACACACGCACAACTACACAAGTCATGAAATCAAACATGTGACAACTCAGAGTTTTGTGTGAGTAAAATGATATTTAAGACACAATAAACAACTTTGGCCATGAGTTTAATAGCTGACTTCATTTTTCACATTAAAAAAAAACAAACTTTGATTTTGAAATAAACGTCTAAATCTACAACCTAAAAGAATTTTATTATTAACAAGATCATGCTACAGTACTTTTGCGAGTTTACAAAATGTTTTAGAAAAAAAAATAAAAAAATTCTTTTTTAGCTGCCCACTAAGTTTGCTGATCTATATAGTTTTTCTTTCTTGTTAAACTTATGCCAGTAAACAAATACATTACTAACATAAAGCTTACCCATAATAAGCCCTGTTAGGGTCAGTCTGCAACATGGCATAGAAGTCATCTAGGGCCTTCACTTCACCAGCAGCTTTAGTGTCAGCCAGTTTTACAGCCACTGCAGGATCAGCCAGAACCTCTGAGAACAAGAGCACACATTTTAAACTCTATCAAAATTAGTAATTAACTACAGTTGTGGTTATTCCCGTAAAAATGACGGGAAAATGAATGATTACAATATTTTCTGTTTAAAGAGAAAGAAAAAAATAACTAACACTATTACAAAAAAAACGGTAGTGGGAACATATCTTTCGGCATTTAGTTTTTGTTCTTTTTTTATTGACAGCATTCCAAAGGGACATCATTCTGAAATGATGTTCAGTTTAGAACGTTAACTTACATTGATTAGTAATAGGTCTAAGTTTATTTTTAAACATTTTTTTTACGAATGAAGCAATATTACTTATATAATAAAAATTTCTTTTGGAGGACGTTTCCAATTTATACATTTAACTTTTGTGCCGATCGGTCAAGCGGCCCAGGAGCCTATAGCAAACAAACATATAAATATACAAACATATAAACAAACTCACTGTAATTATGCATATTAATTATTGAAGACATTGCCTGAATGCATATTAACATAAAATAAAAGTTATAAACTTTAATTTTTATAAATGTATTTGCTGAGCCTAATATTTTGTGGATTTATTAAGTCTCTGGCTTCTATAAATAGTTTGTTTAGAAAGCTGTTTATAACATTTCTTCCTGTAGTGGTCAGTGCATCAGTCTTTAACCCTTGAGAGCTGTAAATGATTTCAATGACCTCCACCCCCCCTTCCCATGCAGAGCCCACACAAGCCTATGTAGCCCCCCCAGGGCAAAAGTTTCAGCGACGCCCCCTTGCATACCGTAACAGCTTTGTTTAGTGCTATATTTAGACTATGTTTGATCGCCCTTGGAAGTGTCGCCCCCGGGCATATTCACCCCGGCCCCTTTGTGAGGGCACCGCTCCCATGCCTCTAATGTAGATTTTTTATCTCAAGGGTGGGAAGGGAGAGGGGGAAAGTATGTACTCCAGGCGTAATAAAAACCAGTCAAAGGGTCCAGGACTTTTATAATCAGCTCCTTGTCATCTAACTTTTCTATAGAAGGGTCGGCTAAAATTTCCAAAAGTATGGTTCTGGGTTTTAGAGACTTGGTCTCACATTAGAATTAAAACATATCTAATAGATTATACAAACAAATAGATTACACAAACAAATAGATTATACAAACAAATAGATTATACAAACAAATAGATTATACAAACAAATAGATTATACAAACAAATAGATTATACAAACAAATAGATTATACAAACAAATAGATTATACAAACAAATAGATTATACAAACAAATAGATTATACAAACAAATAGATTATACAAACAAATAGATTATACAAACAAATAGATTATACAAACAAACAGATTTTACAAACAAATAGATTATACAAACAAATAGATTATACAAACAAATAGATTATAGAAATTAGGTTTTTCTTTTCAACATCTTGAACATTAAAAGAATGCAACACCTTAGGGGAAGCAAAAAAAAAATGTGATACCATCCAATCCTCGTGAATGTTCTCACCTTTCAAGGAATGCTTGAATCCAGATGATGAGTGCACCAAAACAAACTTGGATCTGTTATCCAGGATATTTTTATCATCCAGCTTGACCGCATGAGCAAACAAATACTCTGCAAACTGGTCCTGCATCCGGAACAACACAAACAACACAAAACAAGAAGTATCAATTATCTTTTCTGTTGGCAAGTTTCAGTTCTCTAACAAGTACTTTAAATGTTAACATTAAATAATATAAGCACAAAGAATACCTTGACAAAGCCAGGACTGGCAATCAGAACACATTTCACAACTAAAGGAAAGAGAAGGACACATCGTGAGTCCAATGTCGAGATAAAAAAACAGTAAAGTACCAAATGGACAAAATTGATCATTGGGCTGGTGAAGGAGCATTCACCAGTTTCTAAGGCCTCGACAAACTAAGGGGTGTGTGGCTAGCACAATGCCCAGCCGCCTTTACTTTACCCCTACTAATGTCAGGTACCCATCAGAGCTGGGTAGGCTCGGGGACAGCCTCGAGTCCCAGGAACAAATCCTAGCCTTCACCTCAGGATTTAAACCCAGGACCTTTAATATGTCAGCCAAACGCGCTGCCGCTGTGCCCCATAATGTCAAGATAGGGTACCATTAAAGAAATATGAAGGATTCATTACGGTTGACCTTTTTTTTCATCCATTTATAATATTATATTTATATTATAGTCTACATCGCTCAATCAAAACTGCAACTAAGTGTTCAATAGACATTTTATTCCTTTAATGATTTCATAAAGAACAGTGTAAGTGATATTTTCTAACAACAAAATATTTGATTTAAATGCAATCTTAGTGTGACAACATATCCATTTGTTTGGATCAATAAAGAAATCTTATCTAATATCTTAATTATTTTTTATTTCAGTATTTGGTGTCTAGGAGTTTTCAGATATTTCTGAGGTTCACAGGTAAACTGACCAACCCCCCCCCCCCCCCCCAACCAGGCAAAGGAGATAAAATGCATCCACAAAAACAATTCCCATTCTGCTTAATAGCATCTTCCCCTAAAGGTGGACGCCACCAAAATCATGAATAATAAAAACTAGAGCAACGAATCCTTACTATCAAAGTTGACATGACGTTGAAAAGCTTGGATGATCTGATCATAAAATCTTGTAAGACCCTAGAAAGAATGGTTGAAAAAAAAAAGTTACATGTTAATGTTAGAGAATATCAAATTAATGTGTTTTGCATGACTAACAATAAAATAATAAAGCGCTCTGAAATCCCAAGGAAATTAAGAACCATTGAATAATGTAAGTTGTAATTAATGTAATTTCCTTTATAAATTATTTAGCAAAGTGCCTCTAATGATGGAAAGTTAACAAAAAATTTGAGCAAAAGATAAAAGTTGAGGAAGTCCTATAGATCTTGTCTACAGTAATGTGTGTTGGTTGCAGTGAATCACAATGATAGGGTTAGGGGATGATTGAGTTGATCACCAAGTGACTTGTATCTCTAGGTTTGATTCATGGTTGCACAACTACTGAAATCAGTTACATGCCACACAATTTCACCCTAGTGATAGTAGTGTGTAGTTGAATTATTTATCTTGGTGTGTGGTTGAATTATTTACCTTGTGTGTGGCTGAATTATTTACCTTGTGTGTGGTTGAATTATTTACCTTGTGTGTGGTTGAATTATTTACCTTGTGTGGCTGAAATATTTATCTTGGTGTGTGGTTGAATTATTTACCTTGTGTGTGGCTGAATTATTTACCTTGTGTGTGGTTGAATTATTTACCTTGTGTGGCTGAAATATTTATCTTGGTGTGTGGTTGAATTATTTACCTTGTGTGTGGCTGAATTATTTACCTTGTGTGTGGTTGAATTATTTACCTTGTGTGGCTGAAATATTTATCTTGGTGTGTGGTTGAATTATTTACCTTGTGTGTGGCTGAATTATTTACCTTGTGTGTGGTTGAATTATTTACCTTGTGTGGCTGAAATATTTATCTTGGTGTGTGGTTGAATTATTTACCTTGTGTGTGGCTGAATTATTTACCTTGTGTGTGGTTGAATTATTTACCTTGTGTGGCTGAAATATTTATCTTGGTGTGTGGTTGAATTATTTACCTTGTATGTGGCTGAATTATTTACCTTGTGTGGGGTTGAATTATTTACCTTGTGTGTGGTTGAATTATTTACCTTGTGTGGCTGAAATATTTATCTTGGTGTGTGGTTGAATTATTTACCTTGGTGTGTGGCTGAATTATTTACCTTGTGTGTGGTTGAATTATTTACCTTGTGTGCTGAAATATTTATCTTGGTGTGTGGTTGAATTATTTACCTTGTGTGTGGCTGAATTATTTACCTTGTGTGTGGTTGAATTATTTACCTTGTGTGTGGTTGAATTATTTACCTTGTAAGTGTGTGGTTGAATTATTTACCTTGTGTTGCTGAAATATTTATCTTGGTGTGTGGTTGAATTATTTACCTTGGTGTGTGGTTGAATTATTTACCTTGGTGTGTGGTTGAATTATTTACCTTGGTGTGCTGGTCACACATTCCCTTCCTCTTCCTTGGTATGTTGGTTTCCACCTTGGCCCGGACTAGCGTCATGCTCGGTGTGACCAAACAGACGTGGGCTATTCCTTCCTGCATGACGATGGCCATCAGGTCTGCGTGCTGGACTGGATCACAGGCAGTGTCTGAAATTAATTCGCAATTATACAGTTACAATTAGCCTGAGCTTCAATGGGCCAAAGTGGTCCTTATTTATATACTATCAGAGCCTGACATCAGTAAGTCAATAAAAGAGATGGCCACTTTAGCTGATTCATAGACCTTGGCAATAGAAAATGGTTATATTTAAAATACAAACCAAATTGGAACCAATAATTTAATCTTATAAGTTTACAGACGTTCCTTCTAGATAGAAGATTATTAAGTCCACTAGGCCCAAAACGCCTGCAGGGCGACAGGTATCCGTCGGTGGCAGGGATAGAACCAGCAACCTGTCAGTTGGTTTTTGGTTGACAGGCCGGTGATCTAACCGCTGGACCAGCGGTCTTATTTTAAAATAACAAATACCAAGGTAAGGTATATAAAAAAAATTATTTCTTATTACCGATTCTATCCAGAGCTACACTGTCCCATTCTGGTTTACTGAGAGTAAATTGACGATTCATCTCCAGAAGTAAAGTGTGGTAAGCTCCCATCTACAATTTAAAAAAAAATATAAAAAGAAACAATGCTTTGTTGAACTGATAAACCAATTCCTATGACTATTTGCTGCTTGGATCTTCATTCTCAATAGTATTTTTTATGCTCCAGGAGCATTTCCTCGACCATCATTTTTTTGTGTGGAAGTTTATGACATTTTCTTAGATTTATAATTGATTTATCAGCAAGACATTAGGGTGACTTAAATAGACAATTTGAACAGCTTAACCATATATTGTTAATAACATTATTAATATATTGTTCTTGTAAATATATAATTATACAACCATTACTTTTCAAATTTATACAATACACATTTTTATAGTTAAGTTCTGCAATACATGTTTTGTGTGCTTTACAATACATTTCAGGCTATAAAATTTCAATGTACCGTATATACTCGCGTATAGGTCGCACTTTTTTTACCGAATATTGTGACAAAAAGTAGGAGTGCGACACTACATCACTACTCTGTCATAAAGTTTCCTACATAACTGCTATATTTGATTGTAGTGATGTAGAATTACTAGGATATACGTAGGCCTACGTTTCACATTTAGAAAACTTTCGTAGGTGTAAATATTACTATCTTTATATAACTGAAATTGAAATGGACAAATATTTTAGCTTTTTCAGACACCCCCCCCCACCCCCTTTTCTTTTGAACTTTTGGTCCGATTTTATATTGCCGAAACATAGCGTAAGTTTAAAGGTGGCATTTTTTTGGTACGCTTATTGGCTTATTGAACGCAAATTACAGGATGGAAAGAATCGTAAATGTGTGAAAGCCTGTCTAAGGTAGGCCTTTAAGCTTGTAGACTAGTAGCTTAAGAAGTGTTCATCAAAAGATTTTTCTGTGTGTTGAACTACTTTAGTATGACAATAGGGATAGGAACTTGAGTAGGGGCTTAGATGGAGAAACAGATACCTTACTTTCCCATATCACTATTGTCTATAGGCCAATTGATCGGGTGTTTAAAATAAATGAAGCCTTTATTAGATTATGTTTGCCTTATTATGCACGATTGAAACCATTCTTAAAGAAAATGTCTAAATTAGGGTGAATATTTAGTAACTTTTATGTTTAACAGGAATGCATTTTTGAAAAGTTAAAAGGCAGTGTAACCCCTGGAAGTGGGGTGCGACTTATGTGCAGGTCAATGACAACATATACGAAAAAAATCTTAAACTATGGGTTCGACTTATCCACTGGTGCGACTTGTACACGAGTATATACTGTATTTAATTCTAATATATTCAAGATACTCTAACACTAAAAGAAAATGTTACAGAAATAACTCATTGTATTATATAATTAGCTTACATGTAAATTTATCTGACAAATTTTAAAAGTTTTTAAATGCTTTTTGGAAGAAAAAACATTTATATGTATTTTTTAAATAGGATAGGAGAAACATCACAGTTTAAGAGCCACAGCTGACATCTGGCAATAGGCTATTTTCTACAATATGATTTTTTTTTAAATCTTTTTTAATACATTTAAGAAACTTTAAAAAATTATTTTAAAGAATTTAGATTCAATATTTTATTATTTTAAAACCATGATAAAAAACTCAGCTCTGTTTCACAAGTCAAATGTGAACTTCCACCACAAAATGAGTCGCTTGGTGCCTAAAATATGTCATAGCGGTGTAAAATATGGATTTTCAGATTTTGATAAATTATGAATTATTAAAAAAATATTTTACAAGTAACACCCTGAATTGTTTCATGTGAAAATGCAAAAATAGTAAATTTAAAATTTCTCTAAATTAGGTTTCAGACAGGGACCACAGTAAAAAAAAATGCATAGCTAAGAAACAATTTCTCTGATTTTTTAACAGTTTTCACCATTAAATTAAGCATTCAAATTACTATAATATAAGGATTACTAAAAAACTAAAAATGGCTCTAGGGCACAGTGCGACTATTTTGTAGTGAAGGGTCACAAATGGCTCCAAGAGTTTCTTCCAAACTACCTTCACATATTGGTTCTCCTGAACATTTCTGCCGCTGACTCTCAACACACACGCTTGTGTATCAAAATCAATGCTCTCCACTTGGATTGTCAGAGTTGTTCGCACTTTGTTTACATTGACACTTCCTGTGGCCGTTTCGGTCTGGACCTTCCTGTCAATACGATGTGATCAAAACTCACAATTATTTTCTAATCCATTAACATGTTGAGCATATGACCACGCACTTAATAACACTCATAATGTTTTTTAAAAAGAACAATAAATAGAGAGATCATATTAGACATTGACCCTGGCAAGATTCGAACCCAAATTCAATGTCAGCCCTCACAGCAGTACACCACTCTGCCATCCTTACCCCTTAGATGGTGGTAGTTTGAGTAGCTTCTACATGTTAATGTTCAGCTTCTTTTATTTTAGGTACATTGAGAAGAGAGAATCTAGCTTAGAGCTTGATTTTCTTCTTAAAAACTTATTCACAAAGTTTTGGGGACACAATGCCAAGTGGCAGCGTGCTCGGTTAGTGCACCGAAGGTACTGGGTTCGAACCCCTGTTGAACGCTTGGATTTGTTATTATAGGGTCAGGAGGGTGCCCTTGAGTCTACCCAGATCAGATGGGTACCATCGTACCTGACATTAGTTAAGGCAAAGTGGAGGAGGCTGGGCATTGTACTGGCCACACAATCTCCTAGTATGCCGTGGCCACCAAAACTTGTGAACGCCATTTCATAAATCAAACTGATCTGACATGTATTGAAGTAATGATAATGATAATATTACTGCCACTGGTAAGCATTTTTTCAGTTGTATTTTCACAAGAGTAAACTGTAATGACAATATCTATAACTATACGATCTTTAATTTTAGTAGACTGGTTAATACTTCCAATTTCAGTATAACAGCACCTAACCAGGTGTACAAAAATGTACATCAAACAAACCATGTTTTCAATGAGATACACTGTTTACCACTCAGTTTGTCCAATCAAGCTATTGATGAATAAAATTACAGCCTTAGCATTATCTGCCTACAAAACAACAACCCAAGACCACCTTGTAATATAATATAGTAAAAAGTATCCCCCGTCTGATCAAATTGATCCATAGGGCTGTTGAAGCAGCATTCACCAGTTTCTTTGGCTGCATTTACTTTACCCCAACTAAGGTCAGGAACCCATCAGAGCTGGGTAGACTCAGGGACACCCTCAAGACCCTGGAAAAAATCCTAGCTTGCACCAGGATTCGAACCCAGGCCCTTTGGAACACCAGCCAAATGTGCTGATGCTCAGCCATTATGCCCCGTAATCTAATATGCCTATAGATATATTTATTTATTACAAAACCTGATGGTTGTTGATTTGATTGTGTCACCAACAGACACAAGATTGTAAGTATGCCACATGTCTTCTGACTCTTCTGGCACCAAAGTCACAGACCTAAAAAAAATTTTATAAGTAAGGAATTCAGCTTCTAAACCTATTTTGCATCATGGGTGGTCAAGTTATGTACAGAATAATCAGTCTGACATTAATTTAGGGATGTTAATCCTTGACCTGTGACTTTTAGCACAAAATGGCAAATAGAGTCAGCTTCTTCCCCGTGAAGTCACACACCAAAATGGCCTTGTTTATGCTATATTAATAGTAAAAAAACTAAAAAACGCGTCTAAAAATATTTTTTTTTCTCTAAATTGATCTATCATTTGCAAGACATTTAATGACGATTCGTGCGAATTGGGCATGAATATGAATCTTAAAAAATTGTTCCTTCAAAACCAAAAAACGTGTGGGCTAACGCAGGTAACAAATGACCGATTTTATATTAACAACATTGTTGATGTCAATATTACAGTAGGCAGTAGGCCTACAATGCTACATAGACTAATATTATATACAAATAGTTAATAGAGAAAATAGGAACTAGGGTCCATATAAATAAAATAGGCTTATTTTTTCTTTTAGGTAATTAAATTTGTATGATTAACACAACAGAACTACATCAAGCAGCAATAAAATTCCAAACCAATTTTCTTACTAAATACAATATAGATAGTCCAGTTGAAGATATTTGGCAATTTATAAAAACTAACTTAAAAGCAATAATGGCTGACTCTGTGCCAACAAAACAAACATCAAATAAAATTAACAAATGTTGGTTTAACACTAAACTAAAGAAACTGTGTAAACAAAAAGAAAATCTTTTCAAAAAGTTTAAGGCAACTAATTCAATTAGACTACATAAAAAATACCTAAAGATTAAACATTTAACTCAGAAACTAAGCAGACAGCTGCAGAATGAATATGTAAACAATGTAATTTCTAAAGATAATAATAAAAACTTATGGTCCTACATTAAATCAAGAAAAATGGACACTACAGGCATAGCTCCACTAAAAGGCCAAAACAATGAAACTTATAATGATAATGAAACTAAAGCTAATATCCTAAACACATACTTTGCATCATCTTTTTCAAATCCAGGTGACAAAGAAATATTCATAAATTTAAACAAACTAGAAGAGATAGGAAATATAAATGTAGATGAAAAAGGCATTAAACAACTCCTAACCAACTTAAAAGTAAACAAAGCTTCTGGTCCAGATGAAATACCAGCAAGACTGCTTAAAGAACTAACTAATGAAATATCTCCAATCTTTAAAATACTTTTTCAGGCCTCTCTAAACCAGGGCAAAGTGCCCAAAGAGTGGAAATTAGCCAATGTAACCCCCCTTTTCAAAAAAGGAGATAAATCTGACCCCGGAAATTATAGACCTGTTTCTCTAACAAGCATAACATGTAAATTACTTGAACATATAATATATAGTAGTATAGTAAATCATCTAGACAAACTAAATGCACTGTGCCCACACCAACATGGCTTCAGGAAAAATAGATCATGTGAGACTCAATTGATAGGCTTAATAGATGACTTGTCTAAAGGATTAGATAATAACAACCAAATTGATGCTATATTACTAGATTTTTCAAAAGCATTTGATAAAGTTCATCATTCTAGTCTTCTTAAAAAACTTAAATACTTTGGCATCTCTGGTCCCTTACATCAGTGGATTCAGGACTTTCTTATAGGCAGAGAACAAACAGTGATAATAAATGGCTCTAAGTCATCACCAATAACAGTAAACTCAGGAGTTCCACAAGGAACTGTTCTAGGGCCCCTACTATTTCTAATTTACATTAATGATCTGCCTAATTGCATCAACACAGGCACAAAAGTAAGATTATTTGCCGATGATTGCATAATTTATAGAATAATAAAGACAGGAAAAGATAGTGAACTTTTACAAAAAGACCTAGATGAACTACAAAAATGGGAATCAAACTGGAGTATGTCTTTTCACCCAGAAAAATGCCAACTAATAAGGGTATCCAAGAAAAAGAAACAAATAATAACAAACTACTTCATTCATGGTAAAGAACTAACTCAAACTAGCAATGCTAAGTATCTAGGAGTAATAATAAATGATAAGTTATCTTGGAACCCTCACATTGATGAAGTAATTAAAAAATCAAACAAAACATTAGGATTCATAAAAAGGAATTTTTACAAATGTAATAAGAATATAAAACTAAAATGCTATCTCACATTAGTTAGGCCTATACTAGAATATGCAGGATCTGTATGGGACCCATCAACTAAAGAAAACATTAAAAAATTAGAACAAATTCAAAAAAGAGCTGCAAGGTTTATAACTAGTGAATATTCCCCATTGACAAGAGTAACACCATTAGTCAAATCACTAATCCTAGAAACACTAGAGGACAGAAGGGCAAAGAGTAAAGTAGTAATAATACATAAGGCATTAAACTCTAATTTAGAAATACAACCCAATAACAATCTGTTGCAAAGCTCAGATAAACATAGAGACAAAAACACCTTCCTTGTCCCTTATGCGAGAACAAATGCATATAAGTACTCTTTCTTCCCGAGTGGCATTCGGGCATGGAATGGGTTGCCTGAACAAACCAGGAAAACCAATAACCTAACATCATTTAAAACATTAATAAAAATGCAAGACTAGACTCGGACCACGGATGAGCGTAGGACGCAATAATCTTCTTTATAGAAGGAGCGTCTGTAATGTATAAGATAAGATAAGATAAGATTAAAACTTTTATTATTCAATCAATTTTAATCAATTCAATCATTGAATCAATGTTGTTATTTAACTTGTGTTTAATTTGCCGTCATCACCCTGTGCCCTGTGTTACTGTGTTGCTGGCATAATATAATTCATGAGCACCCTCTTACTTAGAACATGGGACAATAATTCAGATCTGAAATGTTTTCTGATATCCGATTGTATCCAAATGCATTGCATAATGTCATGATAACCGAAATGACGTAATTATAAAACGTAAAGAATCTAACCACATAAAACAGTAACACAATTTTTATTTATTTAACATAAGTTGACATAAGCCACATTTAATTCGACTCGTACTTACCCGCTGTTATTTTTATCAATGTTCCGATGTGTCAACTTCATTTTAGAAATTGTATTTCCCTGTACCGTGCAAATAATTTGCGCTATAAAATTAGTGCAAATATAACAGAAATATTTATTTTTCTGTTAGAGCGTTTCAAGAAATATGGACAGTTCCTCGACATGTTGATGTAAATGCAGGGGAAGCTACTTACTACTTACAGTTATCATAAAGCAAATTTCTTCCTTCCCCTTTTCCCCCGAAGCTCACACTAATTACCGAAAAATCATTTTTTAAAATAATTATTCCTGAATACTATTTATTATTTCTATACTGCATTTAAAAAAAAATGTCATGTATACCTAGTATTTTTATGCCAAATGCAAAATCAATAACTCATACTAATTATCTTTCTATCAGTATATAAACATCCAAACATGATAAATATGGAATGGACAAACCACGAAAACCAATACCCAATAAACATCTTTATTTATTAATTTTAAGCCATAATATTACAAGGCAATTTATTCACCATAATAAATTATGGATGAGACCTTCTATTTAGATCACACAAGTATAATTATGATTTATAATGTTATTACGGCTAGAGCCCCCATTCAATTTATGAAAATAATAGTTATAGTATTGTTATTATTAGTGTGAGTATCCTTGTATTAGTGAAGATCTTATTATATTATTCTGAAGTTTATTTGTAGTTGTCTAGAGTATTCCTGGTTCTTATAATCCCCTGGCAATTCACATAGCGTAGTTTTAGAGTTTTCAGTTGATTTACTTCATGTATAATTATTTATGTGGCTCATATTATACAGCAAGAACCTCGATGTCGAGTGGTAGTGTAGATTATTAATATAGTTGAATAAATATTACACATACACACATGTATATAACTTTGAAATATTGACGCTAACCAAGTTGTGTAGAAAGCAACGATAAATTTGGTTTAATTTACAACATCAATCCAGTAGGAATCCAAATAATATTATATACACAATCAAGAACTACACATATTCCAATTAGTAATGAATATCCTCAATGAACATATAGCATTGTAGTTAATAGTAGAATAATAAATTTTCCATAATACAACTCAAATAGAAACGATTCTCAGAGACTCAGAATCTTAGATGTTATCCGATCGAATGTACGCCAAGAACTGACTAAAAGTGTCGAATCGCGTAGAAATATATTACGGGTCAATCGTTGGAAAAACCAGACAGCCTAGTGACACGAATATTTTAATCAAGCCTGCATGTTGACTGCGTGATCAGAATGTCAAGCAATAATGCTCTAACAAAATAAGGAGAGACCGGACGACCTTGACACGCTGTGTTTACGTGAACAGTTCATGTTTTTATCGAGGTTAATAAAAAAACAATAATGCTCTCATTAGGTTGGGAAAAACCCGGGGGAAACCTTGAGCTGAGAAATATTTTATATCGTTTAAACGCAATTCGCTTAAATGATTTAGTTGGTTTATTAACATTACAATGTAGGGAATTTACGTTTCGTAACAGTCGCCCGTACCAAAAGGAAAAGAACATTGCATACTAAACAATAGAAGTGTGCAATTTCTTTTAGAACCGCCTGCACTTAACTTTAGTTCTAAACAATATACAAAAAAATAACTGACTCCACCTGGGTAGTCCGTTAAATAAGACAAGTAAGGGAAATAATTTATTCTATTAAGCCCTCATCATATAGGATCTCAAGTTATCCTTAGACCATAACACATGTTCGCGTTATTCTAAAAAAATTATACTCTCTGAGATATCATTCCTTATAAACATCATCATCTTATTTATAAGGTAAAAATCAACATAACTAATGTTATCATATTAAACAATTCAATCATTAATTAATTCAACTTAAATGAAATTAATATTTAAATAAACTTAAGAGTAAGAATTTAATCTTAAGTGTGTAAGCATGTGAAGTGTATGCACATTACTCTATTTTGGTTTTTACATAATCACAACTATAGTTTGATTGTTTCAAAATAAGGATGTACATTTCTGTTCATTCATTATCTTACTAATAAAGAAAATTATGTCCATAAATCAATAATACTTAAAAGTAACTTATTAGGTTTTTTCTTTTTTCCTACAACAATAATAATATTTGTTTTAGCAAATGGAAATATTCATGGCATAAAATAAGGCATAAGATATTGCATAAAATAATCACAACATATTCATATATTCATGCATTTATATTTTAAATGATCCAATTCTCTTAGTTAGGATTATCAGAATATATACATGAAGTTATCTATTTCCTTATACATTTGTTACATGCGCGATAGGGTGTCCGCGACGATGTTATCTTTTCCAGATAAGTGAGTTATTTTTAAGTTGTAAGCTTGAATAAACAAACTCCATCTTAGAATGCGCTGATTTTGTTTGATGCGGGAAAGAAATACTAGGGGATTGTGATCAGTGAATATCTCGATTGGGAACTGAGAACCATTTACATAGTAATTGAAATGTTTCAATGCTTGGATAAGTCCTAGTAATTCCTGCTCTATTGTGCTATAATTTACCTCATGTGGGTTAAATTTTTTTGAACAAAAGCTAATGGGATGTTCAAGTGAATCATCTCCTATTTGTGAGATTACCGCGCCCATTCCTGTATTACACGAGTCTACCGTTATTCTGAAAGGTTTAGTATAATCAGGTGAGACTAATACTGGTGCCTTGGTCAGTATGTCTTTTATATCGTTAAAGGCTTGGTCACATTCCTGAGTCCACTTAAATTGATTTTTCTTTCTCAAGAGATTTGTCAAAGGGCAAGTGATAATAGAAAAGTTTTTACAAAACTTCCTGTAGTACCCGGCCATACCCAGAAATCCTCGAAGTTGTTTCTGCGTTTTAGGGACAGGGAATTCCTGTATAGCTTTGACTTTGGCATTCACTGGTTTTACTTTGCCATTACCCACTACATGACCTAAATATTCAATTTCTGCATGGCAAAATTGACTTTTAACTAGGTTTATAGTAAGATTAGCCTGTTTTAGTTTTTGGAATAATAGTTTTAACTGATGTAGATGATCATTAAAGTTATTACTGAACACTACGATATCGTCCAGATATGCATGGCATTGTGGGATATCATGGATAATAGTGTTTATTAGTCTTTGAAAACTAGCTGGAGCATTGACCATTCCGAATGGCATTACTTTAAACTTATATAATCCATCAGGAGTAACAAAAGTTGATACCTCCTGAGCCCTATCTGTTAATGGGATTTGGAAATAAGCTGTTAGTAAGTCAATCTTAGTTACATAGTTTGCAGTGCTTACTCTATCGATTAAATCATCTATCCGTGGTATGGGATACGAATCTGTTTTTGTCACTTGGTTTAATTTCCTATAGTCTACACAAAAGCGTAGTGAACCATCAGATTTGGGAACCAACACACATGGGGATGACCAATCACTGTTACTGTGAGTAATTATATCATTGCTCAGCATATAATCAATTTCTTTACGGATGTGTTCAAGTTGTATGGGATTAACCCTATACGGATGTTGTTTGACAGGTTTAACATTATCATCTTTTAAACTACATCATGGGTAACCAAAGTTGTTTTGTTAGGAACATCACTAAACAAATTTACATGATCATAGATTAAACCCTTGATAGAAGTCTGTTCACCTGAGTCTAGATGTGCCAGTTTATCATTGAGGTTTTTAAGTGCTTCAGTGTTTTGAAGTTTACTTTCTATGATTGTCTTTTTAAATTTAGGCGGGGGTGTTTCAACAGTTTTGATAGCACTCACTGGCCTAATGTCAGTTTGTTCTTCCCTAACAACATAAGGTTTTAGCATGTTTATATGGCACAGTCTCTGTGTTTTCCTTCTATCAGGGGTTTTTACAAGGTATGTTACATCACTGATTTTATCTAAAACCTGATATGGTCCTGTATATTTTGCACTCAGGGGTTGTCCAGACAATTGGGTCAACATGAGGACTTTATCACCAGGATGGAAACATCGGGATCTGGCCTTGACATCATAGTACCCTTTCATTCTTTTCTGAGCCTGCAAAAGATTATCTTTAACATGATTAAAAGCATGATAGATTCTATTGCTAAATTGTTCCACATAAGCTACGAGTCCAGTCTCTTCATCAGAATTTAACAAGGTTTCCTGCAACAGTTTTAGAGGTCCTCGAACTGAATGTCCAAACACTAACTCGAACGGACTGAATCCAAGAGATTCCTGCACAGTTTCTCTAGTCGCGAAAAGAGCGAATGGAATACCGCGATCCCAGTCTTCAGTGTTCTCAAAACAGTATGTGCGGAGCATGGTTTTCAGAGTCTGATGATATCTTTCTAGGGCACCTTGGCTTTGCGGATGGTACGCAGTTGAAGTTGCATGTTGGATGCCTAGTTTCTTTAAGACCTGGTTAAACAGCTTTGATGTAAAGTTAGATCCTTGGTCTGACTGTATAGTCTTTGGAAGACCGTATCTTGAACAAAATGCAATCAGTGCGTCAGATATCTTATCTGCGTTAATGGTGCGTAGCGGAATAGCTTCAGGATATCTCGTGGCAGTGCACATTATAGTGAATAAGTACTGGTGTCCTGTCTTTGTTTTAGGCAAAGGACCTACACAGTCTATTAGCAAGTGGCTAAATGGTTCTGCAAAGGCGGGTATTGGCTTTAGAGGTGCTACCGGTATAGTCTGGTTAGGTTTACCAACTATCTGGCATGTATTGCATGACTTGCAGTATTTTGTGACGTCACGATGTAGTCCAGGCCAATAGAAGTACGGAAGAATTCGACGGTAAGTCTTGTTCACTCCTAGATGACCAGCATATGGCGTGTCATGAGCCATGTGTAAGATGTCATTACGATATATGGCTGGTACCACAATCTGACTTCCTTCTCTGCAATTGTCATTATCACATTTCACATCTCTCCATTTTTGCATTAATATTCCCTCCTTCAGAAAAAATCCATTTCCGTTCATTTCTGCCTCCTGTTCAGTTATCACCTTTTTCTTCAGGTGTTTAATTCCTGAATCTCTATTCTGTTTTAATAGGAGTAATTGTCGAGGTGACAAATTACTTTCAGTAGTCTTGACTGAGGGACCACTCAAGATGTCAGCCAGGAAAGTTGCCTGTAGGTCAATTTCTGGTTCTATTTTTGACTTTGACATGGTTTCGACAGACTTTTGTTGTTGGGCCATACCTCTCGTGACGATGCATATAGGTTTGATAAAGCTCTCACTTTTATTGAGGTATTGTTTTTTCTTGGATATGGAATGCACCACATCTCCAGCAATATCATTTCCCAGTATTAAAGAAACGCCTTTAAACGGAAGTGATTTGTACACACCCACAACTACATTTCCAGTGAAGTACGCACTCTTCAGCTGTATTTGATGCAAAGGAACTTGTACATTTTTCCTTGATACACCTTGAATAGTAAGATCCTGTCCTGTATATGTCGATTGTGACGTAGGAACAGTATTCTCTAAAAGTAGTGAAACCTCAGCCCCTGTATCACGGAGTATTCTGATGTTCTTTTCACTAGTGACACCATTTATTATGGATGACACGGTACCTTCTTCAATGAATGGTAAACAATTGCTTGGTATCTCAGTATCGATGAGATCTGTATCCAAGTTATTTTTGTAAGAGGTATGTTTAGTACTCATGGTGGTTCTATCTGATATAGACTCCTTGGAGCTCAGATTAGAATTAGAATTATTGAAAACCATTGTCTCTATTTCAGGAACTATTTCTGGTTTCAAGTTTCCAAGATACGTGTGTTTTGTCAGGTTATCTGCATTAGCACTAGGTATCTCTGTTTGAGTTCTAATATCCTTCTTTACATTTTCATGAGTTCTTTGTTTTGGCATTGCTACATACGATAAGACAACATTCTTTTTATTCGGGTTCCCATTCAATATCCAGCACTTTTCCTTAGTATGTCCAATTCGTTTACAATGGCTACAGGTTGGCTTGGAATTTGTTGGACCTTCATTGCTCTGCTGATGTCTCTTTGATTGATAGAATTCATTTGGATTCATGGTTTTCTTTTCTACCTTCATATCTCGATTCTGGAATTTAGATTTATCAACTGTTGTAAATTTATTGCTGGAATGGATAATAACATATTCGTCTGCCATCACTGCTGCTGTTTCTACTTGTTCTACACCTTTGTCTGCTAAATGTATTCTTACATCACCTCTGATGTTATTGTTAAAGTCTTCCATTAGCATAAGATTAGCTAATTTATCAAAGTCTTTGTTTACACCTTTGGATCGAATCCATCTTTCAAAATATTTCTTTTTCTGTCTTAGAAAATCAACATGGGATTGTTCCTGTTCTTTCTTAGACTCACGAAAAACTTTTCTATATTTTTCAGGTGTTAATGCATAACTTAGCAGTACTCTATTCTTGATCAGTTCATAATCATACAATTCCTCTTCAGTAAGACTTAATACAACATCAAGTGCCTTTCCTTTGTTCAGAGCTGAGCGTAGAAGTATAGCTTTCTTGCCCTCGGGAAATTGATAGTCTTTAGCGTTTCTCTCGAAAATCATGAAGAACTCTTCCACCGAATTATCTTCAAGAACTGGAATATGTTTCTTAAACTTATACAGTTCTGCATCTGCTTCAGAGCTTGCATTCGAATGATTTGACGTACGAGACCTTGCTATCTCAATTCTTTCTTGGCTTGCTATTTTCTCTCTTGCTATTTCTCTTTCCATCTCAATTCTCTGGCTTTCTCTTTCTCTTTCCATCTCAATTCTCTTGTTTTCTCTTTCCATCTCTAATTCCATCTTTCTTAACTCAAGTTTAAATTTCAATTCTTCACTTAATTCACCAGTTGTATGCTTCACTCTTTGTTTTATAGGAAAAGGTAATTCATCATCTGATTCATCATTAATGTTATCATTAGCAGTAGTTTCTTCAATAATTAGTGTACCTTGTTTTCTTAAACACTCAGTTACCTCTTGAAGTAATTTAGTTTTTGATGGCCTAGTTTCTGTGATAGAAATGCCCAATGATTTAGCCAATTCTTTTAATTGTATCATTGACATTTTATTAAGCTGTTCTGAGGTTAGATCAAATATCTCTGGATCCAATGTAAGATTATTTGTGGCCTCCATTTTATATTATTAAAAGTTACTGTAAATCTTGTTAATAATACAATAAAAGTGTCCAACTTACTTTCTGTCCTTTGAATAATTCACTACACCACACAGTTCAGATTTGTCACAACAAGGTCATAAAAATAATACTTTCTTAGAGTTACTTTGTTTGATAAGGTAATACACAAGATAATTTTCCAGGCTGAATAGTTAAGTTTTCCGATTCTCAATAGCAATGTTCAATTCAATCACAATCTTTAGTATATTGTATATTGTTCATATTTTCCAACACAATCCATCCAAGTTACGAGTATGTATTACGGCAGTTGTAAATAGTTTGTGTAAATAGTATAACGATTCTTGAAGTTGAAGTAAATCCTCTAAACGTTTGTTAGTAAATCACTGACGAGCAAAACCCATTTTATTACAAGGCAATTTATTCACCATAATAAATTATGGATGAGACCTTCTATTTAGATCACACAAGTATAATTATGATTTATAATGTTATTACGGCTAGAGCCCCCATTCAATTTATGAAAATAATAGTTATAGTATTGTTATTATTAGTGTGAGTATCCTTGTATTAGTGAAGATCTTATTATATTATTCTGAAGTTTATTTGTAGTTGTCTAGAGTATTCCTGGTTCTTATAATCCCCTGGCAATTCACATAGCGTAGTTTTAGAGTTTTCAGTTGATTTACTTCATGTATAATTATTTATGTGGCTCATATTATACAGCAAGAACCTCGATGTCGAGTGGTAGTGTAGATTATTAATATAGTTGAATAAATATTACACATACACACATGTATATAACTTTGAAATATTGACGCTAACCAAGTTGTGTAGAAAGCAACGATAAATTTGGTTTAATTTACAACATCAATCCAGTAGGAATCCAAATAATATTATATACACAATCAAGAACTACACATATTCCAATTAGTAATGAATATCCTCAATGAACATATAGCATTGTAGTTAATAGTAGAATAATAAATTTTCCATAATACAACTCAAATAGAAACGATTCTCAGAGACTCAGAATCTTAGATGTTATCCGATCGAATGTACGCCAAGAACTGACTAAAAGTGTCGAATCGCGTAGAAATATATTACGGGTCAATCGTTGGAAAAACCAGACAGCCTAGTGACACGAATATTTTAATCAAGCCTGCATGTTGACTGCGTGATCAGAATGTCAAGCAATAATGCTCTAACAAAATAAGGAGAGACCGGACGACCTTGACACGCTGTGTTTACGTGAACAGTTCATGTTTTTATCGAGGTTAATAAAAAAACAATAATGCTCTCATTAGGTTGGGAAAAACCCGGGGGAAACCTTGAGCTGAGAAATATTTTATATCGTTTAAACGCAATTCGCTTAAATGATTTAGTTGGTTTATTAACATTACAATGTAGGGAATTTACGTTTCGTAACAATAATCAAAATGCAATTTAGGCTATTATAGTCTCAAACGAAAACAGTGAACCAGAACACATCAAGGCTTTAGTTGACGAAAAACATCGTCTCCTGCGTGAACATATCAATGACTACAAGTCCATGGCAAAGAAAGAAGCCTATTCTCCAGAGTACGTCGAACTGTCCAGAATAAAATTCTAAATAGGCTATCTTATCTTATACATTACAGACGCTCCTTCTATAAAGAAGATTATTGCGTCCTACGCTCATCCGTGGTCCGAGTCTAGTCTTGCATTTTTATTAATGTTTTAAATGATGTTAGGTTATTGGTTTTCCTGGTTTGTTCAGGCAACCCATTCCATGCCCGAATGCCACTCGGGAAGAAAGAGTACTTATATGCAGTATATGCATGGCTGAGCCAGAAGGCCGACGAAATCCAGACTATGCCTATAGCCCTATAGCCTACAGTGCCGAATATCTGCCAGCCAGCCTATGGGCCCCAGTGGCGGAATCTTAACATAAGCGCAAACTGGCTTGCCTTATCAAAAAGTTGTATTGAAAATAATATTATAATAAATATTTTTACTACTTCTTGCCAAAACAGGGCGCTCATAATATAACTTAAAGCCCTGCGCGCAACAAAGCTAGAATTGTCAAACTGCTCAGCAGAATTACGGTCGTTTTCAGCGCTAAAGTCACTAAAGAGAGTAAATAATTACTTATAAGATCTAACATAGGAGAGAACAGGCTCAATTCACCCTCTGTAATAAGCCTATACTTAGAGTCAGAAATAATGCAATCAATTGAGTATGATGATGTCATTCGTTCTTTTGCACAGAAGACAGTTCTTCGTATGATTCTATAAATTTTATAGAATAACGTAACTATAGTAACACATACTGTATTACACTGATGTTTTTTTAAGTCATTAAGATCGATTAAAAATTATATGTTCTGAACTAGTGCATTTAATTTGCTAAATTTCCAAAATAGCTTCGAGATGGTGTGTGTGTGTGGGAGGGGGATGTCAAGTGCCTAGGCTAGGGGCCCTACTGGGTCTCTAAGTCCGGGCATGCGTGCCTGCCGATAGCAAAGACATGAGAAATTTCTACGACTCTCTCAAGGCTGTTTACGGACCAGAGTCTTCGGGGCCTGTATCCTACAGATGGCAACACACTCACAACAGAAATACGGAAAAGATTCGAGATCTGGCTCGCTGGGAAGTAGGCCTACACTTGTGCCCTCAACATGCCCGCTACCGTCAGCGATGAGGCGATCAACCGACTGCCACAGATAGAAATCATTGAGGGAATGGCTGATCCTCCATCGGAGCTGGAAACAAAAAATGCCATTGATCTCCTGTCTAGCGGCAAAGCTCCTGGTCCTGGAGCTGACTCGTAGCCTACCCTACGACCCCTCGAACCTTATTCGGTGCAGGCTTATTATTGCACTTTTCAAAACTATCATTATTTTTTTAAATTATTATACCTATTTAGAAATGTGCATTATAATAGTTAAAAAATATGAAAAAGTGGACCAATATTGATCTATCTTTTGCACGACAGTCAATCCAATCGTACCTTTCGTATTTTTTTTTATAATGCCTTAGTTTCGACAATTAGTATCACAATGATACGGACCAGCTGAGTAAAAGTGCGAATTTCCGGATGCTATTAGAAGAAGTGGGACAATCTGAGTATGTGTGTTTACTTTCTTATTTTCGGCTAAATGTAAGTAATCTCTCTTTCTCTTCCGTTCTCTATCTTTCTTTCTCTCCATTGTTCTCTCTCTCTTTCACATACACACATTTATATAGGCCAGTGTGACTATTTCTGCATAAAGTTCAGATGTAAACAATACTTTAGATTAGACTTGGTAGGTCTAGGCCAGTCTGTCTAGTCTAGGCGACTCTACTAACTCTAGGCTACTTAACTTTTAACTTTTAAGCTAGGCTACGCCTACTTAAATAATTTTAAATACTAATTAAAATTAAATATTGCGGGGTTAGGCCTAGGGCCTAGGCCTATTCATCAAAATTAAAATTGATAAAAACAGGAGGCAATAAATTAATTATAATCAATAATCTTTCGTAGTGGGCCTAATGACCTAATGACTAGGCCCTACTGATCTACTGTAGGCCTATAGAAATATAATTTTAAGTTTATTTAAAAGGAGTGTAGGCTATACTATAGTAGGCCTATGGGACTATAGGCCTAATTTAAGTTTAGAGTTTAGATGATTTAAGACATAAAAATATTCTATTGTAGGCCTACCCAAATTAAAAAGTTAGCAGTGGTAATTTTTACATAGTCTAGGTAGGGTCTAGAGTCTAGGCCATGTAATTGATATAGGCCTACTACTACTAGTAATACTATGTAGGCTACGACATAGATGGGCCTATATGCATAGATAGGGCACATAGACATAACTCGGCCATGATAGGCATATAGCATGGCATAGGCCAATTTTTCCATTTCCTTCCAACTGTAACTCTATAGGCTGTAGGCGTAGGAATTAACAGAACCCATCTTTAAATGTTTCTTGGCCCGCCCCTTTTTTGCTTTGCTTGTGGGTTCCACTTTAGACTAGCCTGCCTAGTGATGTTGGATTGTGGCTTTTCAAGAGTGTACCCAACTATACCCATCACTTTTTTTTAAATTAAATCTTCCACGTGTACTTTGCCATAGATTTACATTGCTAATGGTGTCAGGCCAGTGAATCTGGAGAATCTATGGCATCTATTTGTAACTGTCTGGGTTTTCTTTATGGTGGTCACCGACATGGTTGTCCTCCAGATTTCTGCCCCTTATATATTACATCGGTATTGAGAATTTGGTCTATTCAGGCCCATATTATGGGCTATACTGTTCACCAGTATCTCTCATACTACAAAGAGATTTGTGGTTAGCACGCACAATGTACAGTTACCCCCTCCCCCCTCCTCCCCTCCTTCATTTTTCAAGTTAGGTAACGCTTGGAACTGTGTACATTCAGGGACACCTGTCCAAACCCACAATTTTATTCAAATGCCCCCAAAGTGGATATCTAAGATTCTGCATTGACACTTGCAGCTCCATGATTTAATAGTGTAAGACTGATACAAATAATATGTATATGTTTAGGGGGGGGGGGGCAATAAGAGACACATTCCAGTTTTTCATATGTTATATAGAGCCACACTCTCATTGTTTATAGTTTTATTCCACTTTTAACAAAGGTCTGCCCCTTCTTTCATGTTACAGGGCTTTTCTTTTCAAATTTTCCTATGGTTATTGCCATTTTTTTTCACTTGAAAAGTAGCTCAGTCCACACTATAATATGTATGACTCGACTATATATATATTTGACTGGGGCTGTAACTTTAAAAATGTTTCCTGTGTGGTCTTCATATATTATATTACTACAGAAGCTGCTAAGTATTTTTTGTAAAGCAAGTATATAAGAAAATATAATCCAGAGAAAGAAAATAGTAAAATAATTATCTCAAAATTTTAATATTGAAAAAGGTACTGATTAGAAAAAAACAAAAACAACCAATGTAAGTTTGCATTGAGAGTCCCACTTAGCTCAACTAACACCCATTCAATGTATACCGTATATTAATGAAGGTGATAACTCTGTATATATGCTAACCATGGAGATAAGAAGCCTTTCACCTGTTTCACCTGGTTTAAAAAACATAGAATCAAAGTCGTTGGATGTATAGTGAAATGTCCATTCCAAAGATCCAGAGCCAGGTATACCCCCCCCCCCCCTTCCCAGGCAGGAGTTTTAGGCCTAGTAATAATCTTCTATCTAGAAGGAACGTCTGTAAACTTATAAGATAAGATAAGGAAGAAAAAAAAAGCTCTGCTTCACTTGTCTTCACTGCCACTTAAGGCCATGGAATGCTCTCCCTTTTAGTAATACATGTAGTCTGAAAAAATGATGTCTCCTGATTTTCTGTTTTTAACATTTGACACTAGAACGTACAAACCACCAGCTACAACTTTTGTTGACTTCCTTCTGTTTGCCATTTTCCAACATTTCCTGTGTGCAGTCAAGCAAAAAAAAAAATTCCAGTCATGGCCCTAGAAACATTTTTTTTTTTTTTTTTTTTTTTTTTTTTTTTTTTTTTTGTTTTTTTGTTTTTTTTTGCTTGTTGATAATCTTAAAGTTTGACGACGAATAACAGGTTCATATTTCATCCCATAGGCTATATGCGTTGTATTAAACAGACTCTTTCAAAAGAATCATTTTTCAGCCAGGAAATACAACTGTTCAATAGCTGACTCCTAAATAATACGCCTACTTTTTTTCTTGTATGATAGGCTAAATGGTATGATAGTTTGCCCGAATGTTTATTGTGTTTGAGTAGAAATGGTACTTTAATATTGTTTTAAGTATGCTGAAAGACGGAATTTATGTAATCAAATCAAATGTCCATTTATTTGGATCAATAAAGCAATCTTATCTTATCTTATTATCCCCCTCTATAAAACTGTACATTTGTGGTATAGATACAGTTGTTTTGTTTTTATTGTTAATTTTTTGTTCTTTTACTATACAAATATTTAGTTCCCCCAAATTACGTTGCTTTTTTTTTTTTAAAGGAGGTTACTTCCCCTGGATTACTGCCTGTTCGTGATAAACGATGTCGTGAAGTCTTTTGTGTTCGTTTACAATGAGTTGACTCGTTGAATTGTCCATAATATTTACATATTGTCTTCATCTGCCTTGCCCCTCCATCCGTATCAGTATCACAGCTTCCTAGAAAGGCTGTCTGTAACTGTGCAATCTTAAAAACGGTATTGTAAAGTGGTGTAGGTCCTACATGTGATTGACGTGTCTGTCTGTTGCTCTTTAGAGATCTTTTGTTGAACAATGTTTCGGTAGAAAGATGTCTAGGTCTCTCTCTCTCCGCTGATTAAAAAAAAAACTGGACAGTGGCCAGTTACTTGTCACGGTCCGATTCTTCACACCCTTCTAATTTTTTCTTTCTTTATCAGTTTCCATCTTCACCGCACTCAGAGGTGAGCAGGATTATAACGTGCAGTGGCGTGGAGGTAAGGGGTGGTGGCTGTGGTGATGATGGGAGGGGTGGGCGGGAACGGGGGGAGGCACGCATCGATTAATCAATCCGGACGAATGAATCACCGCGATGGCATGCCGTCTGCCTAATTGATCTTATGAATGAATTCTTGTCGTGCACTGCTGTTCTGTGTTGTTTTGTCTGCGTGTGTCCACTCCGTCTCTCTCTCTCTCTCTCTCGCTCTCTCTTTCGCCCCCTTCAGCCCCCATTCAAGGTCAACTCACACCTTTGGCGCGTTAACAATGGCCGCGCATGTGTATGTATAGTCCTTTTTTTTTTCTAAATATATAGCCATATTTAAATTATATTAAATATTCATTTCGAACTTGAATGTGAATTACAAATCGATGAGATTATAATAATCCGATATGCTTTGTGTCGTTTGTCACCGATCTATAGGCCTATAAATGTATTTTTTTTTCACTTATTAACTGCTTCATATCTCGCGTTCTTCGTGCGTGTTCGAGTGCGCATGTGTGCGAGTGTTGTTTTGTGTTGATCTGCTGGGCCCTGGTGAGTTGTTCTTTTGTTTACAATCGAAGGCAAGAGCAGGTTAAGGGTTGTGGATATATATCTCTTGTGTTATAGTTATAGTTTAGTAGTTTATCGGAGTTGTAAGTGTACATCTACGCGATGCGCGCTGGTAATTTCGCACAGGTTTAAGGTTTGTACTGTTTAGAAAAATCTCATTATGTTTGATGTCTAGCATTTTTTTGTATTTAATATGTGTTTTTTTATAAAGCGAGGAGAGGTAGGGGGTGCAAGAGCTACGGGGCCGCCGATCAAATACGGCCCGCCAAGGTTCTTTCACCCGTAGAGTTGATTTTGGCACTAGGCCTATCTGGGGGCCTTGGGTGGGTGTCATATGCGGGGTCGCGGGGCCGTAGACTAAGTGCAATGTAGGTTTTGAGGTGTGCAACATTTTTCGTCATCGGGCCGTATAAAGAGCTTAATACAAGAGAAGGGCCACAAGTTCTTTAAGATAAGATAAAGAATCTGCTCATAGCATTGAACCTGAGTTTAGAACTCAACAATTGTTAACTTTGACGACACCATTTCGCAATAGTTGGAGACATTTTTTTTGGTATTATATCGAATCGTGCATATGTCGCTTTGTTACGTATTGTATGACGGGCGAACTGCAGATCCCTCAATGTCGTATCATAGTTCGCCGTGGGTACAAAAACTGTCATATCTGAGTGTTTTTGAAATTGTTTTTCATTTTTTTCACAATGCATTAAAAGTCAAATATCAAACGTCTGCTACTTCATAGAAAGTTACTCGTACCCGCACAATGCAAAGAACGGTTTCAAAGTTTGTAGACATCAATGTCCATACCACATTATTGTAATGTCATGCAGTTCGAAAACAGTTTTTTTTTAAATATTCACCGTAACTGTAATGTGGTGATTCTTTGTTGGTAAATAAGAATGATGGTACAGTGTTATCGGTTAGGGGTTAGATAACAGTGTTATCCGGTGACAACGCATTTATAATTCTATTTATATTGATTAGGAGAGAAAACCTTCAACTGTAGTAGGCTATAAATATGCAAATCAATGATCGGGGCTTGACATGTCGTCTGCGAACATCTGTTGCCAACTGTGAGTCAAAGATAAAAATAAACTCTCCGTGTCGTCCTTTTATTGAATTCACCGTGTTGCAGTTTCGCTCCCCTTGTTCATCTGCCCAGAATCATATTAAAATAATCAATGATCAAGGGCAGTATTGCCAGATTTTTTTTTAAAGTTCTTCTTCTATTAGGCAGTCTGCAGAGCAGTTTGCTATCTTGCAGTCAATGTCAGACACGCTGGCATTGTTATTATGGGTTTTCATTTGTGTCATTTTTCAAACCCCGCAGTTCAAGAGAGTTTTCGGTTCTGCGCCCAGCACCAGTGAGTGGTACTCCGGGATCGGGCTGCATTGAGTCAGGGCTGAGGTGGGGCTGGCCTATGGTCTAATCTCCGCCATCCACAGAGCTCCCCAAATGGTTATGACACTCAGTTGTGCCATTTAGTTTTTTAGATTCTGGAAATACTCTGTGGAATTGTCACATCCTGGATCCAGGCCCCTTCACGACTTCACACCCACCCATCTCCATGCTACCAACACCAGAGGCCCCTCCCCCCCCCCCACCACCACCAGCAGGAGCTGCGCAAAACCTCTATCCAGGGTAGTGCAATCTGGACCTCAGTCTAACAGCACCACAAATGGGGGTACACGTTTTACGTGCCCGGGTTAAGCCCAATGCACAACCCACTATTAGTCGCCTTTTACGACATGTGGGACTTAGCAGTGCAGTGGGGTTATTCTTGCACCTGGTCATTTCCAGGACACCGATACCCACACGGGGGGGGGGGGGGGGGGAATAAAAATTAAAACCAACATGAGGCTAGAAACTAGCCAAAATATTCGTTTTTTATCTATATATATCTATAACTAAAACTAACTGTTCTTTTATGACGCTGCCCTAATATGTTTATATTCGACCTGTTAAAGAGGGGGGAGTAATTGAGTTTAAAAAATTGTTAAAAGTTAGTGCGTCATTCTCTCCCCTTTCGTCCTTGCATCGCCCAGCAATATCCTCTTATTGTTTGTTTTTTTACTGCTGGGGGGAGGGTAGTGGGGGTAAAATGTCAATCGATATGCCCCCCAGACGTTTCTCCGCTTCAGTTTTCTTTCACGTCCGTTTCGCCAAGTGTCATATTGTCATTTGTCATCCATCAATCGTTTGTTTGTTCGGTGTTCTGGAATATATATACAAAGTAAATCAATGAAAAACAATAATACCGAGTCCTTTATAAATCAAATGATTCTAAACATAAAACAGAAACTCTATACAACATTTTTCGTATAATCCTTTATACCGGTACCGGTATGCATTTTTTGTTTTCTTGTTCGGTGAAAACGAATGAATTCACCCCCAAACAATTTTCTTCAATATGTTTTCCCTCTTCTGAACAAAATAAATTAATAAAACAAATACGATTTTATGTGCCAAGTTTCACTTCAATAGGATGTCGTGATGTAGGTCAAATAACCACCTGTAAAATTAGCCACCTAGAGAAATAAATAAATGAAAAGTTTTTTATAAAGTATTTTTAACAAATGTGTAAATGCCACATCACAATTATTTTTATATAGCGTTAGCCAGAATAGAAGTGACACCGGGCTTTGTATGAGTGGTTGGCGCCCTAAGGAGGCCTACTTGTGTAGAGATTTGGTCTTATCCATTGGACCGTCTGTCGCAAGCACAATGCCCAGCGGCCTTTACCTTTTCCATCACATTTTTTTTAAATAATGCCAGGTTCTCCCAATCTTGCAGAGCTGGAACACAGTCCAGTACCCCCCCCCCCCCCCAATAAATAAATCTTAGTCTCCTCGTTGACTGTCACCGGGGCTCTTTGGTATGACCATACGAGCGCGCTGCCGCTAAACCAGTTCACCAGTTTTAGTTTTTGGCGATACGGCGTGAAAATGTATTTATCAAGTTTAAACAATTTATATAGACCTAATTTTATTTATTTTAGTATGGAGATATTGAAACATAATACCTGAACCTGTACTCAAGTAGGCCTACCGGTATGTGAACTGTCGTGGCCTACTTTTAACTGGTCGGTCATGGATAAAGAAAATATAAAAATGAAAAAAAAAATGATTAGGTTCCACCGAGATTTGAACTCGGATCGCTGGATTCAGAGTCCAGAGTGCTAACCATTACACCATGGAACCTGACAAGTTTCACTTGACAGCGCAGGTAGACTTTTTTTTCTTTGCGGTGTCCGCTTTTTCGGATTCACTCCCTTTTTTGTTGTTGTTAGTTCAAAGGGTAATCTATATATATAAAAAGACAGTGTTAAGCCCCGCGAGGATCCCCATTGGTCAATTTGAAAACACGTGTGTCACTGACCTATCAAGGCCTAGCCCAATATACCCTCTAATAATTTTTCACATAGGACATGTGTCTTCGATAGCTCAGTGGTAAACGTAGTGGACTGCTATACGGGCGACCGGGGTTCGATCCTCCAGTTCGACTATACTTTTTTTTCGACAATTAATTTTTCAAACTTTTAAAAACAAAAGACATTGTAAATCTATAGGCAATATAGATTTTGTTAAATAAAAATATTTTACTTTTTTTTTTACCCTATTACAATATTTATTTACTTTTCTAAAAGTGTAGTTTATAAATTTGTTATCTGCACCCCAGACAGTCCTTTTTTTTTTTCACCCGGGCAACGCCGGGCAATGTAGCTTGTTAATAAATAATAAACCAGCCTATTATATACACAGTAACGTATAACTTACTGATTACTCGCTACTGTGTATGTATATCTATATCATCTATATCCATAGCAGTAGTATAGTATAGTATTATACTGTATTGTGGGGACTGAATTGTCTTTACTTCGTGTTGTTGTATTGCTATTACAATTACAACCTTTGCATTTGTTGTTTCATGTCTAAAATATAATTATTAGATTTTACTTACTGAAAACATTTTAGGAAACCTTAAGACTTACTGTAAGTCCTCAAATTTTTTACAATCTGTAAAAAGAAAATGTTATATTAATAGAAGTGTAAAAGGAAAAGTAGCCCACCTATAATAGGCCCTATCTTGCTATTACTAGATGTAGATTTATTACAGAGAAAGAAAAAAGAAAAACTTTCAGTAAGGAATACATTTTGGATAGAGCCCAGGTCACCTGCATGCCAGTCCGGGATGCTAACCACTCAGCTAGGGAGGACACAATGGAGACATCGAGATCGCAAAATTAAAATAGTATGAGACAATAAGGTCACGTGTCTTCCAATTAACCAATGGGAATCTGAATCCACACATACATCCTACTTTATAGAATATAGATAGATAGATAGCCTAGATAGATAGATAGAGAGATAGATAGATAGCCTAGATAGATAGAGAGATAAGCTTAGATAGAGAGATAGTGAGAGAGAAATAAGCTTAAATAGATAGATAGTAAACCTATTCTTTACTTATGCCTACCAGTTTATCAATGATTTATACTAAACCAATGTCTCGCCTTCAGACTTCCCGCTTTTCTCTAATGGAGTAGCCCTGAGGAGTAGGCCTAGTAGTTGTTCAATGAAACTAATTATTTTCAACCAGAAACCACTCATTACGATAACAAGGCCCAGAATCTACAGAAACCTTTTTTTTTTGTGTGTGGTTTATTTGTGTTTTTGTTTCAAACTTCACTACCAGTCAAACTTAGCCTAAGGTTTCAAATGGCAGAGTAGAATTAAACAGATTTGTGTGTGTGTGTCTACTAGTAGCCTACTGCTAGCGTTTTATTGTGATAAACTAATTCTGGAGTCAAAAGAGCATTGTCGTGGAAACGTCAGCGAAAATCAGAGTTAGGCCCAACATGTTTTAAAAAATGTTGTTATGTGGTTTCATGTGTTTGTAAAAAAAGAAATTCTAAAAAAAAAAAAAAAAATCATTTAAAAGAGCAATCATTATATTTCATTTGTTAACTGTTTTCTGTTTATTTTTTTATTTTTTTAGCGACTTGGTTCTGAGGTCATATTTTTTTTTTTTTTGGCGCTTTATAAAGTCTCGGCTTTTATAAAAGGGCACTGTATTATATATGAGCATCAAAGCTGGCTAGACCCGTGCAGGAAGCCCCCATTCATTGGTCGTTTCTGCCTGGATTCGAACCCTCGCGCTCCAGGAAGGCTATCCGACCACAGCCGACCACACTTCCGCTTTATACTACCGGCGCCTAGAGAGGATAGACGAGGGATATAATCATAGGGAACGGAGAGAGCGAGAAATAAAAGAACGGATATTAGGAGAGAGAGAGATAATATATTGAGAGAGAGAGAGAGATCAGACACAAGTCCGTCTTTATATAGCACTAGGGATCGGGTGTACCCACTGTTTATCGTAAAGTCATTTGCTTTGTGCTTTTGTTTACTACAACGACCCAGAGACTCCATTATTCTGGACCAGACCACCCCTCCCCATCCCTTTTTTTTCCAACTCCACCGTTATCTTCCTGAC
Organism: Anisus vortex; assembly: GCA_949126835.1. Classification (NCBI taxonomy): domain Eukaryota; kingdom Metazoa; phylum Mollusca; class Gastropoda; family Planorbidae; genus Anisus; species Anisus vortex. Next base: position 13,446,511 of record OX421504.1, read on the forward strand.
ATTGGCGAGGTAATTTGATGCGGCCACCTGAGACTAGCTGTCTCTCCGTGGGTCTTTATTGTTATTGTTGTTTTTGTTGTTTACAAACGCCCTGATATATTTTTTGTTTTCTTAATGTTTAATGATCGCAGATGCCTTGAAACTAAGTTGAAACACCGATGTTTAATGTCCGCGTGGCAAATTCAGTTCCAGACCACGTTAATGGACTCTGGTCAAGGCTGAACTAATCATTAAGCACGTTTCCGAGGACATCAAGAAGAGGGGTGGGGGCGGGCACTACATACATTTCCCATAACATAAATGTATCATTATCGGTTATCCTTATGGTACAATACTGCAAATGGTGCAGTTCAACAAAGATCCGCAAAAAGGGTCCCAACTATACATTACAAAATAATACTTAAAAATCTTATTAACGAATCTTAGGCTACTATTTCAAAAAAATGAGAAATATTTTCACATTTGAATGAGTAAAATGTGAAAGTATAAAACCAAATCTCTAAGTGTAAAGCTTTCTTTGATAGTTATAAGTATATTCCGCTTGATGTTTTTTTTTTTAATAGTTGGAATTATTTTTTATAAAGGATTTGCTCCAAAATCATTTCAATTGTTAGGGCGTCTCAGAGTCTTTAACCGGCCTTGGTCGTGGTATTGTGAGTGAGTTGGAAAGGGTGGAAATGAAGCTTCGACTTATAGAGTAGGCCCCTATTTCTGGCACCAAGCCTGCAAGCCCCACTATTACTTTATTTAAATATATATTATAGGCCTATATATAAATATATTTACGTCTCATTTAAATATACACTCTTTGTTATAAACTGTTGTTAGTTATAATATGGGTTTTAATCCAGGTAAAAACTGCAGGATTTTCTTTCCCTCACTGGTTCCAACTGTGTATTTCACCCCCCCCCCCCCCACACACACTCTGTGTTTATACAACTCTGATCGGAACACTGCATTCAGTTTGGGAATTAAAACAGTGCACGTTTTAGAACGAACGACATTGTGCTGGCCACGCAATCGGCGTGTACGCCCGCGCCTGTAGAAAATGGGATACAGTTTGTTTGTAGTACCCCATATGGACCAGCGTGGTCAGCTCTGATGTGCATTTAACAGAATGTAATGTTGGCTGGGCATCGTCCTTGCAACACAGTCCGCTTGCAAGCCGTGCTTAAAGAGAATTGTGAGCCCTTCTTTCACTAGCAACAAGGTCTGAAAAAGTATAGATCTAGATGTATTTAACTATTGTTTTTATTTAAATTAATTTATAAAAAAATACATTTTTAGATAGATAGAAAGAGAGAGAGAGGCAGAGAGAGAAAGAGAGAGAGAGAGACATAGACAGCATGTGTAGAGATGAATGGTTATGTGCATAAATTATTCTGAATTATTTCTCTAGTGTCTGGTGTCTGTCTACCAACAATTTGTAATTCTGTTTGCCCTGTGTGTCAGTCAGAATCTCGCCCCCAACCTTCCTAAAGGCATTGTTTCGTGTGTTCGATCATTGACAGTAGCTAAGTGGTCCTGATGTTTAAATTGACTTTTTTTTTCTCTCTCTGTCTCTGGAAGGTTTCACTGTTTGAGGTTGAGTGGGGCCGTATTGACCAACCACAGTGGCGCTGGTGTATCAACTACACATTCCAACCCCCCATCCCTCTCCCCCCCCCCCCACCCACCTCCCTGTAGGCTCTAAACGTCTGCAAAATAACATCAAAGGAACCACACGAAAATAATCTTTTTTTTTCTTCTAATTACACAACGCAACTTCTAGCATTCCACTGACCGCCAGGCATAAAAGGGGAACAACTTACTGTACTTATATTTTAAGATTTTTTTACATTGGTTCAAAGTTCAAACTGTTTTTTTACACATTTAAAAGATATTCTCAAGATATGTAACGAGTGTTCGATTTTAAGAAATCAAGTTATCATAAGGAAACACTACTCCATTTTACACCCCAGGGGTTATCGAGGCGTTAAATGGGGACCGTTGCGACACAAACGAGGTCAGCAGTGTGACATGAAAGGGGTCAGCAGTGTGACGTGAAAGGGTTCAGCGTGACACGAAAAGGGTGTCGGCGTGACTCGAGAGAGGTCAGTGTGACACGAGAGGGGTCAGTGTGACACGAGAGGGGTCAGCGTGACACGAGAGGGGTGTCAGCGTGACGTGAAAGGATCTTCGTGACATGAAAATGAAAGGGTTCAGCGATGCGTGAAAGGGTTCAGTAATGCGACAAAGGAGTTCAGCGTGACACGAAAGCGTCAGTGTGAGACATGAAAGGAGTTAATTGTGACTCAAAACCCATTGGGAACCTCTGCCCCTGTTTTCAATATATTTTTTTCCTTTTTTTTTCGGCCACTCCCTCTAATTTGTGATGGATGGCTACAACCTCCAGTAAGAAGATGCAGTCGCCTGTTCACATTGCCTGTACACTTACTCCACAGCTTGTCTCCGGGCGTGTCGTGTTTATGCGAGGAAAGAAAAAACAAAACACACACAACCCCGTAAAAAAAAATTGTCAAGTTGTCGTTCTTAGGTGTCAACAACTTTTCACGATTGCTCTCCCCCTTTTGCTCTCGCGGCACATTTCTCTACAGCACTATCAACAGCCCCTTAACTCTCTTCGGCTACTCCAGGGGTCTCCAAACTACGGCCCGCGGGCCGCATGCGGCCCGCGGAGACCTCTCATGCGGCCCGCGGAGACCTTTTCAGCTACGAAAAATATTACGGAAATTTATCTATATCCTGCCAAGATTAGCCGCCGCCTACTTACATGGAAGTTATGTTTTTACCGAATTAAATTAGAGACGCGCAGTAGTCGTTATGTTCTCCAACCGATCACTACATTGTCAAAATCTTATTCGCTGCTTACTTTTTCAAACTCCATCTACATTCAATGAGATGATATAACGCCATCTAGTGGCGGAGTATGGCACTGTTACTGGACAGGATATATTCAAAGACATTAGCAGATTATAACTTGGACTGGACTAACCTCAGTTGCCTCAGTTGCCTGACTGTTGATGGAGGAAAGAACATGAGTGGCATATAGAAAGGCTTTGTTGTACAGTGAAGCTGATGTGTAAAGAGAAAAAACATTCCACAGCCAATGTTTCTACACTGTATTATTCACCAGCAAGCTTTGTGTGCTAAATATTTGGACATTAGAAGTGTACTGAATCCTTTAATGAAGATGGTGATCTTAATAAGGTCACACGGGTTCAACCATAGACATTTCAGAGACATGTTGAAAGTGAAAGATACAGACACAGAATTGCAAGATTTACCATATTACACAGCACTTATAAGATGGCTAGGTTCAGAGCAGAGTATTTAAGTTAAGAAAGGAAACATTAGACTTCCTAGAAAGTAAAGGCAAGCCACAGCCATTACTGTCTGATGAAGAGTGGGTATGGAAATTAGCCTCTACTAGTAATTTACATTTTCTGAGCCTAATACTACAATGAGAGGAAACTCTAGCTTCTGATCTATACACCCACCTGAGGGCCTTTAGATTTTAGATCCCAACTTGTATTGTTTTCGAAACAAGTACAGCCCAACAACTTGACGCACTTTCAGCAGTGCAAGGTCTTCAACGTCATGACTGAACCAACAGCTGAGTTCCCCGCGTCATTTTTGCTTGCGAGATTAGGAGCAGTTTTCTGACTATGATTCAAAGGCAGAAAAAGTGAGACTGTTTCAAATGGGGTTTGATGTGGCCAGTTGCCCAGATGAACTGCAATTGGAGGTCATTGAGTTGCAAGCAAATGACCACCTTAAGGACAAGTTCAAAGAAGAACTGGTGAGTTTTTACCAGTTTTTGCCCAAGCTAGACTTTCCTAATGTCAAAACGTATGCATCAATGTACCTTTTAATCATTGGAACAACATACCTACGTGAGAAACAATTTGAGAACCAACTTGCCCGATGATAATCTCAGGTCACTGTTGATGTTAGAGACATCAAATCTTAAGCCAGAAATGTCTGCTTTTTTGGCATCCATGAAACAATTTATCTAAATTTCCATACAGGTGGTCATGTGTTGTGTAACAATTTGTTATTAAATATTAAATGAATAAAATAATATTAAATAAATAATTAAAAACAACATCCATGTTTTGATTCTTTTTTATTCGGACCTCGAGTGTGTAGTCGGCCCCCGAACTGCTGTTTGATAGTTAATGCGGCCCTCGGGCTGAAAAGTTTGGAGACCCCTGGGCTACTCCATCAAGTTACTCGACTTGTATCCGTTGTATTATTAATTAAATTACCCATTGATAAAAGCGAGGGTTAAAAAAAGATGGTATGTTCATAACAATCATAATAATTTGAACAAATAAATATAATCCCAGGCAATCCCCGCTATATATTAAAAGGAAGATGAAAATAGAAAGGCTTTAATTAGTCAGTTGATTGGTGTTTGATGGTCGTTCTCGTTTAAAAAAACAACTAGACCTAGGCCTACTTATTTATGTTGTTTGTTTTCTTTTTTTTTCCAACTGTTAATTAAAACAATTTTTTTTTTTTTACGTTTGCAACTTAGATCTAGTTATTTATAACTAGAGTCACAAATTGTAGGTCTTAAATGAAGATCGCTGATAGTCTAGTACAGGGGTCGGCTACCTTTTGGTAATAGTGTGCCAAAGTAGGACTTCTAATTCATTCGGCGTGCCAACATCCTAAATATCATCCATCTCTTGCACTCTTATCTTATGTATTACAGACGCTCCTTCTATAAAGAAGAGTAGAAGAGATTTGAATTGGCTTTTTGTGGGCCTTAAGCTTGCCATTGTAAATCGCCCTGCGTGCCAGACATGTCACGCGTTCCGTAGGTTGCCGATCATGTGGTTTAGTAGTTTCTCTTACTCCATTGCACTACATATAACCAAAGACTATAATATCAAAGCTAATAATATGTCAAAATTTTTGTTGTCTTGAGCACTTTCTTGGAAACAGGTTTCCGGAAATAACCGATACACTCATTTTCATTACCTTGTTTTTATATTGATACTTTTCTTCTATACAAAATAATTAGAAGAAAGCTGTTTTTGATTTTCTCGTAACGAAATACATTACAAACATAACTAGATCTATATAGTCTATTATAAATTAAATGCTTTTGTTGTTACGGTTTTGCGGATAGAAGAAATGGCATTTGTCGCCCATATTGGGTCATTGCCATCACCCGATGGCTTTGTGATAGGATCACTGAGCCCCATTGCATTTATTCTACACGGTATTAGGATTAAAGGCTCAGGCTGTTAATCTGTTCTCGTGTAAGCCAACTGTTATCTCTCTACCCTTTCTTCCTCCCAATCGTGGAATTAATTATTACTAGCGAAAAGGAAAAAGGGGGCAGAGGTCAGGGTTCATGTTTGATGTAAAGAACTGGCTGGCCCCGAGCTGTAGACTTTACCAGAGGTCGGTAACCTTTTGATAATAGTGTGCCAAAGTGGGATTTCTAACTTATTCAGCGTGCCAACAGCCAAAAAGTAATTCTGTTTTATCATTCAATTTCTTGCAGAAGAGACCTGGATTCACTTTTTTTTTAGAGTCTTCCGCGTGCCATTACAAATTTCTATGCGTGCCAAGTCAGACAAGCGTTGCGTAGGTTGCCGACCCCTGGACTATAGGTTTAGATCGAATATTATTGGTGTGCTTTTTTTTTTAGTTGTAAATAATATCAATGAGATCAGTTTAACGGAGTCCAATTTCAAATGCTTTTTTTTTGTGTGTAGGCTACACTTTGCCTAATTATTAATTACTTAATGACAGTGGTATGCAACGGGCGCCCCAGGGCCACAACAGGGGCCGCCAATCATTTTAGTTTGACCGCCACAGATTTTCTAACATTCTTTTTATTTTTTATTTTAATTCGTTTATTTATAATGTTAGTAAATTTTCTGAATATGTAGGCCCATCTTATTGTATTGAACGTCTTATAAAGCCCAATGACGAAACGGGTTACACACCCTTTACTTTATGAGAACACATATTATAGGGCCCAGGTACTTGCTTGTTCCCATTATGCCCGGTTATTAATTACCTTATGGTTTTCAATCCAGTGCCCAGGTACATAATATGTCCCCACATGACATGGGTTGATTCAACTAAACGTAAGGGATAAATATAGGCCAAGCCTGTTCGTGTGTGTGTGTGTGTGTGTTTGTTGTAAATGTGGCTGCACGCCCATACCTGCCCCGCCCCCCTGAGGCGTTTTTTTTCTTTTTGGTCCATAACTGTATGTATTAGATATGAAAAGAAACTTGTCACACAGGTAGCTTGCTCCAAGGTCCAATATACCTTTGTTTTCCTTCTATAACAGTTTGAGGAAAAATAATCTTCGTATAATCATAGATAGTGGTTGTGGCTTGTGTTTGTGCGTATTATCTGGTGTTGTGTAGTTAGGTACGAGTTGTACCGTACTACGGGATTCAGTTTGTGAATTGGATCGTTGCATTGTATTCTGAGACTCATTGATTCTATCTGGCAGGTAAACATAGATCTATCTATGATGTTTTTAAAATATTTGTTGATGCTTTTTGTTTATATGTGTTGGTATTATATTGATATTACAACAAGGGCACGATGAACCTCGGGGTTCGAATCCTGATAAAGGCTAGCATTTGTGCCCGGTTCTGGAGATTGTCCCTTAGTCTACCCAGCTCTGATGTGTACCGTACCTGACTTTAGTTGGGGTAAAGTAAAGGCGGATGGGCATTGTCCTACTGGCCTCACAATTTCTAATTTGTGGTGGCCACAGAAACTGGTGAACGCTGCTTCGCCGGCTCTTTGGATCGATTTTCGATATTGGTTATTATAATTGGTATGATGATTAATGTGATGTGTAATGTAGTATGGTATATTACGGTTTAGCACGGGTGTGTTACGATGTATTTTGAGCTTAACATTAAGTTTATGAATTAGACAGACTGCACTTTATAATACCTATGCACTATGTGGCGAAATTTTAGTTTTCATTGTAGCCTACTTTGATATTGTGTTTGTGGAGGCTAATTGTCCATGTTGATTGTTGAGAAAAGTCATTGTTGGTTACTGTCCACCCATAAGTTGGTTTGGGGGCGATAACGACGCCGCACCGTCCATATAGGGGTGGGACCGTGGGATGGATTATAGCCACTTATCTATCCATTCATCCATTATTTTTTTTTATGTATATTTATATCTATGTTTCTATCTATCTATTTAGCCTATTTATCATTTGTCTAGCTATATCTACATTATACATTGACCATATCTCTCTCTTCCTCGATCGATCTCTCTCTCGCTCTCCCTCTCTCTCTCTCTCTCTCACACACACGCAGACACACACACAGAGTTATGTTTTAAAAATAGTTCAATATATTTTTTTTTTTCAACTGAAAGGAAAATTATTGGTCAGCTCCAACCCTAGTGTTATTCTTTGTTGAATAAATTGTGTAATTCACTAGTGTAAGGGGAACCCGCAAGAATAAAACATAAATTTTTTTGAGCACTGGGCATACGGAATGGAAAACCAAGGCTCTGTCGCTAAACCACGTCGCCTCCTCGTAACGCCTCCTCGTTTACATTTTGGGTGTGTGGTGGGGAAAGTGTAAGGGGGGGGGGGGAGGAGAATGAAATCGTTATCTCAAAAGGGATTAACATTTGGGGATTAGCATCGAGTCACGCCCCCCGCCCCCACCCTCCCATAGTGCGAAGTGCGACGTCCAACGTTTCATTAAAGGCAAAACCACTTAGGTTTCCATCGTTTGACCATTCCGCCCCTAACCGGAAAAGCCCCATCCACAATGCCCATCCACAATGCCCAGCCGCAGTTACTTTCACCACAACTTATGGTCATGTAGGCATCAGAGCTGTGAAAAAAAAAAAAAAACAACTTTCAGCCTTCAGACGTGAAGTAAAAATAAATATTGTCTTGCCATATAGATTTAAACTCGTTTTAACCCCCAGGACCTTTTTTTTTTAAACTTATAGGCTCTTCGTTGACACAAACAACAATTGACCCAGTTACTCTTCCACTACTTGATTTTCCTGTCTGATTTTAAGCACAAGTATTGATCTTTCTTGAACTTTAAAAAAAAATGTGTTATTGTAACTTATTGTATTTGTGTTTGTGTGTGTATGTGCCATCCAGGCGCCATTTTGTGTAGAGTGGGGTGTGGATATAACCGTCGGCGTTTCTCACATTTGAGTTGAATTATATAACAAGTTCATCATTTACAGAGAGACCCCTGGGTGGGCTTTATTCTTGTTGTTGTTTTTACACTGTCATGGCCAAACGTGTGATTGAACTGATGACCGTATCATTACATTCATGTGGCCGTACTGTAGAGTACTTGAGTAGACTGTTTTCAGATAAGTTAAAAGCTGTTTGATTTAGAACTTAGGGTAATTTATAAATGTGTATAAACGAATGCACGTATAAATCCTTTATAATATGCACTTTTGTAACGCTTTAGCCTGCCAAAATTTTTTATCGTTTCCAAAAACAAACCAAACAAAAATTCAAACAAACAAAAACGCACATCTCCCCTCTTTAATCTTTATTTATTATCTTGAATATTACGAAGATAATAATTTATTTGTAAGCTATGTTAGAGATTGTGTAAGATAGGATTTCTTTATAGATCCAAACAAATGGAAAATTGATCTTATGACTTATGACACATGGCCGGTCTTTCAGCATCAATGCATTATTAATGAACAATATGATTTAACAATAATATGAGAGAAAACCCGAGAACATAGAAATTGACTTCTAAAATATGTAAAGTACCCGTCGGACCAAATTGATCATAGCGTCGATGTAACAGCGTTCACCAGTTTCTGTCGCCACGGCATACAAGGGGATGTGTGGCCAGCAGAATGGCCATTCTTTTCTAAAATGTATTATCAGCTTAGGCCTATCATTTTATATCTGAATTTTACTGTCTATATTTTCTAGCGAAATGAACATGATTGTTCTATGTGGGTTCTGTGGGTTTCGGTGGTTGGGGAGGGGGGGGGGGGAAGTTGGGAAGAGGTGTAAAAATAACAACAAAGGCTGATACTGGATAGGGAAGTGAGGGTCGGCAGGCATACCAAGAAAAACCCTCTCGCTATACTAAGAAGACAACTCTCATTAATGAGCTTTAATTCCGCCTGAGCTAGCACAAGCGATACTCTTATTAGGGTAGAGACTTGCCACAGGTGGCCTACCTTGGACATGAGGTGGTCTACATTGAAAAAAAAAAATATTTTGAAAAAAAAATGCAATTTAATCTCCCCACTACTTTATTTTAACAAATTGTAAGACGAACAATTGCGATTAAATGTGAAGTTGTATAATGGTTTCACAGTTGATTCGATCTTGTAGTGCTACCTCTTCTAAAAATAGCGTCACGTGACTCTTGGCCCATGAGCCGGCGAAACGGAATACACTCATGCACAAATGCAAAACAAAAGTTTTGAGAGAGAGAGAGAGTAAGTGGTAGTCTAGATCAGGGTGTGTGAGTTAGTGGTCGGGTTTACAATATTAAAGGCAATTGTAATTCTAGTAAAGAATTAGACGTATGCACCATAGTCTACCACTATGTTGCGCGGTTTAAAAAAATTGCACTACTCAGTTTGTGTATGTTTGCCACTTTTACCTTGTCATTTGTGTAGGCCTATGTATTTGTGTAAGTGTGTGTGCGCCATCGAGGCGCAATTTCATGAAGTACTCAAGTACTCTACATTTCAACAACATGAACACAATGATACGGTTGTCAGTTCAATCACACGTTTGGGCATGAAAGAGTTTAAAAAAAAACAACAATAAAGAACACCAGGGGTCTTTCGGTAAATGCTGACATGTTATATAATTAAATTGAAATGCGAGAAACGCCGACAGTTATTTCAACTCTCACCTCTGCATGAAATTGCACCTGGATGGCACACACACACACAAACACATACACAAATGGCAAGGTAAAAGTGGCAAACATCCACAATCTAATGTTTTAATTTGAAAGTAAAAAATGGATCACACCAAGCTTAATTAATGTTCGTTGAAATGACGTAAAAAAGGGAGTAGTGCCATTTTTCCACGTTTCTATTTTAAATACAATTTCCATTTTTATCCTTGCCATCTTTTTTTTTTCATAGTAATTCACGACAACACTGACCTATGTGCGATGTACATCACATTCCCGTTGTTCAATTGTTGTTGTTATCAGTTGCTTATGCAAAATCATAACTGTGGATGCGTGCAGTCTTGTTCGTGTGTTTGCGGTGGGTGGTATCAGTTATCGAGAGCGTACTGTACCGTTACCGTGCTGTGATTGTTTATGTGCATGTGTGTATAAGTCTTGTTGTGCAAAATTTATGTGTGTGGGAGATAGACAGTTGGAGCATCCTGGTGGTCAGAACACTGTGTCCTGGCCCTTGGATCGGAATTCTGTGTTTCTTATATCGGTATGTCTAATCGTCTGTCTGTCTGTCTCTCTTCATTCTCCTCCTCTCTCTCCCCCCCCCCCTCTATCTCTCTCGTTATGGGCCAATGGTCAATATTTATGGGCCTCTGGCTAATTGTATTAAAAATGTGGGTTTGTGTGTAACCGCCTTCCTCATTCTCGATCTTCTTTTGCGTGTGTGTCTCTCTCTCTCTCTGTCACTTTATTTATCTTGGTTATTGTCTTATTATCTGACAATTATCACTGCCATTCTCTCCGTCTTTGTCTTTCTCTGTCACTAGCACCCCGACTGTCGTTTTTTTTAAATCCGTCTCTGATTCACTCTCTTGACTCTTGCTCTTTGTCACCTTCACTCTTTGTCTATTTCTGTGTCTCTGATACTCCCAATCTCTGTCAGCCTCTCTCTCTCTCTCTCATCTCCCTCTGCCACTCCCCCTGTCTCTCGCCCCGTCTCGGACTTATCTTTCCCCTCTCTCTCTCTTTCTCTCTGTCGCTATATTTATCTGACTGGTTTATCTGTCTTGTCTCTATATATCTGTCTCAATTGTCCTTTTTCTCTTTGTCTTTCTCTCTGTTACTGTCTCTCTGTCTTCTCTCTATCCTCTTCCTTACCACTATCTCACTTTCTGTGTGTATACTTAATTTTTTTTTAAGTTGATCAGTAGGGCCGGCGAAGCAGAGTTCACCAGTTTCTGTCGCCACGGCATACTAGGTGACTGTGTGGCCAGCACAATGCACAGCCACCTTTGTATTACCCAACTAAGGTCGGGTAGCCAACCCATCAAAGCTTGGCGGAC